>JAYKKM010000329.1:465000-687500 GCA_035772405.1 Chrysogorgia sp. JL179-B06
TTTTTCTTAGTGGTGCATGAATATCAAGCACCTCCAAGAACAGGCCGAACTAAATTATCTTTAAGATTTTTAGGCCTACGAAAAGGAAACAAATGGAGCTAATGAAAATATTTCTTTAGTGGTGATCGTACTAGTAAGAATAGGATATATAAATCCTTCAAAATGTTACGAGCTCCAGAAAGAGAGGGATGAAAATCCAAAATTAAGGGCCTATTTTTATGATTATTATTCATGTGCTCTTTACGCTTGAGCGTATCAGAACGAGAAAGACGAGCAGCTCTGGAAATTTGCGAGTCTAAAAATTTACTTTTATAGCCCTTTTTCTTAAACCATTTTCATCTCTCTACTTCTGGCTTCAAAATCGGTAGTCTTGCTACATATATACGTCTAGTACGCAGAGCCTGGCTATAATTAGGATGACAAGACTTTCTATCGAGGTATTGATGAGTATCAGTCGGCTTACAATAAAGGTCCGTATTAATAGAACCTTCCGACAAAGACACCAATACGTCCAAATATGGTAAAGAGGAATCAGAGATACTCCATGTAAATTTAATGGTTTGATGAAAAGAATTTAAAATAGCAAGGAATTCATCAAGAAGAACCCTGCCGTGAGTCCAAATCATAAAAACATCGTCTAAAAAACGCTTCCACAACCATGGTCTAAATGGAACAGACTGAATGAAGAGATTTTCCAGTTCTGCCATAAAAATATTGGCAAAAGCTGGTGCAAATTTAGTGCCCATGGCTGTGCCCAATTTTTGATGAAATATATTTTCGTCAAATACAAAATAATTATTTTCTAAAACAATTTGTCCCAAATCAACTAACTCCGATGTGGGAATATGAAAATACTCCCTCTCATCCAGAGCTTTTTTGAGCGCCTCTAATTCCTCAGAATGGGGAATATGCGAATATAGGCCAACTACATCGATAGTGACAAGCAAAGCATTGTCAAGGATATCTCCAATTCCTGCCAACTTGTCAAGAAAATCCGTGGTGTCCTGAATGTAGGAAGTGATTCCCTCGACAAGTGGCTGGAAATGAAAATCTAGAAATTCGGAAATTTTTTCAGTGGGCATACCACAATTAGAAACTATAGGTCGTCCAGGGGGGTTAACGGCATCCTTATGTATTTTAGGAAGTAGATAAAATTTACCTATAAGTTAACTTTACAATCCTTAAGGTATTCAAAACATTTGGTGTCAATAAATTTATTATCATGCAAATTTTTTAATTTATCGCAGATAAGGGTTCTCCCTTATATAGTCCACCACAGGACTAGGGTCAGCTTCAATGCTCTCATAAATAGCCAAATCATAAAGTTGCCTAAACGCCTCTTCTTTACAATAATCACGACCCAAAACTACCACAGCTGAACCTTTATCAGCTTGTTTTATGACTATATCTTTATAGGTTTTAAGATTTCTGAGAGCTACAGTATTCTTTCCGCACTACTTAAATTAGGCTGTAGTTACGACCTCCCTTGTCTGCCAAAGAAAGAAGTCTAACTTCCAACTCAGAAATAAATAAATCTAATTTTGGCTCAGAAACTGGAGGATTCCAAGTAGACTATATATATATATATATATATATATATATATATATATATATATATATATATATATATATATATATATATATATATATATATATATATATATATATATAGGTAATATTATCCCGGCATTACCACCATATATATACAGAACTCGTGACTAGGCTCTCGGCAACGGCTTCCGTAGCTCAGTGGTCAGAGCACTGCACTAGCAATCGCAGGGTCGCGGGTTCAATTCCAGCCGGAAGGCCGCTAAGTTGCATTTTTCGCAACTGGTCCCGGTTTGGTCTTAAAATGTATGTATTCCAACACTCGAAATTTTCCTTCACCATAACTCCTTTCAATATATATATATATATATATATATATATATATATATATATATATATATAATATATATATATATATATATATATATTATATATATCAATATATATGTAGTATTTAAAACACGAGAAGGAGCGTTTTATCATATTTAAATTTGATAAAACGCGAGTTCGAGTGTTTTAAATAGCTTCAAAAACAATTGATTGTAATCACTAGGGAGTGTACTGGTTTTTATTTTCTATTAGAGGTAAATTGGGTTGATATAAAGTTCGTAAAGACTTTATATAATTTTCATGCTGATTAGTAGCCATGAATACTCAGGTATAAAATCAGGTATAAAAGCCTTGCGCGTGACTAAATACGGAAATGTGTTCGGACAATTTGGTTAATGAATATTAATGAGTTTTTGAAATATATATATATATATATACTGAAAGGATTTATGGTGAAGGAAAATTTCGAGTGTTGGAATACATACATTTTAAGACCAAACCGGGACCAGTTGCGAAAAATGCAACTTAGCGGCCTTCCGGCTGGAATTGAACCCGCGACCCTGCGATTGCTAGTGCAGTGCTCTGACCACTGAGCTACGGAAGCCGTTGCCGAGAGCCTAGTCACGAGTTCTGTATATATGGTGGTAATGCCGGGATAAGATTCTGGGTATATTATAGGTAATATTTGGCATTTCACTCGATCAAACTACATGTTGAAAGGATTTATGGTGAAGGAAAATTTCGAGTGTTGGAATACATACATTTTAAGACCAAACCGGGACCAGTTGCGAAAAATGCAACTTAGGCCCGGGTCAAACATCGCTCCTCTCATGCGCCGAATCAAATAGGTGTATTAAGTGCTACAGAAGTGCGACGTTTGATTTGATTAGGTGCAGCAGAATGTATTAAATGCGGCAGAGCTCGCTTGGAGCGGCAGGACCTGTCGCATAATGCGACACTGGAGCGGCCGAACTAAATGCATAAATTATTTTAATCGATTTTTACCTTAAAAGGCGGGCTGATCGTAGGATGCACATGCGCAGATGGCCAATTGACGGTAAAATGGGTCTGGGTACGAGATTGCGGTAAAACCGGGTAATAGTCCGGCAGATTGGTGAAAAGATAGAGAAGAATTGTGGGATTTATGGTAAAAGCACCAAATTTGGCACAGAGATAGAGAATCACCTACTAAGTATTATTGGATATGGACCCACCTGGAATCTATCCCATAAACCCCATAAGTGTCGATTTTGTGTATTTCCAGCATGGAAACGAGGCTGTGCGAAATTTTAAATATAACAGTTACAATTTGGCGTGAAACTATCTGGGATCTTCGTTAAAGCTAAAAGCAGTGCTTGAGAAGTCTTTCTAGCATCAGCGAAGCCAAAAAATATCGACCACATGATATGTCACGTGATCATTCATGTACAGATTTTTGCTAAAATAAATAAATATGTTTAGACCAAATGTTGTATTTATGGCACTACTTATTGTCAAATTTATGAAATTCGTCATCAGTGTGATTTTCCCTACTTTTGTATATTTAACTAAAGAAAAGCCAACATCACGGCCAGGTCAGGTTATCTGTACAACACCGCCACTTTAATGAATCTTCAAAAATTAAATTGAACTTATTTAGAAAGCTTTAGTCAAAAAGAAAGTCTTGCATACACCTTTTAAGTTTGCAAATGTAAGAAAAATAACAATTTTGCAATAGACGTCTGTAAAAAGGATTTTGTAGTTCGGGCTACTGTGTATATATGTTGCCAGGTTACCTTTCCCGTATACTGGTTTCTACTAAGTGATATTACTACTCTTAATTTTTATTCATTTCTTGATTGGTGTACTTTATGGAGGTAAGAAAACAGTTACAGTATCTAGCTGTGAAGTATATTTTTGAGCGTAATGTTTAAGTAGAAAAGATTTACGAGATCATTTTCGTAGCGAAGAATGAAAAATAATCGAGTCGATTAAGAAAATACTTAATCAATAAAATTTAATGGAACTCCAAAACGTTTTTTGGTTTGTCAATATTTTTACTCCTTTTACTATACAGCGTGGCGTGTCATCATATTTATGAGGTTCTATCTTGCAATCCTTCTCGTGAACAAAACACCACAATTGCCGTAATCATGAATGAACAGGACTCCATTAAGTCCATCGACTGGACTAAATGCATTTTATGCCAAGACACAACAGCAGAACCATTGCAATGTCCTGGAAGTACACGGAGATCGGACATAGAATTCGGGAAAGGTTATCACACGTTGGCAGACAACATAATTCAATTCAATGAACTGGGCAGTTTTCCTATATCAATTGATATTAAGAGGCTGGATGAGGGTAGTGGTATTGCACCAACCCTTATTCAGCACAAGGCAAAATGGCACAAGACGTGTAGAAACAAGTTGAACACTATGAAACTTCGAAGAATTGAGAAACGGAAAAGTCAAGAAGAGACTGGTGCACCTCATCCTTCTAAATTCACCAGATCCATCTCCGGCGACAACACTTCGAAACCGGAAAAGCACTGCTTCTTCTGTGGTGGTACCTCGGAAACACTACATCAAGCTTCTACCTTCAATGTAAATGATAGAGTTCGTGAATGCGCTTTTCAGTTACAAGACAGAGTTTTGATTGCAAAATTAAGTGCAGGTGATCTCATTTCTCAAGAAGCAGTCTATCATGCAAAATGTTTGGTGTCCCTTTATAACAAAGCAGGAAGATTACTAATCAGAACACAGAGGACGGAGACGAAAAGATCGTCCAAGGTATTGCTTTGGCACAATTAGTTGCTTATACATAGAGGAATCACGAGACGAATCAGATGATATTCCAGTGTTTCGGCTAGCAGAGCTCACCTGGAGGGGATGTATCTTCCCGAATTCACTCCACTGACTTGAAGGACCGAATTCTGGCCAATGTTCCTGATCTGCAGGCTCATAAGCAAGGACGAGACGTTCTACTGGTTTTCAATGATGATATTGGTTTGGCTCTCAAACAGGCTTGTGCGCGCGACTTCGATAGTGAAGCGATGACCTTGCTTAAGACTACCAGGATAATCCGTCGGGACATAATGAAAATGAAAACCAAATTCAACGGGGTACTTGAGATAAACTGCCAACAGCAATCGGTCCCACAGTCCCTGAAAACATTAGTAGGAATGATTTTAGGAAGACCAGATATCAAGACCCAGTCGAGCGATAAGATTGAAGCGCAGACTACGTTGAGTATATCGCAGCTGATGCTTTTCAATGCAAGTATAAGGCGTCGTGGAAGTGGTACAACAGGCACTTCATATTACCACTCTAGAGATCGCGAGCCACCACTACCCATTTATCTGGGCTTGATGACACATGCTGAGACAAGGAAGCGTACCCTTGTTGCTAAACTTTACCATCTGGGATTGTCAATATCATATGACAGGGTGTTAGAACTGTCAACTGACATGGGGAGCAGTGTGTGCGCGCGCTTTGAGTCTGAAGGAGTTGTATGTCCGCCCAAGCTTCGTAAGGTGGTATTTACGACTGCAGCTGTGGACAATATAGACCACAACCCAAGTTCTGTAACCGCCCAAGGTGCATTCCACGGAACTGGGATTTCACTATTTCAACATCCAACTGTTGAAGCATCTGGTGAAGAGCGGGAGGTGATTATCATTGCCAATCAACCTTCGAAGACAAAGCGACCAGCTCAACTTCCAGATTCCTACACAACTGTACAGCCTGTAATTCTTGCCAAGAATCAACCAGCAGTCCCGCCACTCCAAAGCCCGTTTGTTAGCAGCTGTCGTGGAATGCAAGAAGCTTTAAGTATTGAGCATAAATGGCTTGAACACGTCAGAGATAAGCTCAACATAGAAATTTCGGAAGCGTTTATGGATATCTCTTGGGCAGCATATCATGCAAGTCAGCTATCTCCAAATCAGGAACTGCAGTTAAATGTGAACTCGTTGCTGCCATTATTTCAAGAGGAAGCAGCTTCAGCAGCTATGATTCGGCATGCAATCGATGTCATAAGCCAAGCAGTACATTTTCTCAATCCAGGGCAAGTTCCCATTCTCGCCTGTGACCAGCCACTTTATGCCATCGCCAAGAAAATTCAGTGGAACTGGCCGTCAACTTATGGAGAGAAGAAATCTGTGATAATGCTTGGAGGACTTCATATTGAGCTTGCTGCGTCCAACAGTAGCTGAGGAGTTCAGGAAGGGTCACTTTGTAGTGAAGAAAACCCACCAAGCATTTTCGTCGATTGCGATTGACCAAGCGCACGAACAGAATAACAAGATAGTCAAAGGAGACGGGGGCGCCATAGGATTGACGGAAAATTCAGCTCAGCTGCTGCGTTGGATGGTATCTGGAACTGAAATGTCCAGAGAAAAAATGATTTCGAGTTGTGCCAGAAATTTCTGAAGAAATCGCAAAACGGAGAAAGAGATATGCGTCAACGAGATTTCCGTCACCACGAGCAAATGCGGGGGGTGCAAATCACTTTCCAGAAGCAAGTGAAATCATTATGCAACACCATCGAAGAAATGGGAAACCCCTTTTTAGATAATAGTGGGGATTTACTCGTATTAGATACCTGTGACATCATGGATCCCAGGGTCGTGGAAACAGTGCGAACTATAGAGCAAGTCGGGAAGGAGCAATATGAAGAGTTCGTTATAAAGAGGCCGAGGAGCGAAAAACTCCACTATTTGATCCAATCAAGCGGAATAAGTTGCCATTATTTGGCAGTCCTCCTCCTTCCAAACAGAAATCGCAGGAAAAAATGCATATCGCATCACTGAAAAGTAACTGCTCTCTCTATTCGCATCTTTATGTATCATGCCAAGTCAGAGATGGGGATCTGGAAGGCTTCTTCTGTCACGAGAATCAGAGTTTTCCACCATCATTGTCACAGTATGGAAAACTTCGATCTGGTACTAAATCCGACCTGCTGTCATGTCTTGAGAATATCAGTCCAGCGCAAGCAGAAATACCAACTGTGGATGCTCTACTACTAGATGGTGCAGCCATTGTAAACATGCTAAAGCCTGGCGCTTCCAAGACATTTAAAGAGTACTGCCAATGCGTATTTCTATCGTATGTAAGAAGTCAA
Organism: Chrysogorgia sp. JL179-B06; assembly: GCA_035772405.1. NCBI lineage: Eukaryota > Metazoa > Cnidaria > Anthozoa > Scleralcyonacea > Chrysogorgiidae > Chrysogorgia > Chrysogorgia sp. JL179-B06. The sequence continues at coordinate 471,982 of JAYKKM010000329.1, forward strand.
CTAAGGAACGTTCGCAGGGTAGATGTTGTATGGGACAGATATCTCCTGGACAGTCTCAAAGCCACAACACGAAGCAAAAGGGGCAGAGGTGTACGCAGACGTGTCAGGCCTGACACCAGCATCCCAGGAGATTGGGCAGCCTTCCTGAGGGTGAAGGAAAACAAGGAAGAGCTATTCCATTACCTAGCAGAGCAGCTAGCAACAATTGCGCCTGAGCACGGGCTGGTCATATCTACCAAAGACGAGGCAGTAGTCTGCAATGGAGGAAGAGATGACACTGCAGATCTGGCACCATGTAAGCACGAGGAGGCAGATACGAGGCTTATACTACATGTCGCTGACTCTGCAAGACGTGGCTACACTAAAGTAATGATACGCACTGATACAGATGTTGTGGTCATCACAGTTGCAGCATTCCAACACATCACTTTATTGCAGCTATGGGTTGCATTTGGAGTTGGTAAACATCTAAGGTATTTGTCAGTACATGACATTTCGTGTAGTATGGGCCAAGAAAAGTCACAAGCTCTTCTTGCCTTCCACTCTTTCACTGGGTCGGACCAAACGTCGTTTTTTGCACGCAAGGGCAAGAAGACTGCCTGGGAAGCATGGGACACGTTCGAAGAAATTACACCAGTCTTCCATGGTTTGAGCAGTGCACCATCAGTATATCAGATGTGTCCGATTCAATGCCTGTCATCGAGCGATATGTTTCAATCATGTATGACCGTATTAGTACCTGTACAAGAGTTAACGAGGCGCGGAAAGACCTCTTTACACGAAAGGGGAGAGAGATTGACGCCATTCCACCCACAGGTGACGCCCTTCTTCAGCACACGAAGAGGTCCATGTACCAGGCTGGTCACTGCTGGGGCAAGTCCTTGGTGCCATCGTATCAGGCCCCGTGCCCAAGTGAGTGGGGGTGGCCAAAGGACACTAATCAAACATGGGAGCCATTGTGGATGACTATTCCTCATGCATCACAGAGTTGCCAACAGCTACTGAAATGTGGATGCAAGAGCGAGAAAGGCTGCCCCGGGCGGTGTAAATGTGTACGAGCCGAGTTGCCATGCACCGCACTGTGTAATTGCGGGGGAGTTTGTGAGAGAGACTGAGCAATTTATCTTGAATGTACATAATAAGAAAATACATTATTACCTTTATTACTGGTGAAATATTCCTTTAAAAATCCTGATGTCACTGTATTGTTTTTGTTATGATGTCACTGTTTTTAGCTGGTTTATGTTTTTGTATCGTCCGGAAAAAATTTACGCAGTCACATGACTCTTAAAGTGTCTTTCAAATTATTTACGTGCATGTGCACAGCCTCAAGTAAATGTAAATTGTATATTCTATGCTTACGTTCAGCAAAAAGAAATACCTAGGTGATAATGGTCAAAAGTATGGTGATAGGATGACTGCTATTTTTATCACGTGTTGGTCACGTGACGAATTTATAACCTTTGGTTGGTCTCAATAATACTACTAAACAAATTTCTGTTTTATTTTTTCGTAGGTCACTTCTTTCCACTTCTTTCATTTCATCCTTAGACTGTACGCGCTCATATTGAATAATTATTTTCCCCAGCCTCGTTTTCATGCTGGCAGAACTCCAGTATAATACAGGCCTCAAATTATACACATTCTGGGATAGATCCCAGTTGGGTCCATATCTAATAATGTTCAATAGGTGATTTCCTATCTCTGTGCCAAATTTGTTGCTTTTACCATAAATCCCACAATTATTTCACCAATCTGCCGGACTATAAAACAACACTTTTGTGGAAATTATGGAAAATTGTTTGGAGGACTGCATTACGTGCTCACGAGAAACAAAATACAAGTGCATTTTGTGCTTGCTGCCCATCTGTAACGTTTGTTCGGTCGCGCAATTAGACGATGATACCCAAGGCTGGATCGCTGGTAAACGAGTGGCTTATTGTGGCGACTGTAACGAACAACGAAATAAGTGTGATACCAGTAAAGATAGTTCAAGGTATGTCATGCTTAAATTAATTACACTCTTATTAGTCTTACAAAGTCAAGAGCAGTGAGAGTACCACGATAAAAGCAAATGTTTTCTGTATGTTTATATTGTTTGTGTACTTTACTGTAAACACTTAAAACAGAGACCACAGTGGTTTGAGATAAAGGTATAAATACATTATATTGTTAGGTGATTTCAAGACGTTTGTGTGCCACAAATATGCACAACAACGAATAATAGTGTCTGGGAAAGATTACTGTAACATTATTATAACAAGAGAAATTATGTGTAGCTCATGCTTGAACTGGTTTGTGTCATTTTGTCAGGATGGCACAATAGCCACCATTGTGCTGGCACAAAATGGCCAATAGCTGTTGGCCAACAACAAAATAATGCATGTATATAAAACTGTACATTTCGAGCATTATTATAGTATTAATAAAACAAGTTCTCAATAATTTTTAGTTCCACCCATGTGGAAGATACAGAAGAACCTTGCTGTTCTAAAGTCTACTTCCACAATGAAGAGCCAGAGACAAGTGATGATGAGCCTGATAAAGAAGTCTCGGACACTGTTCCAAAACAGAAAAAGAAGCCTGGAAGAAAGGCTAGATGGAGTGATCATCTTGTCAATGACATGGTTGACATTATTGTTAATAATGATTACTACAAGAAGAAACTTATATTTGTAAATACAAAAAACCAAAAGAATGCTGAAATTTATGGGAGAATACTTGAGGAGTTGAGAGCAAGAGCCAGTGCAAGAGGAGAAGTTGTGTGTTTTACTGCTGTTCAAATGCGTACAAAATTCAAGAAGTTGATTTCAGAATGCAAAAGGGCAGCATTGACAATAAAGTCAGCAACAGGAATTCAGCGTTTTCAGGAGGACAAAGGGTTTGGACCTTGGTTTGACCAACTATATCCGTTGGTCAAGACAAGAGACTCATGCAACCCTGAACTTGCAATTGAACCATCAAATGAATGGGATGGCCAAATATCATTGACATCATCATCAGAAACCACTGAGTCTGATGTAGCTGGTAATTTATTTGTCCCATTGAAAATAAAAAAAGCCAAAAAGGAAAACCAATTGAGTGAGGTTGTGGGAATGTTAAAAAGCTTTGTTGAGAAAGATCCTATGAAAGATTTTATTGCATTTGCCAAGGAGGATGCTGAAAAATCCCGACAGCAGGAGCTCCGAATGATGGAACTTTTGATGACTAATCAGAGCACAAACAACAATCATCCACCCCAATTCCAAAACCATGGTGTACAACCTCAAGCTAATTTAAATGGTAATCAGATGCATTGGCAAACATGGCAGCCCAATAACACAACAATTTCTCAACAATACACAGAGAAAAATGGACAAAGTTATTTCCAGCTTTGAATTGCTTATAGCATATAGCATATAGGCTAAGTTCATATTTTGAGGTACAACCCAATTATAATTACAGTTAGTTACTTTACAGTAAACCTTTTCAAAATATGTTAAGTTAATATTATGTTACTTTCAGAAACAATTTACTACTAGCAAGGCAAATATAGTTCCACTTGCTGTTAGTTACTGTATTTTTAACCAAAAAGAATTTCTTAAGCCAAGCAAAAGGTGATACTTGTTGTTATTATAATATATTATTATAATAAACTACTTATTTACCTCGACCATTTGGTCTTTACGGTAAAATATCAAACCTCGCCCATGCTGCATTCACCTCGCTATTGTTCGGACAATACAGCAAGGCCTCGGTTTGATATTCAGTTTATCATAAAGACCTCACTCTCGGTTAATATGTAGTTATTGCTAAATGTTTTAAAGAGAAGTGTAAAATACTTGCAAGTGGAACAATTTGTTATTGTTCTGAAAAACCATATAATTATTATTATATACAATGTTTTGGGACATTTTTCTATAACTATTGTGTTCTGAATAGTTTGCAATAAATGCTATCTACTATTAGTTTTTGTTTGCCTTAAATTAAATTAAATTGCCCCAAAATGTTTGGCTTCAATACAAGACTAGGAATATTGGACCTTGATTATCATATAACTAAAAGGTGTACATACTGTACATAAAGTGAAAGGAAGTTTGACAACTGTACCATGTTGGGTAAATCAGTTCAATATTTTTGCTTGCCATTATTCAAGCACATGTAATTGCATTTTTTCTTTCATCCCATAGCTTCTTTGTTATTACCTTCCTCACTTTATTTGCTTGACTGGTATGAAGATCAACTGTCTTTGGACTTGATTTCATCAAAAGGATGTCACGAATGGTTGCACGATCCCTCTTTTGGCTAGTGTTTGGATCAATAGTCAAGTCCAGTTTTGATGAAATTGTGTCACCATTATCTAAGCAGACATTATGAAGCACCATACAAGCTAGTGTTGCCACTTTTGTTTCATGAAGGTTACTCTCTGATTTCCTCAATAAAAACCTCCACCTTCCTTTTAACTGCCCATACGCTCCTTCAATAATCATTCTTGCACGGCTCAACCTATAGTTGAAATACCTACAATAAATAATATAATAAATAAATATTAAATAAATATTAAATAAATAAACAATAGTAAAAATACATGTAAATAAATAAATTAGAGTACTAAGTTAAATACTTTACTTAAATAAATACAGGGACGTAATATAAACATATTAAAAGTGTTTATCATGCATAATGTTTGTTAATAATAATAATACCTCTGCTCCCCTGATAAGACAGAATTTGTATATGGTTTCATCATCCATGTTTCAAAGGGGAATGCTGAATCAGCAATAATAAGAGGTGGCACATAAGCATTTTGTTCTCGTTGGCTAAAATTTGGTAAGATATCGCCATTGGTTATGTCTGACCAAAGTTTAGTTGATTGTAGTATGATTGAGTCATGGGAGTTGCCTGGAAACCCACAACTTCCCCAGATAAAGTGGTAGTTGGCATCAACGAGTGACATTAAAACAATAGAATAAAAATTCTTAAAGTTATGATATTCTTTCGAGGCTTCTTCTCCACCAGGTGGACATTTGATTGGTATGTGGCAACCATCAACAGCAGCCCAGGTAAAGGGAAACTGCCACATTTCCTCCATATCGAGCATTTTATTTTTGAAATTCTCCTCAGATACTGGCATATGAGCACTCACGCACTCCTTCCACATGCAACTTACAATGGCTTCATTGACCTCACTCACAATCGTGGATACTGTAGACTGGCCTAAACCAACCATCTCGGAGATGGTATAGAAGTAGTCCCCTCTCCCCAGACGATAAAGGCATAGACCTAGCCGGCATTCAGGTGAAATTGGCTCTTCACAAATAGATTCTCGTTTTAAAATATGGCGAATGCGACTCAGAATGAATTGGAATGTACTCTTCGATACTCTAAAGGTTTTTTTGAAACGTTCGTCTGTATAAGTGCTCCAAACCTTATCCCACCAACCATTATTCCGTGGTAGCCTTCTGCAGGATCGGTGATGAACTTTTCCAAAGTTTTTCGAGAGCAGTAAAATAGTAATTAACAAACACGCCTTGATAACACGTTCCCTTCTATAAATTGCGGAGGCGACCTCTGACGCCGCCGATTCTTTGATATAATTCTCTTCAAAATAAAAGCTTTGATATTATTGTTGCAATCGATCGGCGCCATCTTGGAAAACAAAACAAATCCCCTTTTGGCGCCGAAAAATATACAAGTTTGCCGCCAAATCAATTAGGAGCGACGCTGGAACGACGTTTGATTCCACGTCGCCCCAGAGTCGCTCCAATGTCGAATCTAATGGTATTTGATTCGGCGCATGAGAGGAGCGACGTTTGACCCGGGCCTTAGCTGCCTTCCGGCTGGAATTGAACCCGCGACCCTGCGATTGCTAGTGCAGTGCTCTGACCACTGAACTACGGAAGCCGTTGCCGAGAGCCTAGTCACGAGTTCTGTATATATGGTGGTAATGTCGAGTGTTGGAATATATACATTTTAAGACCAAACCTGGAATTGAATCCGGGCAGACAACGCGAAGCGGTCAATGGCGATTTCTAACGAACTTCATGAACAGGTTTTTATGAAGGGTATGCAATGTACTTGAACTCGGTAATTCCAAATCTGTTTTTAGAATTGAAATCGGTTAAATATTGGCCAAGATAAAATCTACGACAAAACGGCGTGTGCATGCGAGGTCTGGGGACAATGGATGGGGAAAATCCCGCAGGGGGTTGATCAATCCTACGCACGGGACGTATTTCTAGTAAACTTTGTACTGCTAAGTAACGTGTTGAAAGCTGGATGTTACATAATAAGCTCAAACTGAATAATGATAAAACTGAACTTCTATTACTTCAATCTAAATTTCGTCAATCTCCTTTTACCTTCACTTGTAGTTGGAACTCACTTGATATACCCTACAAATCATGCACGCAACATTGGTGTAATTTCGAAACATCTTAGTTATGAAACTACCAACATTTTTATTCATTCATTTGTCAGTTCTAAGCTCGATTTTTTCAACTCTCTGTTATATGGCCTGCCTCAGTATGAAATTTTTAAACTCCAGCGTGTTCCAAATTCAGCTGCGAGTTGTTGCTTGTCTTTGTAAATACGAATATACGATCATATTTCCTCTACACTCAAGAAATTGCATTGGTTGCCAGTAGAATATAGAGTTATTTTCAAGTTTAATTTGCTTACCCTTAAAACGCTAAATGATCTTGCTCCTGACTATTTAAGAATATTATAAGCCTACTAGACAACTTCGCTCTTCCAGTGACACTAGACTAAAAATACCTGCCTATGGCCTTAATTCATATATCATTGTAGAACAATCTTCCAATAGAAATCAGATCTTGTAATAATATTTAAGAAATAGAAAACATTTTCCGTGTTTCCATAGAGTTATAGAAACACGAGTGCAAGTTTGGGAGAACGAGAATGGCAGTGGGAAAACGAGCCCGCAGGGCGAGTGTTTCCACGCTATTTCGAGTTCTCTCAAACTTTCATGAGTGTTTCTATAAGTATAACGTACGGGAACACGGAAATATGTTTTCTATTTCTTTTATAAAATAACACTAAGACTCTTTTATTAAAATGATGAAAATATAGATTCTCCTTACTCACGCTAGAAAGCGTCGTCGGCTGCTCAAATGAACACAAACGCTCTCAACTGTGAAGAAAAGCATCCAATCTTCTCGTTTTAATTCTTGTTGGCTGTCACAGAACATATTTATCGACATTTTAGCTGTTTGTGAGCAAAGGTTCATTTACAGTCCATTTTATAAAAATGGCGGGAAAAATCCATATTTTCCCTGCCTTTATCGCCTTTCCATCAACCATTGCCTGCGCCTGCCCACTCCCGATTAAGAGCCTGCGGAGGAGGCAGATATTTTCCATCGAATTATAGAAACACGGCTTTCAGCAAATCAGCACGTGTGTTTTTAATTTGTTATTTTATAATGATCATTTAATTTGTAACTTACAAACCATTTTTTATTTATATTTTATTTATCTTAATTTATTTATTGCTTGAAGTTATAAGTTTATATTAAATATTTTAAGCTGAAATATTGTAAAGCGCTGAGAACAGAAATGTATCAGCGCTATACAAATGATTATATTATTGTTATTATTAAGGTCACGAAACATTACCTGATAACTACCAGTTGAGTTTATCACGCATGAAAACGCAAATTAGGAAGCTTTAAGGAACAAGATATTTTGGAAGAATACAACTCAGTAATAGAAGAACAGCTAAAGTCAGGAGTTGTAGAGGTCATAGAGTTAGAAGAACCTGGAAAGGTTCATTATAAATTGCCCCATCTGGCAGTTATTCGTAAGGAGGCGAGTTGATATACGATACGTCTGCAAAGGTGGCGAGGGGGGACGTCTTTAAACGACTGCTTACTTAACTCTTTCTTGACATGAAGAAACACGGCACGCGGTAACGCAAGATTAAAAATTGAAAATCGACAAGCGCCAGGCACATGAGATCCACTCACACGATCCACTCACGAGATTGGTGGCGTTTTGAATTTTCATGATGCTACGCGGACGTACAAGATGGGCTTTTCTAGAAAAATGAATGTTGTAAAACCTGATTTATGATAATTAATGCTAATATATATATTAACATAATGTGTCTTGTTCGGGAAATTTAAAAGGACTGGTAAAACCGGTTTATTGGGCTTTCAGCAAAGCAGAAAGCTTCGCAACAGTTATGGTTATTTCCAGAGATATCAATAGAACAAAGAGGTGGTTCAATTTTGGATGTTTTTCAGCCCGTCGGAAAAGAGTTAAGAGACCTTCAATTAACCTTTTATTATTCCACATTCTGTTAAGGTTCATAGAGAAAAGGGTAGCCTGAGGGGATATCGAAAGGGCAATCCTCAATATTGATAAGGCGGACAGGAATTGCCTTAGATTTTTGTGGGTAAACGATTTGCAGGATCCCAACAGCAATATTGTCTCATACCGGTTTTACCATGTAGTGTTTGGGTTAATTAAATGTGTCTCCCTTTCTACTGAATGCCACGCTGCGGCATCATATTTAGAAATTCAAGACGGGGGATCCCGACTTCGTAAGAAAGATACTAGAGAGCTCAATGTCCATGATTTAGTGACGGGTGAGAGCAATATGAATGATGCCCATTCACTGTACGAGAAGTCTAAACAGAGGATGGCGAGTGTGGGATTTAGGCTTAGAAAATGGATGACAAACGAGAAATCGCATTGAGAAGAAAGAGAAAGGCGTAAACGATGAAAGGAACGCGGTAAATCTGGGAGAGGAAAGTTACGCTAAGCAAACACTAGCACTATAGGATCAGAAGGAACCTTTTGGCAATAGAGTGCAGGATTAGGGCGGAGAATGATGGTGTTAAAGGCGGATTGGGTAAGAAAGTACATATGTACTGGATGGAAAAGAACATGTTTGAAATTACTGAGACGAACCTAATGAATCAAATTAGGGCAATTATAAAGAAAGGTTGGCTGACGGAAGTAGAGATAGAATCGGTAAGGAGGAATATGGAAAAGGAAGAACAAGATGAAGGAGAGACAGATGATGGGGTAGACGTTGAAGAGGATGATGTGGAGCAGGTTGCTGTAGAGGCAGAAGCAATGGTGGAGGAAGTTGGTGTCACATCGGATGATATACAAGAGGGTGTCGAGGAACGAGAAGGAGCAAGGAGATCGATCGGATGGAACCGAGTTGGACAAAGAAAGCCAAATACTATTACAGAGACTGAAAGTGATACTGGGAAGTAAAGAAAAGGAGGCACAAAACCTAAGAAATGTTGATCGAGTTAGATTAAGAAAGGAGACTGCAAAAGTGAATGAAATTTTGAAGTATATACCAGTTGGAAATATAACTGAAATACGCAATGTCGTGCAAGCAGCATCGGTTCTCATATGCGAACTGCTTGGGGTGAAAGAAAGGAAGAAGAGAGAAGAGAAGGAGCCATATTGGAAGAGACGCATTGAGGGTGATATTAAACGATTGAGAAGAGATTTGGGTAAGATTGAAGCTTGGTTCAAAGGAAAGTGGAAGAACGGAAGGAAGAGTGAAAAGGAAAAACTTGATAGAAAATACAGGTTGAAGGCGAAGGGTTTTCACATTGTAATGGAAGAGATCAAGCAAAGGGTAATATCTAAGGCTTTCAAGGTTAAAAGATGTGTAAAAAGAGTCAAGCAGTTCCAGGATAATCGTCTGCTTTCATCAAACCAAGGTATGTTCTTTAATTCGCTTCAAGGTGAAAAAATGAGAACAGCATCACCAAACCCTGAAGAGGCAACAAAGTTTTGGTCGAATATTTGGGGAACTAATGTTAACCATAATGATCGAGCAGAATGGATCCGTAGGATTGAGGAAAAATTAGAAGTAGATAAGCAGAAGGATATTAACATTACACATGAGAATGTTGCACAACAAGTAAGAAACATGCCCAACTGGAAGGGACCAGGTCCTGATGGTATACAAGGCTATTGGTTAAAAAACTTTACCTGTCTCCATATGTGTTTGGCAAAAGTTCTGGATGAATGTATAACAACAGGAAATGTACCTGATTGGATGGTAGAAGGACCAACTATATTGTTAATGAAAGACCCTACGAAAGGATCAGACCAATTACAAACGAACAATTACAGACCAATTGCATGCCTGAACCTTTTATGGAAACTGTTGACAGCTATGATTAGTGAAAAAACTTACTCCCACTTGGAACAAAACAACCTTCTCCCTGATGAACAGAAAGGCTGCAGAAAAGGATGTCAAGGAACAAAGGACCATCTCTCCATTGATAAATGTGTACTGAAAAATTGCAAACGAAGAAGAACAAACCTAAGTATGGCCTGGATAGATTATAAAAAGGCATATGACATGGTACCACATTCTTGGATAATTAAAACATTGCAAATGTTTGGCATAGCAGACAATGTGATTGACCTGATGTCCAGAAGTATGACCAAATGGAGAACCAACCTGTACTCTAATGGGGAGTGTCTAGGCCCAGTGAACATTAACAGGGGCATCTTCCAAGGAGACTCTTTCTCACCCTTGTCGTTCGTGATCGCGCTAATACCAGTGACACATGTGCTACGAGAGACAGGAATGGGATATAAACTGGAGAAAAATGGCCCAATGATCAATCACATGTTATTTATGGATGACCTTAAAGTCTTCGCCAAAAATGACAATGAAGTTGATTCACTGGTGCAAACAATCCGACAATGTAGTACTGATATTGGTATGGAGTTTGGGAGGGACGAAGGGTGGAAAGTCGGGGCATTAGACTCCCGGATGGAGAAGAAATGACGGAGCCTGACTGTGAAGGGTATAAATACCTTGGTGTGTTGGAGATTGATACTATCATGTGTGCTGAAATGAAAGCTAAAGTCAAAGATATCTACTTGAGAGAATCGTGGAATTGGTTAAGTAAAGGCTACCTCAAACGTGAAACAGAAAGCCTGATAACTGCTGCACAAGATCAAGCGTTAAATACAAACTCCATTAAGAAGAGTATATACGGATTGAATGTCTCAGATAAATGTAGGTTATGTGGCGAAAAGGTAGAAAGTGTAATGCATATTGTAAGTGCATGTAGCACGCTGGCACAGAAAGATTATAAGAGGAGACACGATAAAGTATGCCTGAACCTGCATTGGTCCCTATGTAGATAGTACGGCTTAAAAGTCAGTGAGAAATGGTACCAGCACAAAGTGGACAGTGTGGTAGAGAATGAGAGGGTTAAAATCCTATGGGACTTCAATATTCAAACAGATCGGGAAATCAAGCACAGAAGACCAGACATCATCGTAGTGAATAAGGAGAAGAACTAGTGTACAATTATTGATGTGGCAAACCCCGGCGATCACAACCTGGTGCAGAAGAAATTTGAGAAATTAGACAACTATTCTGAACTACGACTGGAAGTGGCCAGAATGTGGAATAAAAAGACGGTAGTGGTACCAATCATAATAGGTGCATTGGGCTCAGTACCAAAGGATCTACAGTCCTACCTCAAAAAACTAGATATCCCCTATGATTTGAATATCTTACAACACTCAGTGCTACTAGGCACAGCCAACATCCTCCGAAAGATACTAGCGATGGAGTGAAGAACGTCAGAAGAATCACTGGCTTAAGTTGAAGAAACCTGTCAGTGAGGATTAAATACCGGTATACCTTTACCGTGAAACACAAAACAAATAATAATAGTAATAATAATAATAATAATAGTAATAATAATAGTAATAATAATAAATGGTAAGGTAAAAAAATCAAATGAGGCCAAGTAGCTACTGTTTTAAAAATAATTTAATTTGTTTGAGCTTTAGTTTTCTGACGATGTCGTAGACGACGAAAGCTCAAACAAATTAAATTATTTTTAAAACAATATTGTCAGTAGCTACTTGGCCTCATTTGATTTTTTTACTTTACCATTTATATCATGCTACTGAAGGACAACTTCAACCTTTTAATAATAATAATAATAATAATAATAATAATAATAATAATAATAATAATAATAATAATAATAATAATAATAATAATAATAATAATAATAATGAGGATGAGGGAGGGAGAGGATTGCAGAGTGTAGAGGATGTTGTAGAAATTGAGAAATGCAGCCTAGGGTACTATACCTCGCCGAAACAGAGGAAGAGTTTTTAAAGGAAGTCAAGAAGGAAAACATTTTCAAGGATGAGGAAGACCCAAAAGAAAGGAAGAAAACCATCACAAACAGAAGAAAAGAGAGGTTCCTTGGAAAGAGGATACACCCTGTATTTTGGAAAGGAACAAAGGAGGTAAGTGATGGGGTAGCAACGTGGCAATGGCTAAGGAAAGGAAAACTAAAGAAGGAAACAGAAGGAATGATCCTGGCAGCTCAAAATCAAGCGCTCAGAACCAAATGGGTTAGACACCATATTGACAAAGAGCTTGAAATTGCACCAACTTGCAGGATCTGTGAACTTGCAGATGAAACCATCGCACATGTAGTCTCGGAATGTACTCCTCTTGCTCAAAAGGATCATAAGAATGTGAGACATGATAAAATTGCTGCTGCCACACACCGAGACCTCTGTAAGAAATATGGATTTGAATATGCGGAAAAAAGTTACAACCACCATATTGACAAGGATAGCAGAGTATTGGAAAATGCGGAACTGAAAATCCTATGGGATTTCACCATCCAGACTGAAAAGAAGCTAGAATACAATAAACCTGATCTAGTCATACTGAACAAGGAGAAGACCGCCTATATAGTGGACGTAGGTTGCCCATTTGATACAAGGATTAAAGAGAGGGAAAGAACAAAGATAGATAAATACACAGACCTTAAGTATGAGTTACTAAAGGTGTGGAGAGGGGAAGTGACCAAGGTATTTATCCTGCTGTCATCATAGGTGCCTTGGGAACGATGACAAAAAATGTGCAAGATAACCTGGATAAGCTGAAAATAGACAGTAGAGTAGGGGATCTTCAGAAGATCGGATTATTACGAACGGCAAGAATCCTGAGGAAGGTCCTAGATTCGTAAGCTGCCATCTATATGCTGCGGGAAGTTGCATGATGTCAGGTAGAACAGGTGTAAAACCGAGTAAATGTGGAAATAATAATAATAATAATAATAATAATAAAACAGGTCTATATTGTTTTTCTTTTCAATCTACATGAATTCCAAAGTGGGACTTTCAAAAACAACTTTAATATGTAAACTTCTATTGTAATCGGCGTCATCCGGAATATGCTCTGAAAGCTACGAAGAGTTGGATATCTCAATACTAAATTTGGTATCTCAGGCAATCAATTTGCACTTGCTAGTGTAATAGTTTAAAATATATAAAAAGTTTGGTTCTTTGGTTTACCTTAGTTCAGTTAAATTTAATTTATTCTGTTAATCATTGATAGAACACCAAAACCACCGCTCTTTATAGTTAACCAATCAGAGACAACCTTGCAAACGGCGAAGTCTGCCTCAAAAACTTTTACATTGTTATTTGCATGTGTTTGGTGACGCGAGTACCAAGGGCTATTGTGCCACACGATTGAAGGAGTGTATTCAACATTATTGACTTCTAGATCTAGGCTGAAACTTATGTCGGTGAGTTTAGCCCAGCTTATGGATACGGTAAAGAAGCCCCTAGAGAATCAAATTAAATTAAGCAGTACTAAGTACTGCCTAGACAGCAAAACAGCTCTTTTCTGGATTCGAAACAGGGGGGAGTTGACGCAATTTCTACGCGCAATCGGGTAAATGAAATACTACAACTAACGAAAAAGGATGACTGGAGGCATTGTCCAGGTGCGGACAACAGGTGTGGGTCTCGGGGGGGACTTGGTTCGACTCACAAGAACGAGAAACTATGGTGGCACGGACCACCATGGCTCACGCAAACAGAGGAAAAATGGCCTCGCCAAAGGAAAGCGACATCCACATGCCAGAAAGTAAGGAAGAAACAAAAAAAATCTGCCATAGCGATGGTAGTAGGAGCGAAGAACACTTACGGTGTCACCCATCTCGTTGATCTCAGCAGATGCAGTAAATTAGGTAAAGCAATTAGGGTACAGCACGAGTGTTGTGTTTTATTAACTATATATGTGGGCGAGAAAGTTGGAAGGGGAGGGATACTGAGCAGAATTGACGAAGGCAGAGGAACAGTCAGAATTAAGGAAACACGCAAATTTCCAGCAATTAGTAAATGAATTAGGTCACATCGAAGAAGAAGATATTCCAAGGCTGCGTTTACACGGTACCGGACGAACTTGGATCCGGTATGAAATTCGTACGGTTAGGGCTTGCGTTTACATGGATCTGCTCTGGACTAATTTCGTACCACCTAACCGGACTAGTTTTATACCTGCATAAAAGCAGGTCTAATTTTGTACCTGTCCGATTCCAAATTCGTTCGGCATGCGTGTAAACACTTTCAACAGGATAAGTTTTGTACCGATGGCACGTTTTAGGATTGAGTCCACTCTCCTCCGCAGAGACTTCTTGTGCTTTTTTTAGAGTTCGGGCAAATAGTTTGGGCAGCACGGGCTGGGAGGGCGCGATGACACCCTGTGAGCCTAATACAAGCGACCAAAACACCCTGTGAGCCTAAATCAAGCGACCAGTCCACCTATAGTATATCACATTATTACTACAAATAAAAGCGCAAGAAGCCTCTGCGGAGGAGAGTGGATTGAGCCCAATAGTGAGATTTGGCCAGGTTACCTAATTCGTTCAGAAATGATGTGAAGTTGTTGCCTTGATCCTTGGTATTCCTGCATCATTAATGGTGATGAATTTTTCTCACAAGACGAAGGTGAATTTAAGCTTTCACCCTCATTTGAGACTAATTCTGCATCAGTTTGTCGGTAGATTTCCTTTTTTTGTTGCAGGTAGCCATTTTAAATTTGCTCTACATGAGTTCTGCACAAAGTTAATGTATAAATGTCGGTACCGTGTAAACGCAAAAATAACCGGATCAAAATAAATACGGTACAGTGTAAACAGAACTGAACCGTACGAATTTCATACCGGATCCAAATTCGTCCGGTACCGTGTAACGCAGCCTGAAAGCCCGTTTTCCACTTCCGACCATTTCGCTCGTCGCTATAGAGAAACATTTCGCCGATGACATAATTTTTTCCCGTTTTCATTGGTCTACAACTGAAAAAATGATGTTATTGTGGAAATACTTCTCGAGGCGCGCGCGCGAAATGATAAAGACGAAAACGGGCTTAAGGCTAACCAGATTACCACCACAGTGGCCATCATCATAGTGGGGTAAAGGTCACACTCGCTGAATTAAGGTCTAGATATTGGGTTCCCAAAGGCACACAGATTGTAAAGAAGATTATAGGATCTTCAATCACTCATTAATAATTCATAAGGAAATTGCCCAATAGGCTTCCTGCATTTGTTCACGTGCAAGCGTTTTATACCTGGTAAAATCATGCGTCTTGAAAGGCAGGGGAGGGAATTTGAATTCTCTCCCAGGGGAAATATGGGGCTATTAAAACAATCAAAATGCTAATTAACATGACATTTTATATAAAGAATACTAATGAACGTAGCATTTTATATAAAATTGCGTGCTGCTTACAAATGCAAAAAATACACAAAACTCGTCAAATTGACTCAGTATGCACATAAACCACTTTCTCTCGCTCACTGCAAGCAAATAATTTAATTCTTTCATTAAACCCCAACATTACAATTTATATTAAAGATCACTGCGAATTTACAAAGTATTCTCGTACAGTTTTATACACAAAATCCAGTTTATAGCTTTCCGAAGTTAATTGTACAGTTATTAAACACACAACCTGACAACGCTGCAGTAGGCGTTGAACGCCCATCTAGTCGATCGTCGTGTTGATCCAGGAATACTGCTTTCCAACAACTTTTTCGCTTCCTCGGCCCCTCTTGCCTTCCGAAACACACGTTTCCCACCGGAGGAAGCCACCCTGCTTCTCCTTATTAAATCTACTTCTCAAAAAGAACTCCACTGAAATCTACCAACACATGCCCATACTTAACACGAAACAACTTTTTTCTTGCATGTTTAATGTTGTAATTTGAATATTGAACATTCTAACACTACATACAGCGTAAAACATTAATATCTATTGTTCACCAGCTAACTCAACCGTAATCTGCAGACAATAGAAAACAACGCCCACGGAATCCACTCTATTGTAGTCGTGTTTGAAGCCATTTACGCCGAGCGTTTTATATCTGATAAAACACTCCTACAAGTGCTTTAAATAGTACTTGTTTCGTATATGCAGGAAAGTACGAGGAAAGCCTTACAGTGCGCACCGCCAGTTGCTGCTTTGCCGGAATTTAGAGTGCGAGAAGCGCCATTTTTTTCAAGAGTAGGGGTCAGAGACTTTGCGGGACCATTGTACGTAAAAAATGTCACCGGAGGAAGGAAAAAAGTGTATATTGATTATTCTCTTGTTGGGTAACTCGAGCGATACATTTGAAATTAGCTCGACAATGCTAAAACCTTTGAGGCCACTGAAAAAGCATCTGAACAGTGAACACTCTACTTAATCACGAAGACAGAATGGAAGTTTAGCTTGAAAGAGCGCCATGGTGTAGTGGATTTTTTGAAAGAATGGTGGGAAGTGTAAAGAGGGATGCCTTAGAAAGATGTTGGGTGAATGCGAGACTAACGTTCGACGAGTTGTATATAGGTAAAAGGAACGTTGAACTCTCGACCGCTTACGTGTGAAGGTCATGGTTTAACACCCTCACACTTGATATTTGCTGTAGGAGAATTAAGTCGTTGCCAGACGAAATTTCTGAGGATGAAATGGATAACGAAAGCAGTTGTAGTCAGAGGTTTAGACATTGGGTATTAGATAAAGACATTTTTGGAACAGATGGAGGAAAGAATATCTACCTAATCATGAAAGTTTCATTGTACAAAGGTAATGCATGAGTCAATTCCATGAGTGACCATCCTACGGTGGCCCACAAGTGTCACGGCAAAAACAAATGTTCACGGCAAAATACAATAAACTCACGGCAAAATACAATAAAGCAATAAACTCACGGCAAATACAATAAACTCACGGCAAAATACAATAAACTCACGGCAGAACAAAATTAACTTACGGCGCAAAACAAAGTTAATTTCAGAAAAGTAATTTTCGTGGTCAGCGGTCGACAGCATGATAAGTGGTAGGTACTTTATCTGACCCCCATTATAGTGTATCATATAATAACTTATAATCTGCAGACTGCAGACCAAGTATAAAATGCGGACTAAAACTGCAGACTTGGTGTAAAATGCAGACTGCGATATAAAGACTCACCTTGAGTTTCACAACACGTTGACAAAGCTGCCAGACATTTTGTTGATTATGAAAATGACCGATGTCCAGTGGTACCGTAACAAGACCATGTGACACAGGGTTTGGTTATAGTTAGGACCTGATGTTTATGGTTGTCCTTATACAGACTATTGACTTATTCTGCTTTGGAGTCAACATATCCAGATATAATCTTGCTTAAACTAACAAGACTGGTTAAAATGGTTGTCATGGTAACCAAATTGCCATATATAGCAATACAATTTGAAAAAATTACAAAAATATTGTGTATGTATAAACTATAAGGTCTGTAACAATTGACCATAGAAACTAATGGTGAGTATGGTTATCATGGCAACCACCACTTTGCCGATATAAATATCACTAATGGTTTCAGCATATGTCATTACCCATTTGTGCCAAGTTTTATTGTGTTTGATTAGTGATTGCTAAAATAACCTAAAATAAGTATATATTTTGTGTTAAAATGTTTGTATTTGGTGCCATATTGCTGCTATATGGTTTTATATACCAAATTATTCTCTATAACTTTGGCTATAGTGGATCAATTTTGAAAATTTAAACACCAAAATAATCTCACTGAGCTCTATTTAAATAGCACCTTTTTAGGTGAATATATCCTATCTGAAAATTTGACTGTCTTCCCTGCATGAAATCTTGTTGGTCTATAATCGTCAGAATTTTGTCAATTTTTGGTCATACGAATAACCACTAACCCCAAAATAACCATACAAATAACCACTAACCCCCAAACAACTTAGATCCTACAAGTTAATGTGACTGCTGACCAACAAGATTTCATGCTCATCCTCGATCATCGCCCGGGAAAACCATAATCAACAAAATGTCAGTGATTGGAAGTCTTCGTAGGAAAGGCTCTGCTGTATTCCTTGTCGAATTTTCTGAACTTCCGTGTTGTGAAACTCAAGGTGAGTCTTTATATCGCAGTCTGCATTTTACACCAAGTCTGCAGTTTTAGTCTGCATTTTATACCTATTCTGCATTTTATACTTGGTCTGCAGTCTGCAGATTATACTGACCGCGATGTAACCATGTATATTCTTAAGCCTCTTTACTCTCCTTAGCCCTCCTTAGGCATACTTAGCCCTCCTTAGGCATACTTAGCCATCCTTAGGCATACTTACTGTAGCCCTCCTTAGCCATCCTTAGCCCTCTTAAGCCATCCTTAGCCCTCCTTAGCCATCCTTAGCCCTCCTTAGGCATACTTAGCCCTCCTTAGGCATACTTAGCCCTCCTTAGGCATACTTAGCCCTCCTTAGGCATACTTACTGTAGCCCTCCTTAGCCATCCTTAGGCATACTTAGCCCTCCTTAGGCATACTTAGCCATCCTTAGGCATACTTAGCCATCCTTAGCCCTCGTTAGGCATACTTAGCCCTCCTTAGGCATACTTAGCCCTCCTTAGGCATACTTAGCCCTCCTTAGGCATACTTAGCCCTCCTTAGCCATACTTAGGCATACTTAGCCCTCCTTAGCCATCCTTAGCCCTCGTTAGGCATACTTAGCCCTCCTTAGGCATACTTAGCCCTCCTTAGGCATACTTAGGCATACTTAGCCATCCTTAGGCATACTTAGCCCTTCTTAGGCATACTTAGCCCTCCTTAGACATACTTAGCCCTCCTTAGCCCTCCTTAGATATACTTAGCCCTCCTTAGGCATACTTAGCCATCCTTAGCCCTCCTTATCCTTAGCCCTCTTAAGCCATCCTTAGCCCTCCTTAGGCATACTTAGCCCTCCTTAGATATACTTAGCCCTCCTTAGGCATACTTAGCCCTCCTTAGCCATACTTAGCTATCCTTAGCCCTCCTTAGGCATACTTAGCCCTCCTTAGGCATACTTAGCCCTCCTTAGGCATACTTAGCCCTCCTTAGGCATACTTAGCCCTCCTTAGGCATACTTAGCCCTCCTTAGGCATACTTACTGTAGCCCTCCTTATGCATACTTAGCCATCCTTAGGCATACTTAGCCCTCCTTAGGCATCCTTAGCCATCCTTAGGCATACTTAGCCCTTCTTAGGCATACTTAGCCATCCTTAGCCCTCCTTAGATATACTTAGCCCTCCTTGGCCATCCTTAGGCATTCTTAGCCCTCCTTAGATATACTTACCCCTCCTTAGGCATACTTAGCCCTCCTTAGGTATACTTAGCCATCCTTAGCCCTCCTTAGGCATACTTAGCCATCCTTAGCCCTCCTTAGCCCTCCTTAGGCATACTTAGCCCTCCTTAGCCATCCTTAGCCCTCCTTAGGCATACTTAGCCCTCCTTAGGCATACTTACTGTAGCCCTCCTTAGCCATCCTTAGCCCTCCTTTTGTTTTGTCGTTTTACTCATTTCAAGTTTTGCAATGAGAGGAATTAGCCAATTCTCGTATTTTGAGCGCAACAAAACAAACAGTAATTAAACAGTCTAGTAGTCAGTTTCCTTTATTTTTGTACCAACAACTCAACAAGCGCAAAAATGTCAAAAAAGGTAAAGAATTGAACCTGAACAGTGAAAGCAAAAATGCAAAATTACATTAGTTTAGGACTGACTCTTCAATTATTCCTCATGGTGGCGGTAGTATATTTTGGTGCATCGTCTCCTTGCTTGCCAGTTCAATGTTCTTGCTAGTTGACGTGAAATGCTTCTTCTGCTTTCCACCTTGTGACAAAAAAGAACGGTAACCGCTGCTTTTGCAAACCAAATATTCAGCCTTAGATTCGTCATTAGCAATAATTTTAAAATATTCCCAAACGATACTTTTAGAAGAGCTTGCCATGAGGACGAGACAAGACACCGCTGACCACTGGACGATCCAATGGTGAAAGACAATCGGCCGATGGTGAAAGACAATCGGGCCGATTGTGAGAAAAACTAGCCGATAATCGGCTCTGCCGATGTTTTGCCGATGATCGGCTCACCTCTACTTTATACTTGCAACAGAGATAGCTGAGAGATAAAGCGAATATAGATGGCATGCAGTTTGGGTTTATGTTATGGTTCGGCAGATGCAGGAAAAATTTGTGGCTAAGAATATAGAGCACTGTATTATGCATTTGTGGATCTGGAGAAAGCATTTGACAGAATTCCCAGGGAGGTGGTTAGGTGGGCATTGAGAAAGCTGGGGGTTGAAGAATGGTTGGTGAAAGCAGTGATGACAATGTATGAGAAAGCAAGAACTGTGGTGAGAACGAAGCATGGGAATAGTGAAGAGTTTGAGGTGAAGGTTGGGGTCCATCAGGGATCGGTCCTGAGTCCATTGCTGTTTGCATGCGTGATGGAGGCGCTGTCGCAAGAAGTTAGAGAGGGTATGCCATGGGAGTTGTTGTATGCCGATGATCTGGTTTTGATGGCTGAGAGCATTGAGGAGCTTAAGGAGAAAGTGATGCGATGGAAAGAATGCATGGAGGCAAAGGGTTTGAAGATGAACACTGGTAAGACTAAGGTGATGGTGTCAAGGAAGAATAGTGGTCATGTTGAAAAGTTAGGGAAGTGGCCGTGTAGTATATATGGGAAGGGTGTTGGAAATAATTCTATTCGATGCACAGGCTGTAGTGGATGGGTACACAAGCGGTGCTCAGGCGTGAAGGGCTCAATGGCTAGAGTTGTGGATACGTTTGTTTGTAAGGTGTGTGAAAGAGCAGAGGATGGAGAGGATAGTGACGTAGATGAGAGCATGGATCTGGGCAATGGGGTGCATTTAGAGAATGTTAAAAAGTTTTGTTACCTGGGGGATATGCTGAATGGGAGTGGAGGAGCAAATTCAGCATCTGTGGCAAGGGTACGTTGTGCATGGGGAAAGTTTAAAGAGCTCTCTGGGATCCTGACAAGGAAGGAAGTGTTGCTAAAGCTGAAGGTGTATGTGGCCTGTGTGAGGAGTGCTATGGTGTATGGAAGTGAGATGTGGGCCACGACTGTGGAGCTGAATAATAGACTGGAGAGGACAGAGATGCGGATGGTGCAGTGGATGTGTGTCTAGTGAGGAGCTGAGGGAAAGAATGGGTATTGAATCGGTGTCTGACGTGGTAAAGAGGAGCCGATTAAGGTGGCTGGGATATGTGCTGCGGAAGATGGTGACTTGGTGAAGAGGTGTATGTCGCTTGATGGTGCAAGAGGAAGAGGAAGGCCAAGGATGACATGGAGCCAGGTAGTGGAGAGGGATATGAGAGAGTGGACTGAAGAGGGAAGATGCACATGATCGTGGAAAGTGGAGGAAACTGTCGTGGGGAACCACCGGTCAACCCCTGCGTAAGCGGGGAAAAATGCCGTAAAACGTCTGTTGTTGTTTTTGTATACTTGCAATCAACTGACGTGCCAGAATTTATTTCAATAATTCGATGATAAAGTTTATTATTTACAATATAGTGACTCCTTTGCTGGTGGGATTTTACTACATCCCGGGCGTTCTTTGTCAGCACCCACAAACAATTGTCTTCTGGACGATCCTTTTATTAGTATTAAGATTAGTATTAGAAAACCAAGGTGGGAGGTTAGACTTAGAAAACCCATTAGGTGGGGTTTAGGGTTAGTTGTTTTGGGGTTAGCAGTTTTATGATGTATTTTATCATATATTGTCCGATTGTATGATAGCAGTATAATCTCTCATTTTGTCCTACCTAAAAAAGATCTAATAGAAGATGATTGTTTGCGGGCACTGACAAAGAATGCTGGGATGTAGTAAAACCCTTGCTGGTGCCATATTCACGATAACAGACAATTAACCATTTTTCATCACTGACAAGTGCTCTAAAATAAAATATTTTCTCACTCTGAATTAGTGAATTGAATTATCAACATTGTTGACTGTAACACAGTAGTGAAATTTAAGATTTTTGATTATCATTCAAGAGATAAATGGCATGTCAGACCCATGTGGAAAATCTGTATTAATTGATTTTGAAGGTATCCAGAAACATATTTAAACATTTGATGATGATGGAAAGCTATGCAGTTAATTGTGCAATAATATATTGTACTTTAATACTTTTCTTAATGCAATAATCTATTAAGGTAATTTTGTAAAAGCTCTGTTGATAATATACTGTACATTTAAAAGATTTTAACACACTCATTCTGGACAGTATATGTCAAAAATTGCAATGTAAGATGTACCGGTACTGTATGTAGGATTATTACTACATAGTACATACTGCATACAGTATATACTATGTAGTAATAATCCTACATACAGTACCGGTACATCTTACGTTGCAATTTTGACATATACTGTCCAGAATGAGTGTGTTAAAATCTTTTAAATGTACAGTATATTATCAACAGAGCTTTTACAAAATTACCTTAATAGATTATTGCATTAAGAAAAGTATTAAAGTAAAATATATTATTGCACAATTAACTGCATAGCTTTATCACACTCAAGGTAAAATAACATTGGATGCTAAAACTAATCCAAATACCAATGGTCCAACGTCCAACCCTAATGCTAACTGGGGTGAAAACTGGGGTATGAATAATTATTTAGTCTATTTTGGCAATCCATAGACCAGGGTCCCATGTTTTCTCAACTGCATTGCAATCCTTCAATGTGGCCACCTTTGGCTATGCTGCTGGTGTCTAGGGTGGCCTGCCCCCCCCCCCCCCTACACATGAATGTGTGATGCTAAATTCAAGTAAGAACTTTTGTTTATTGAAATGTGAAGTGTGTTTCTGTTGCTAATCGTGATGCTGATAGGCTTACCAGTGGAATCAATGTTCACAGTAACACACTCACAAGAAGTTTAAACTGCGTAGAATTACGCTTCCAAAAGAAAAACTACCAAAGGCTCTGCTGCATTGAATGCAAATATTATTGTGATCCATGGTTATTTATCTTGTTGTCAGACTTTAACAGGTTGGTCCAGGACTCCAGGTGTATACAAATTAGTCTTATTATCAATTTTATTTAAAAAAAATTTAAACCGACTCGTGCAGGTAATTTTTTCGGTAAAATTTGTCTCAGAAATCACGGGAAATGCCCTCACAGCACTTTTTTTCTGGGGGTGCCCCATAGTACATACCCACCTACATTGGTCACTGCCAAAGCCACGACTATACACCATAATGCTTGACAATTCTAATTTAACTGCACCCCCAAACTCTCCATTGCTCCCCAAAAATCTTGATCCTAGCTACGCCACTGGTAGACACTATACAGTGTAGACACTAATATACCTGTGCAACAGTAAATACTAAATATTACTATCCAGTGCAAAATGCTTTCTTTTCTTGATTGTTTATTTTCTGCTTACAATTTAGACAGACAACGATTATCATAAAGAATTTATATGGTTTATTCCAACATCAAGCAACAGAATATCAATGAAATGGATATTTAATAAGTGCAAATCCTAATTTATTTCTTATTACTTTAATATTTTTTGTTCTTTCTTGTTACTTTTGCTTTTTGTGCTCCTCTCTTTCTGTTGATAGAAACCTGATCTAGGTGTTCAAGCCAAAGCTGAACATCTTCTGGTGAAAGCAAACATTTCTTTGCAAGGGTAAATTCCTTCTAAGACATGCAAAGCAGTGAAACAACAACTAGCAGCTAATAAGAGGAATTTCACATTGGCCGCCATATTGAATTTTACCGCGTAGAGATCTGGGAACTAGTAAATATTTAACGGAAAGGGCAGGCTATACTTGTCCAAGATGCCGCACATTTTGGCGCTTTCTCGATATATGAACAAACCGAAATACAAACCAACCCCTAATCCTAACCCAACGCTAATCCTAACCTAAATCCTAATCCTAAAACTGACTTGGGTTGATGCCATAATAATTTTACATTTCTGTTGCTCATATCGAGAAAAGGCCCACATTTTAGCTTCCACGCGTTCTTTTACCACGTTGTATCATACAAGGACCAGGTACCGTATATTCCTCTGCCGTTAGTAAAATCACAGCAAATTTTGCGTCTTGCACACCTCTCGATTACAATCTTTTTTAAGAAAATACGGAAAGAGTAATCTAAAGTTTCAATATGATGTGGAAAAGTGAAACAAGGGTAATTTATGTTTGTTTTGATCGTGTAGACTTTCTCGCAGAGAAAATTTTTTTTTTAAGAATGCGCTCAATAAATTTCAGCCTTGAAATCAGTGATAAACGCTATTGATAAACTCGATTGTAATGATTATAAATAATAGATAAGAATAGAAATGCCGAATATAAGGCATATATGCAAAAGCATTTTCAAGATTGTTTATATGCCGACCACATGCCTTTTGAGTTTGGTTGAAAATTCCATCTCGGGTGGTTGAAACCAGTGTGAAAGTTCAAAACGTTCAAACTGGGTTGAAAGGCCAAACAGGGTTGAAAGGACGAACCTTTGAATTCTCCTTACTATTAGAGTTACTCATTCAGTTGCAACAGAAATACAGTAAAATAGGCATATGTGAAAATGCCGAAGTGAAATTACTAGGTCCCAAATTCAATATGGCGGCCAATGTGAAATTCCTCTTATTAGCTGCTAGTGAAACAACACGAGGAAACCATTTTTACTCCCGTAGTCCTTTGCGGATTTCAACAGTGTCAAATTCCCGGGGGTCTTTAAGCCCTAGTTACAATGTCCGGACCCATGGGAACAGTTTACCGAGCAAATTCCCGGGGGGATGGTCACTCATGTAATTGACTCATGCATAAGTAAGAATGCACAGTCAGTTCAAGTAGATGTAGTCAGTTTTTGAGGACTAAGGTAAGAAAAGAGCAGAATGCGAGACGGCAGTAGTAGAAGTACTAATCACAGGAAAGGACGGTATAGCCAGGGGCGCAAACATTCGAGTCATTGCCAAGGGAAAGCCTGTACGTCTTTTCCACACCAGTACAGAAACTCTACCCCTAGAGATAAGAACCAACCCCGAGAATGGCGGGAATAAGTTAGGCAAGAACGTGAAGAAAGATGTAACTATAAGGACTATTGGACTGAGACGTAATCCCAAGCGAGCTGCAGGTCTAGATTCAAGACGAGTTAAAAAGGGAAGAGTGTTAAAACATAGCAATTGCATGTTTATAAAGTTTGTATATCATTAACCAATTTGTTAGAATTTGTTCCTTATAGTTATGTGTAGTTGGATAAATTAGGCTGCGTTTACACAAGAGCAAAAGTAACCGGATTCACAATGTTTTGCATCTTCATGGGAGTAAAAAACAATACGAATCCGATTACTTTTGCTCTAGTATAAACGCAGCCTTAGTCTTGTTATTGCCAATCATTATGTAATATTATACCTCAACTATAAATTGTCCAATCAAAGAGCTAGGTTTGTACCACGTGACCAGTCAATTTAAACTCGAATTACCCGTGCGCTATTTCTCCGGGGCATCATATATGACCTCGAATCATCCGCTGATCACGAATAATCTGCTGATGACGATAATCTAATGGCGGAACAACAAGACGTTTCTTGACGTTTCAAGACAGCATTCAAGATTGTTTCGGTATAATATATCATTTATAGACCCTCCGGGGAATTCGTGAGAAATTTAAAAGAGACATATAATAAAAAAATACTGAAATACCGTGGGCAGGGTAATTTTGCCGTAAATACCTCCCACTCGTTCAATAAAGCCTGGTTTCCATTTGGTCGCCACGGTGTCATAGTGGTGGATGTAATAGAGTCTCGATCTATCTTACACTATGACACCGTTGCAATCGTGGCGACCAAATGGAACGGGACAAACGAGGCGACAAATCGCGGGGGCGTGTCGCGGGACATGTTGCAGGGACATATCTCGTGACACGTTGCAGGGACATATCTCGTGACATGTTGCAGGGACATATCTCGGACATGTCCCATCGTATAAACAGCAACTAGTCCCTGCGACAAAATTAAAATAAACGAACGTTATTTTATTTTCCTTTTCCTTCTCTGACATGTCACCGCAACATGCCCCCACGATTTGTGGCCTCGTGTGTAGGGACCTTAAGTGTTTAATATTCGCGCGAGTAACTTTCTCATATTGTTTTATGAGCGCTCGTGTGCAACCAAGTAGAAAATAATTCAATTTGTAAAAGAAAGTCATTCGCGGGAGTATACTCGCTCAAGTTGGATTTCGATTAAGCGAATATAGTCGCGCGAACGACTTTTCCCTTTCTACTAGGTGAATTTGTTCACGCGAAGCGACTTTTTCTATTGTCTTATGAGCGCTCAGCTAGAACTAATCACCGATCTATTCAATTTTCACAATATAAATGTCTGTTCGCGCTAACAAATGCGCCTAGTGGAAAACCAGCTTTTATCTCTCCGTAGATTCGATATCATTATTTCACTATTTTTAAAGGCGCCAACTTTGACATTCAATATCAGAAATGTACGGACCGCATTTATTTCGTTTTTTAGAAAATATGCAATCGGAATTTTCACTTTATAACAAGTCATTGAAACTATATAAATTATCCACCATTTATACACGAACACTTTTTGCAAAGAAAACGTTTACCAAAGCTTCAAGGATCAACTTGAACCAACGCCGGAAAAGTACGCATGCGCAGTCGTTCCACTTCTGCCCTAAGTATGGCGACTTCTTGAGCCTGAGCTTTGGCTAAGTCGACGAGCTTACGACGGGCCACGATGTTTTTATGTCTTCTTTCGGCGCCAGCTCCAGTCTGGTTATCGGCTATAGGAAAAATACACAACTTAGTTCAACAAAATTGTAGCTTGAGATTCTTTAGCTTAAACTTTAGATGAGTGAGTTCAATTTCTAACTTGAAATATACGGAAACCATTTTCTTTCATCTATCTAAAACAATCACAACTATATATATACCAGTTGTTTTCGCATGTGTGGGTTTCAGATTTGTCGCTCCGGCTGTATTAAACACAGACATAATTTCTATTAAATCAGACGAGTCTCCCATTAAATAATAATATACAAATATTTATATAGCGCTGATTCCGTGTAGTCCATTAGCGCTTCACATCATATAAAATAGTTAGATTAGTCTAATTAAATAAGAAAGGTCAAGGTTCATAAAAAGCAGTCTTAAAAAGATGAGTTTTAAGAAGTTTCTTAAAAATTTCTAATGAATTTCCAGGCGCTCTAATGTTACTTGGTAGAGAGTTCCATAATGTTGGTGCTGCTACCGAAAACGATCTATATCCATAGCCACGTAAGTTGTAACGTGGCGTATCTAGATAATTCTTTGTGGAGGATCTCAAGAGGCGCTTGGGTGTATAAAATCGCACGAGATCTTGTAAATATATAGGAGCGGTCTTATTAATACATTTAAAAGTTAGTAGTAGTATTTTAAATTGAATTCTATACTCGACTGGCAACCAGTGTAGTTCTTTAAGCCGTGGGGTGACATGATCATATTTTCGAGATAAGGTAATCAGTCTAGCTGCAGCGTTTTGGACACTTTGAAGTTTCTTTATCAATCGATTTGGCAAACCATAGTATAATGAATTGCAAAAATCTAGCCTCGATGTGATGAAAGCATGCACTAATATAGCACATGACTGTGTAGAAATGTATTTCCTTATTTGGCTGAGACTCCGTAGATGAAAAAATGCTGATTTACATGTAGCGTTTATCTGGTTTTCCATAGACATGGTTGGATCCAAAGTCACGCCAATATTTTTGGCACACGTTGTAGGTGTGATGACTTCGTCACAAACTAACACAGATGTAATAGGTGGTTGGGGACGATGATGAGCACTAAGAATCATAAGTTCCGTTTTGTCCCTGTTCATTTTTAACATATTTTGCAGCATCCAGTTATCAATGTCACATACACATGCTTCAAGCCTTGATTTTGCCAACTCAGCTTCACCAGCCACTGACGATTTAAATGCAATATATATTTGTGTGTCATCAGCATAAAGGTGAAATCCAATATTATGCTTACGGATTACATCTGCAATAGGTGCTATGTATAATAGAAAAAGAACAGGCCCCAACACCGATCCCTGAGGAAGACCAAAAGGCATGTCTCGCGAGCTGGATCGACCACCATTGACACTAACAAAGTATTTCCTTTCAGAGAGATATGATGAAAACCATTTGAGCACACCGTCTTTAAAACCAAATCTACGAGATAACCTTGATATGAGGATGGTATGATCTACCGTATCAAAGGCGGCAGACAGATCTAGCAAAAGAAGAATGACCGACTGTTGGTTGTCTAATGCACGCATGACATCATTATGAACTCTAGTCAGTGCAGTTTCAGTACTGTGATATGGTTTGTATGCAGATTGGAATACTTCATTAAGGTTTTCCTGATTGACATGGGTGTTAACTTGACAAGCAACAGTCTTTTCAATTGCCTTAGACACAAATTTGAGATTAGATATAGGTCTAAAACTCTTAAATTCTTCATGATCGAGAGAAGATTTCTTTAAACTTGGGTTTAAAACAGCAACCTTCTGACAAGAGGGCATAACACATTCAATCAGTGATAAGTTAACCATCTTTGTGATTATAGGGAGCAGTATATGAATGCAACGTTTTAAAACTGAGGCAGGAAATGGATCCAAATCACATGATTTAGAAACTATTTGCTTGATCAGACTAGACAGTTGATCCTCGGTGACAGGGGTAAACTGAGCAAACTCTGTTGTAGATGGATAACAGTTATCATGATTTGTATTAGATATCGGGATCTGCGCCGTTAAATCATCTCTGATTTTGGTTATTTTATCACTGAAAAAATCAGCAAAAGCATCAGCTAGCTTCTGGGTGGAATCATAACTTGGGTACACCTTATCAATTTTTCTGTGAAGCATTTTGTTGACAGTATCAAAAAGGATCCTCTGATTATTCTTATGTTCATCGATTTTAGCTGAGTAAAAAGACATCTTTGAATTAAACATAGCAGTATTAACTTCTTGACATTTCTTTACGTACTTTTCTCGATCCATTGGTAACTTAGTAACACGCCATCGACGCTCTAAACGTCGCTTCGTTACCTTTAACTGATAGATTTCGTCAGTAAACCATGGAGAATATGGACGTAAAGTTACCATCTTTTTTTGAACTGGAGCATGGGATTCAAGTAGTGATTTCAAGATATTATCATAATTTTCCATTAAGTCAGCAGCAGACATGTCCGAATCACAGACAAGATTTGAATTTGTGATGTCAGTGCATAAATCGTCATAGTTAATATTTTTCAATTTCCTATAAGAAATCTGCATTTGCGGGTGACTTCGTTTTTGAAGATGGATTTTTGCATTGACTGCAAAATGGTCTGAAATTCCCGGATCAACCACAGAAGTAGACTGGATGATCTCATTTTCATCACGCCTGGTAATAATCAAATCAAGTATATGGTTACTTACATGAGTTGATTGCCGGACATGTTGCTTTAGGTTAAAGGTGTCAATTAGATCTAGAAATTTTTTAGCGTGGATATCACTATCAACATCGATGTGGATATTAAAGTCGCCAGATATGATTACACGGCCAGTATCATTATTAATCAGTTCCAAAAAG
Source organism: Chrysogorgia sp. JL179-B06 (assembly GCA_035772405.1). Taxonomy (NCBI): domain Eukaryota; kingdom Metazoa; phylum Cnidaria; class Anthozoa; order Scleralcyonacea; family Chrysogorgiidae; genus Chrysogorgia; species Chrysogorgia sp. JL179-B06. The sequence continues at coordinate 501,708 of JAYKKM010000329.1, forward strand.
CTTCCAAATTCTGTAAGAAATAGTTCAAAAGTTAAACCATTTACACTGGATGGAGGAGGTCGATAAATGACTATCACTCTGAGTGGATTTGCGTCAACCATAGTCATGTCAATAACTTCGAAAGATTTGAAAGAGTATCTAGGTTTGCATTTGAAGTTGAATGCCCGATGATAAAGCAAACCAATGCCACCTCCTCTAGATCTTCTATCCAAATGCTTAAAAGTATAATTAACAGGAGTAATATCTCTAATCGAATATTCATCGTTGTCTTTGTCTTGTAGCCAAGTCTCGGTTAATGCCAAAATATCTATTTGAGATTCAATTATAAAATCTTTGATTGCAGTAGATTTGTTCCTAATTGATCTAGAATTCAGCAAACAGAAATTGACATTTCTAGACGGCTTGTATGGTTTAGGATTAGAACAAGGAATTTTGGTAAGATTATTGTAATTAACGTGTCCGTCCTTGACTTGTTGAAAGTGCAATAGAGCAGAGCGATTAACGAATTTTGCATAATCCCCCTTCCCTCTCGATGTTATTCTTGTCATTATCCTTCTTTTACCACCTCTTTTTCCTCTGAATTTGAAGATGCCAATCTTCTTCATATAATGAATTGTTTCTTTAGAAGGAGCATCACTATATCTTCGAAGCGCTACCAACTGTCGAGCAGAATAACACAAAATACTTGATCTTTGACTTTGTGAACAATGATATTGTGTAATCTCAGAGTATTGTTGTTGTAATGGAAGTTGGTTATTGCATGGTCGAGATATCATCATAGGGCCAGGGTTTACAGCAATGTCCATAAACACAGTGATATCTTTAGGCGGATCATGTCCAGGTATAGCCAGCGATGTAGTGCCATGTTTGCCGAACTTTGATAGTGCTCGTCGGGATTTTAAAAAACCAAATTTTGCCAGAAGCCTGAGTCTTGGTGTCACGGCGAATTTAACAGGACACGTGAATTTATCACTCAGCCAAGATGAATACACAAAATTGAAGTTGTTTAGAAGAACAGGACCACAATATAAACACTTGCAGGTGTTATCAGATCGAGAAAGTGGCTTAACGAGTATAAAAAATAACATAAAACCAAGAGCTAAATTATACGTGGCGGCCATGTTGGCGCCTTATATATATGTTTCCGATCTATGGTTTAATTGCTCAATATACATAAACACATTATTGTAAGTACTATTTACAAAACGAGTTGGAGGGCTTTATCGGTGTATAAAGACGCGAGCCGAAGGCGAGCGGCTTTATACACCGATAAAGCCCGATAACGAGTTTTGTAAATGGCTTCAAAAACGTCCATTAATTAGTATTTATCTATTGTGTGAAATTATTTAGCAATGCAAACGAGGGACACGCTGCAGTGCGTTTGGACTGCTGCTTGTGCCGCAGCATAGTTTTGGTATAATTGTGAGATGAAGCGCTTCAGGCTGGCTGAATGAGTGTTCTATCAAATTTAAAGACACTGGTGTTTTATTAACGAGTGTTCTATCAAATTTAAAGACACTGATGTTCTATTAATGAGTGTTCTATCACATTTAAAGACACTGTGATGTTTTATTAATGAGTTCTGTACTACATGGTAGAAACATTGATTAAAGATGCATTTCTTTTGTGTTTTCTTCATGCATTATTAATGAGTTTTTGAATTTTATATAGATATTCTACCGCACAATTTTATCGCATATATGCATGTTTAGATAAATTCTGCGCCGGAGACGACTATCGTATTCGTCTATCGCCTCGTGTCATGATTAACAATCCGAAACAGCATTAAATTTCTGTTTTGTGTCTCTCTACCTCGTGTACAAATTTGTCTCACACACAACAATAAAAACAATGTATTAAGTATCGAGAAACTACCAGACATATAATACGATCTATGTATGAGCTTACTGTACATAATGTTACTCGTCAAAGGATCAGTGAACTCGAAACCATGTCCATACGCCTGTAGACTACTGTGAGGGTGTCATTATAAACAGATTAACTGAGTCATAAATAATTTCAATATTTTGGTAGTCATTGGCAGTTTATACTTGTCGTTCAGTTCTCATTAAAAACACACAAACAATTGCGCTCAGTTCGCCTTTGATTCTCCACTTGTGACTTAATTAAATCCACCCAAAATAACCCGCTCACGATACCCCTTCTGTTGCCTTACTCTGGTTCACTCAGCACTCCAAAATTGCACAGAACTCTGCGCAGCACTTACTACCAATTGGTAACCTAGTTTTATATATCTTATAAGTGTAGCTTAAAATTAGGTTATTGTGTTTTTTTGATATTATTAAAGACTTGAAACTGTGTTGGCTTTTATTGCATTTATCGCGATATAATCGACTATATCGTGATAATTTCTCAGTCGATAATCGTGATGATTTTTTTAATATCGCCCAACACTAATCTGGGCATAGCAGTTTAATGTCGCCCATCGAACCACTACAGTCTACATCAAATAACAAATTGAAAACTAAAAAAGGTTGGTGTACTGCCGAAATAGTGTCCTTCCCTCGAAACGTTAAACCTCCTACACACGATTGTGGCAGTACACCAACCTTTTGGAATTTTCGATTTGTATTTCTACACTGCAAGCTACGCAGCACAACACTTTTTGTGTCTATTTTACGTGTGAGTATCGGGTACGAATAATGCGGAGCTATTGTGTACTTTTATTCACCCGTCAACTCAAATCTCCTTAGTTATACCCTTATTACCAACTACTCGCCTGCGATACTCGTCCGTCTACCATTTCTCAATTCCTCAGTAATCACATGTACTCGCCGCCAAGTATCTATTTTTATTATATAGAAAATCTTCACATGTGATATCTTCACATGCATGCATATCAAACTTTTGGTTAACAAAAAGTAGTTTCGTATTTCACGGGTTCATATTTTATGCATTTTACGCTTTTCTGGTTGTTGTTTATTCGTAGCAATTTGCACACTGTTACCTCCGGACTATTAAAATATAGGTCATGAGGCGTCATTTGAATCCAATTTCGTCGGAATAACCTAAATTTGGATTGTTTACGGGCACTAGCGCAATATTTTACTAGGGATTTATACTACGCGCGCGGTACATGTTTAGGGAAATGGGCCCTAGATCGCAACTGCGCAAGTCTTTGACGCTAGTCACCGCCAAATTCAATCTCTTCGTGAAATTTCCTACATTTTGATATTAAATTTGGTATGATTCATGGTGGTTTGAGGTCGTCAAAATGATCATGAAGTTGGTGTTCTTTTTGCTGTTGACGATATCATTAGTTATTCAACTTGCGGAGGCTGTCAAAGAGAATTTTGGAGTAGAATCTTCCAGACTCCAGTGATACATTGGCTGCGTTTGTACACCATATAAGCACTCATACTTTTATATACATAAAAAAGAAAATCTAGAAGATAAAATTTGTATCTCCGGACGGTCATGTAATATCCTCTAGCTACATATAACCTTCACTCTTCCATGTGAGACAGAGCAGCTCAATGACTAGAGTGTCTCAACCATAGAGATCATAAATAAAACTAGAGGGGACATCCAATCTTTATTTCAGTCAATCCCGGGTAACCAATTAAACGCAGCCATCTTGGATAAATTGGAGGACAATTTTGTATTTATATCTCATATTAAAGCGATTATTTTGATATTTTACTCAGAAGAAAATGGTCCAAGTAACAATAGAACAGGCTTAATTTCCAAATAGACAAATAGTGAAAAAGAAACGCAAAAATTGTAGAATTTACGATTCCTTGTTTTAGCAGCGACCAAGAAGTTTGCCCTCCAATTTGCCCAAAATGGCGGCGTTAAATTGGTTGCGAGCACTGATCTCTAAATAAAGACTGGATCGAGCAACTATTGTTCAGAAAATGAAGTCGGAAGTCCGCCATTACTAAGGGACCAACTGAGAATCCTATGAGGTTTTTTGATGGTATATGTGCTCTTACCATCGACAAAATAAAATAATATTACTATAAAGAGGACCAGAAAACATTTTTCAAATTACTGGGTAAAACGATTCATCGCCTACCTACAGATTTACTGCGACTTTGGTCCCTTAGCAATGGCCGCCGTTGGCTCTAATTATCCAGTGAGAGAAGCCTGATATGAGACGTCAAATTAGGTTGAAGATTTCAGACACTAAACCTATTTTGCTAGCGTCAGTTTGATTTGCTTGCAAACTCGGAGTTTCTAATGATCTCTCGTTAATTTACATTATGCAAACATGCAGGCTTCAAAATCAGTTCATCAGATACAATAGAATGCTCAATCTAGTCTTTATTTAGAGATCAGTGGTTACGAGCCGGTAAATACAGTACAGCTCCGGGCTCTTTCCGGTTCGCCATCTTGTTCAGAAGAGGCTGGGTACGAGATGAGCCTTTCCGTCCAAGAATTTTTAAGTCTAAAGAGTTGATCAAAAGCCGAGTAGCACTATTGAAACTTGCATTAAAAAATAACTTGTTGTATTATTGACATTTTCGCGACAAGATTTGTTAAAAAAATCCTAACTTTAGATGCTCAGAAATGCCCACTAACCAAGGATAATTAAATACCTACTAAATTACTTTTGAACAAGATTCAATAAGTACACAATATAGCTTGTAGCCTTGTAAGATGATGATGATCTCCCTATATTTCGGCAAAATATTTTGGCTAGTGCCAGAGAACAGGGCTACAGTACCCTCGGGCCTCGACAACATACTTAAAGGTTATAAAACATGCGTTAATATACACAATGTTGTAGTGAATGTGGGAGAGCTCGGAGTAGACAGACGATACGTGGACGATCGTCAAGCTCATATCTTCAGAAAAATGATTCTGAGTTCCGTACAGGAATCGAACCTATACCGTTATATACGGTATACGCATTACCGATATATAGTGACTGCCGCATAGGCAGTACATATATCAATCGAACCAGTACATCATTGTAACCTTCACTCTCCATCTGAGTCTCGTTAGCTCAATGGTTAGAGCGTCTCACCGGCAAATAGGAAGGTCACAGGTTCGATTCCTTTACGGGACTCAGAATCATTTTTCTGAGGATATGAGCTTGACGATCGTCCACGTATCGTCGGTTATAAAACATGTTGTGCTACGTAGCCTGCGTAGGCAGTGTAGAAATACAAATCAAATATCTAAAAAGGTTGGTGTATTGCCGAAATAGTATACGTAAGTTGTCTAACGTTTTGAGCGCTGAAGGCTCTGCGTTAGACTACTTACACGCTAGCCTGCGTGCAGGCTCTCCTGGGGAGGGGAGGGCGGAAAATTGGGGAGGGAGAACCTCCACGTATCCCATACAACTTTGCTTCCCGCCCTCAAAGTTCTCCATCAACGTGCTGTCAAAAATTAGCCAATTAGCGCGAACCGGAAGTTATTGCGAAAGCGTTGAACGCCAGCATGTCGGTACCGCCTTTCACGCCCGCCTAATCGAGCGCGGAAGAACCTCTTGCCCAGGGTAGCATGTCGGCTGTTAAAAACACATCGACAAAATCGTGTTCGGGAAGAAAACCGCTACTGTAGATGATGTAAAGTGTCATTGAAAGTTAACTACGGTCCATATATACAGAAAATCTATTTTTGTCATCTAAAAAGCGAGGATTCGAGGGTGAAATTCTGTCGAGAGTGCAAGTTTTGGAGCAATTATAGAATACCCGTTCACTTTTGAAACCGCATTTAAAGGCAGAAATACAAACCAGGTTGCTCTAAAATCTCTTTAAATATAATGTCAAAGTATATAATGTATTGTGTGTACTTATTGATAGTTATCAAATTAAATGGGTTTTAAAATAGAACGAAGCAATTGTATATGATGAACTTTCCGTAATTTGACCCTTTTACCATCTGTCAACATATATTATAAATCGCGAAGCTGATTGCTATGAGTACGAAGAAAACACTGAAACCGAGCGCACGAAGAGTACTCTTCCTTAGTCTACGCCTTAGCCTCTTCAACTTGGTCGTCTATGATACTTCTAAGAGGAGATACAACGACAGCAGAGCTGCAGAAATCGATTGGCCTTTTTCGATCTTGCTTATAGAGTTGATAAGGCTTTTCCCGTATCCCGTTGGTAATCACTATTATATCAATTGTAGAATATTGCTCATCTTTCAACTCATAGGAAAACTTTAATTTAGCTGAGAGAGAGTTCAAAACATATTTTACAATACGTTCTCTGTTGTTGTTGTCAAGACTTTCGGCCGTGTTGTATTTGTTCGTAACAAATATCGCATGAGGTCATTGCAAATTAGACAATGAGAATTTTGAGAAGCAAAATTGTATGGGATCCGTGCCCCAACCTGCAGAGAGCCTGCTAGCAGGCTACTTACACGCTATTTCGGTAGTACACCGACTTTTTACATACTTAAAGGTTAGTTTGATGCTTTGCTCAAAACTAACTAGTATACAAGTCAAACATTCAAATATTGCCCACCATTGGGTAGTAAGAAATGTTGTATTGGTTCACAGTAATAACACTGTTGTAAATTTGTGACTAAGTTTATTATCGCATATCAAACGATTGATCAAGAAATGGCAAAGATTCACCATTTAAAACCAGTTTTCGCAGTTCGAACGCAGCACAAGCCAAGGTGAGAGAAAGAACGTGTTTACAAGCGCAGAACAAGTATCGTGGGTGCACTCACACCAGCCTCTTCTGAACAAGATGGCGGACCGGAAAGAGCCCGATGCTGTACTGTATTTACCGGCTCGTAAATGGTTACCAAATTTTGGCCCCAATGTCCCCCTCTAGTTTCGTGATCTCCATGACCTCAACCCGGTTAGTATTGGTTATGGTGAGACTCCATTCGAATTCGAGCGTCTAGCATTAAAGAAATACCTAATGGTTTCCGTGTTTGGATGGCCTGATCCAAACACGCGGGATGTTGCGAGACTTGAGAAAAGCGTAAAGAAACACGAGCCGCTAGGCGAGTGTTTCTTAGCTTTTCGAAAGTCGAGCAACATCCCAAGTGTTTGGATGAGGCTATCCAAACACGGAAAAACCATTAGGTATTTCTTTCATAAAATAATACGAACGAACGAGCAACACAAATTTGAGTAAAATTTTGGCGGGACATTTCCGTGTTTGGATGGGTCAGGTCGCAGTGCTCTAGAACGTCGATTGTCATTGGTTTAAATTACGACTCATTTCCCCCATCTCACAGGAGATCCTAACCAATCACAGAAAGCTTCTAACCAATCACAGACCTTCTTCTAGAGCACTGCGACCTTACTCGTTTGGATGGCCCTGATCCAAACATGGGTATTAGCCAATCAGAGCTAGCGTACTTCAAGAGGACTTACCATCGGGGTTACTGACGTTTTTCCTCTCAGCTACTTTCAACGCCAACTCCTCAACATCTTCGTCAAGTCTGGCATTTTCAATTTCTTTCTTTCGAATGGCCTTCTTGAGATCACGGATAATACGACGACGATCTTCTACATTCCGTGCGTGAGTCTGAAAAATAGAAAATATGCCCGGCTCTTTAAAATCACAGCGTTCCAGGGCATCTGAACGGGCAATTACTGCACTTTACATCACTTTTGAAAACATATAGATTTAATTTGATTTATTAGTTTTCGTGAGTATACACAAGAGAAGACGCAACACGGTGATGTCCTAGTCGAGGTGTCTTCCCCATAATATACAAATATACATTACAATACAATGACTATATATGTACAATTACAGACTATAGACTGGCGCAATAATACAACACATGTGTTAATATACACACTGCTGTAGTGAATGTGGGAGAGCTTGGAGTAGACAGACGATACATGGACGATCGTCAAGCTTGATTCCTGTCCGCGACTCAGAATCATTTTTCTGAGGATACGAGCTAAGCTCTCCCACATTCACTACAGCAGTGTGTATATTAACACATCCAAACCTTACCGATATATAGTGACTGCCGCATTGGCAGTACATATATCAATCGAACCAGTACATCATTGTAACTTTCGCTCTCCATCTGAGTCTCGTTAGCTCAATGGTTAGAGCGTCTCACCGGCAATCAGAAGGGAGGGGGAAGAGCGAAACGCGCGCTGTTTCGCTCTCCCCCCCCCCCCCCCCTTCGAGAGCCGCTACGCAGGCTATGCGTGACCTAAATTCCGGACATTTGCATATCAAACAAACTAATATATCTCAAAAAGAAAGCGAAGAAACGAAAATGTTCAAAAGAAGTTACTTTATCATTTTAAAAGTTCTTCCAAATAAGACAATATAAACATTAAAGTTCTCTTGTTTCTCCTTTTCATATTATATTGATTATTTATTTTTATACCGGGTGTCCCCAAAAAACGTACCCTGTTTGACGAAAGGTAACATGTTTCAACCGGACCACTTTCCGGAGCCCAAAATATTTCTTCAACATAAATTATTGTGAAGCATTATCATGAGTATAAGAGTGAAGCATTAATATAGTATAGTGCCAACAATACACATTTCGTCCAACACATGGTAAATTACATTTTCTTGGACGTAACCCGTGATTCGCATTTGAGTATAGCCAAGTATTGTCCTGCAGACCGATGTCTTGATTTCTCCAAATCCGTGGAGAAAATTGCTATTTTCCTGGTCTAAGTTAAATTAAACAAAATCGCGACTTTTTTAAATGGTAAGTATAAAAAATGGCTAGTTCCCGAAGGTCGCTGCATTAATCACTTTTAAATCTATGTGTTTCAAATACTTGCTCTATACCAATGGTTGCGAATATGATGGGACAAAGCTCTGATTTTTGCAGTAACTTTAAGATTAAAAATACTGTGAAAAAAATTATATTCAAAGTCCTGAAGTGTGTTGTCTTTTGACGTTTTATAACCTGAATTCTGTAAAATCTCCTCCCAAAATGCAATAAATAGCATTTCAGAGACTCTAAACCTCACATTTTCCGGTTAGCATGCTCTGGACACCCCCACCGGACCACAAACTGGCGAAAGGCTTGATCAAACACTGCAAGGTCATTTTGACATATCTACCTTTTCGTGAAGCTGTAGAGTTTGCTCCAATGTCGAAACTTCTTTTTGATGCATCGCTTGTTGATCAACTTCTCCTAAATACTTCGAACATAAAGAGGAAATTTCATGAAAATCAAACACTGATTACTCACTTTACTTTTTTATCTTTACCTATAATTTATCTTCAGGTCACACCAATTCATGGTCGCCGCGAGCTAATCCTGGTTTCATATTTTACTGTTATGGAGACGTAGTTATAGAGCCGTAGTTATGGAAACGTAGTTATGGAGCCGTAGTTATGGAGCCGTAGTTATGACGACAACAGATTCATTTTAGCATCTTAAAAGATCAGAGACAGATAGTCTTTGTTGCCTATAGTAAAACTATATAACGTGGTCCCATCAAGATGGCCGTCATGCGCTATTTCCGACTTCAATAGTTACTCGACCCAGTCTTTATGCTAGATATCAGTGATACGTACATTATGAAGAGAGCTACCTGTTGAAGATCTTTCGTAACTCTTAGTAGTTGAATGTCACGTGCACGAGCCTGGAGATCTTCAATTTGCATCTTCATCTTCTTATGTTCCCTAAAAATATAAAAACTGGGATGTCAGTACATGGTACCCAGCCTCAATAAACTTCAATAACCTGGACATTAAAACAAAAAACACTCTCTACATCAATTAAAAAAATTAATCAAGAAACTACATCAAAAAAATTGTCGCGGGGGGGGGGGGGCTGGGTAGAGAGTTGGGGCGCTGGTGTTCTTGGGATAGTTGGGCTGGACTAATGTCACACAAACGGTCCCACGTGCACTTGCGCGCCCGCTTTGTATCTAGTCTTCCGTTCTTTTGGGATGAAACCAATTGTATTGTATATTGTATTTTTATTGTGTTTTATTATATTACATGCATGGTAATAATTGGGTAATGTAATGTAATGTAACGTAACGCAATGTAACGTAACGTAATCTTGTGAAGTATTGCAGGACCCCACTGAAAAACACTTCGGTGACGTGGGTATCCTGAATAAAAAAATATTATTAAATATTATTATGGTGGCAAGATGTGTCAACCTTAAACACATACACTTTTAGACACGCCCACTGTTTTGGACAGGGCCCATAGATATAGGAGGCATAGATTGCGGACTATGGACGGCGGTGGGGCTATTTTCCGTTTCGTAAACGGTCGTTAGCTGACGGTGTTAACCTGGGACCGAGTAAAATGCCTTAAGTACGGATTTGTCGGAGTTTTCTTCGTAGTGTAGTGGTTTGTGTGGTGGGTTGCGGTGCGGAGGATCTAGAGTTCCCTTCGTAGTGTGGTGGTTAGTGTGTGTGTTGGGATGCGGAGGATCAACAGTTCTCTTCGTAGTGTGGTGGTTAGTGTGAGTGTTGGGATGTGGAGGATTACAGTTCCCTTCGTAGTGTGGTGGTTAGTGTGTGTGTTGGGATGCGGAGGATCTAGAGTTCCCTTCGTAGTGTGGTGGTTAGTGTGTGTGTTGGGATGCGGAGGATCTAGAGTTCCCTTCGTAGTGTAGTGGTTAGTGTGTGTGTTGGGATGCGGAGGATCTAGAGTCCTCTTCGTAGTGTGGTGGTTAGTGTGTGTGTTGGGATGCGGAGGATCTAGAGTTCCCTTCGTAGTGTGGTGGTTAGTGTGTGTGTGATGGGATGCGGAGGATCTAGAGTTCCCTTCGTATAGTGTAGTGGTTAGTGTGTGTGTTGGGATGCGGAGGATCTAGAGTCCTCTTCGTAGTGTGGTGGTTAGTGTGTGTGTTGGGATGCGGAGGATCTAGAGTTCCCTTCGTAGTGTGGTGGTTAGTGTGTGTGTTGGGATGCGGAGGATCTAGAGTTCCCTTCGTAGTGTGGTGGTTAGTGTGTGTGTTGGGATGCGGAGGATCTAGAGTCCTCTTCGTAGTGTGGTGGTTAGTGTGTGTTGGGATGCGGAGGATCTAGAGTTCCCTTCGTAGTGTGGTGGTTAGTGTGTGTGTTGGGATGCGGAGGATCAACAGTTCTCTTCGTAGTGTGGTGGTTAGTGTGGTGGGTTGCGGTGCGGAGGATCTAGAGTTCCCTTCGTAGTGTGGTGGTTAGTGTGGTGGGTTGCGGTGCGGAGGATCTAGAGTTCCCTTCGTAGTGTGGTGGTTTGTGTGTTGGGATGCGGAGGGTCTAGAGTTCCTTTCGTAGTGTGGTGGTTAGTGTATGTGTTTGGATGCGGAGGATCAACAGTTCTCTTCGTAGTGTGGTGGTTTGTGTGTTGGGATGCGGAGGGTCTAGAGTTCCCTTCGTGGAGGATCAACAGTTCTCTTCGTAGTGTGGTGGTTTGTGTGTTGGGATGCGGAGGATCTAGAACTCCCTTTGTAGTGTGGTGGTTTGTGTGTTGGGATGCGGAGGATCTAGAACTCCCTTCGTAGTGTGGTGCGGAGGATCTAGAGTTCGATTCCTGCCCGGTGACTATTTTGTATCTTCGTTTTTCTCTCTCTTTCTTTTAGGGCTAGTATTAAAATCAGGGTTAGTATAAAATGTTTATGAGGGTTAGTGTTAATGAAATAGTCTTTCGGTCCCAGGTTTTTCTCTGGAATTGTTGGCAACGACCGTTTCTGTTGGCAACGGCTGTTTACGAAACGGACAACTGCGGCGGCGCGCCACTATGGGGAATCCATGATGGCGGCTCAAGCGGGCAAAAATTTAAATGACCAGAACAAGGAAAGTCAGTTTACGCGACTCTCGCGAAAAACTAACTGATAAAAATCGTTTAAAGTCTGTCAGGACGCTCTACAACATCAGTACTTTATGATGCACTAATTGGCAATTTCCGTTCACAATGTTAGAATTTTGGATAATTGGTTCGATGTCCTTTCAATTCAGGTGAGACTTGTTGCTTTTATTTCACTCGTTTCTGTGGCTTTAATTCCACATCAAAACATACCATTCAAGCTGATGGATGCCTTTTCTGAAATCCTTACTTTCCACCATTGTGTTGATCTTCGCATCACCCAATGACTGAAACACAAGTAAATAATCATAATAATAATAATAACAACAACAACAACAACAACAACAACAACAACAACAACAACAACAACAACAACAACAACAACAACAACAACAACAACAATAATAATAATAATAATAATAATAATAATAAATAAATAAATAAATATATATATATATATATATATATAGGTAATATTTGGCATATATATATATATATAGGTAATATTTGGTTTGGTCTTAAAATCTATGTATTCCAACACTCGAAATTTTCCTTCACCATAAATCCTTTATATATATATATATATATATATATATATATATATATATATATATATATATATATATATATTATATATATATATATATATATATATATATATATATATATATATATATATATATATATATATATATATATATATATATATATATAATATATATATATTTATTAATATACATATATACATATATACATATGTATATTTATATACATTATATATATATATATAGCAAAGTGAAAAGGTGGTAAACTGCCAAGAATTTAGTGACGAGATACTGACGTTTCGAGCGGAGCCCTTCATCAGAGTAAGACGAGATGAAATAAAATAAATAGGGCTTATATGTATATGCCAAAAGGGTGTCACAGGTAGAAAGTAGCCAATCAAATGCACGGGAAATAAACTAACTAATAATTAATGAGATGGGAAAAGTATTAAATACCGCAATGAAACTCTACTTACCTTGGAAAACTATTACAATTCATCCATCTGATAGACCCTGGTTAACTAAGAAACTTAAGCTGCTTATTTATAAAAGACAATCTGCGTTTATCCATCAGGACAAAGACTCTACGAATTACAGGTTACTAAGGAATAAAATACAACGGGAACTCAGAACTGCAAAACAACGTTATTATCAACACAAAGTCAACGATCTAGAAGAGACCAATGTGAAAAAATGGTGGAAGAAAGTCAAATGCCTAATAGGACAAGATATTAAACAGGAATGGTATCACCAGTTTTTAGATGATAATTGCCCAGACATCAAATCACTGGCAGACAAAGTACATGATTTTTTTCTTAGCTTAACGGAAAAGTTTAATCCACTCATATGCCCAGTGTCTATAGACTATGAGATTCCCCAAGAACTTTTGGTCTCTGAGAGGGAAGTTTTTAACTCCCTGTCTAGAGTAAAAGTAGAAAAAGCTATAGGACCAGATGAAATCCCAAATAAGATATTGAAAGATTTTGCCGAAGAACTTGCGCCGATCATTAGGAACATCTTCAATCAGTCTATATTCGAAGGATGTCTCCCAGACCTATTGAAAAGTGCTATCGTGGATCCTATACCTAAAGTTTCCCCACCTCAACAAGTTGAAAATGATCTAAGACCAATATCCCTCACGTGCACGATAGCAAAGGTGATGGAGGGTTTTGTACGAACTAGAATGATCAACCAAATCAGTGAAAACCTTGATCCCCGACAATATGCACGAGAAGGTCATTCAACTGTAGATGCTTTGATCTACCTGCTACAAGCGATACATGAAGCTACTGACAATGGGGACTGTGGAGCAAGGATTTTCTTTGCAGACTTTTCGAAAGGATTCGATCTTATTGACCACAATATACTTGTGCAGGAATTACAAAATCGTAACGTCCATCCTGTATTGGTTAATTGGATCAGGGGATTCCTCTTTAATAGGAAACAAGCAGTTAGAATTGGAACTACGCTTTCCGACTGGAAAACACCTAGGGGAGGAATCCCACAGGGTACTAAATTGGGTGTTATCCTCTTTTCTATTATGACGAATAATCTTCTACGCACTTGGAAATTAAGAACTAAATTTGTAGATGACACTACCGTACTTGAAATCTTACCTCGTAATGGTATAAGTTTACTTAATATAGCCGTAAATGAGATTCAAACCTTTTCCATGGAACATAATATGAAACTAAATCCTAGTAAGTGTAAAGAGATGATAATTAACTTTATGCATAACGATAATTTTCTCATTAGACCCTTAGTAGTTGGTAATAATCTTATTGAAAGTGTTGTTACTTATAAATTGCTTGGTGTAATTATAAGTAGCGACCTCAAATGGAATCAACATGTTGAACATATCTTTAAAAAGGCAAACAAAAGACTTTATTCCCTCAGGATATTAAAGAAGGCGGATGTACCATCAAGTTCTATTGTCAAGATATACACAACAATTGTTAGACCAGTAGTGGAATATGCGGTCCAGGTGTGGCAGGATATACCGGAATTCCTCTCATGCAAGTTGGAAAGCATCCAAAAAAGAGCGCTTCGTATCATATATCCATCTCTTACTTACGAACAAGCCCTAGCGAATGCTCAGCTCTTAACGCTTGGAAAAAGAAGGCACTTATTATGCGAGACATATATAAACAAAGTCAGACAAGAGAATCACCCAATACACTTTCTACTGCCTAGATCAGAATCACGTGAACATAATTATAATCTCAGATCAGGTATAACTACTTCCATCAAACTTTACAGAGATAACGAAAAATGTAAAACACAACGATCGGGAAATTTGATAACTTTCAAATACTATTAAGTATTCCTGTATGTAATTACACATTGTATATGTTCATTTTTATGTTATGTAGTTTATACCTTATAATATTTCATTATATTTGTAAACTTGCTCGTTAATTTAGCTATTTAGCTACAATAGAGTTCATTAAACAGTCATTATTATCATTATTATAAAGTTAAATAATTTGCTATTTTTACAGTCGATCAATAAACAGACTGAGGGGGTGTAAAAATAGCAAATGATTTAACTTTTCCCATCTCATTAATTATTAGTTAGTTTATTTCCCGTGCATTTGATTGGCTACTTTCTACCTGTGACACCCTTTTGGCATATATATATATAAGCCCTATTTATTTTATTTCATCTCGTCTTACTCTGATGAAGGGCTCCGCTCGAAACGTCAGACCTTTTCACTTTGCTATATATTCAAAACACTGTCTACGCAGCACTCTACTTTTTTATATATATACTTTTTATATATATATACTTTTTATATATATATATACTATATATACATATATATATACATATATATATACATATATATATATACATATATCTCATTTTTAAACTTGGCACCACACATCCTCTTGGTCTTAACGAACGTTTTTCTTTTATTTAATTTCCTACAAGTTTTAGGTTATTTTAGTTTGCTTGGAACCTTTATTATTATTAATTTTTTATTATTCGCGTATGCATTTTCATTCCTTTTCAAATTTTTTGTTTCTTATGCTAATATTATCGCCTAATCCCCTTGAATATTGGACCTGTCATTTCTCCCGCCCCCTCAGTCTGCTTGCTGATCGACTGTTAAAAATAGCAAATGATCTTACGTTTCCCATCTCATTAATTATTAGTTTGTTTATCTCCCGTGCATTTGATTGGCTACTTTCTACTTGTGACACCCTTTTGGCATATATATAAGCCCTATTTATTTCATTTCATCTCGTCTTACTCTGATGAAGGGCTCCGCTCGAAACGTCAGTATCTCGTCACTAAATTCTTGGCAGTTTACCACCTTTTCACTTTGCTATATATTCAAAACACTGTCTACGCAGCACTCTACTTTTTTACATATATATATATATACATATATATATACATATATATATATATATATATATATATATATATATATATATATATATATATATATATATATATATATATATATATATATATATATATATATATATATATATATTTAGAGAAAATAACTTTGAATGATGTTTTTAAAATGATGTTTTTGCAGTATCCGAAACATTTCCGGTGAATTTCTTTCTGTTCCCGGGTACAACCTATTATTCGTCTCGACAGGGGAGATAGATTGGGTGGTGGTGTAGCTTTTTTTACTACGGATTCCCTCGTTGCGAAACAAAGAAAAGATTTGGAAATTGCCGGCTTTGAATTACTTTGGATTGACTTTCGAGTGAAACAGCATTATTTTTTGTGTGGTGTCTGCTATCGACCTCCCGACAATGTTGCATCTCTCTGTCAGGTAACGCTTGATAAGATACGTCTTTTACCAAGGAAATACATTTTGGTAATCATTGGGGATCTGAATGCTCATTATAATAACATGTGCCATCAAGATAGCATGGATATTGGGAATAAATTCTAAAAAGTGGTGGTCTATCACAAAGCGCCTTTGTGGATCGTCAAATGTTTCTTCAATACCAATTATAGTTGAAAATGGTGTTGCAGTGACTGACCCTAAGGAAAAGGCGTGTTCTACAGTAGTTTAAGGAACACTCTCGAATTAGATATTAGAAACTCGATTTCACTTCCAGCTTTCAAAGTAAAAGTGAATACTATATATATATATATATATATATCAGGCTGCACACTGTATGTAAGTACAAATTACTAAAATAAGAAGGTACAGACTAACATCGACAGACAGAATTATATTAAGAGCTTTAAGGCGAGACTTGAATCCTGCCGTACATTGAGAATGCACGGTAGAGAATTCCAGAGAGGATAGATACAGACAAAGTAAGAATCACGGAATGTAGAGGTCCGGACAGACAGACAGACAGACAGACAGACAGACAGACAGACAGACAGACTTTCTGACTTACCCGGATAGTCGCGTTCAAATCTTCAATAACAGAGCGATGCACCAACACGCTATCTGAGTAGTCAGTGATGAACGCACCAGCTGGGACTTCAACCTTTGAAATAAATCGTAATGCTTATAATTAATAATAACCCTTTTCTAAACAAGCTTAAAAATAAAATAACGAATGTGGGACAGCGAACTATAGGGTGGAGAATGATGATACTAGGCTACTCCGAGTAACGAACCATACCAGGAAAGTAGAGAAAAACTCACAGACCACGGCTGGGATTCGCTGCTCCTAACTTGTCCTTGTAGCTCAGACGGTAGAGCGTTGGACGAAGAGTTACTCAATATTGAAGAAACTATAGACTTCAGTTTCGAAATATCAAATATAAGTACCATCATTCCACGCGACATGCTCCTAACTTGTCCTTGTAGTTCAGTCGGTAGAGCGTCGGACTAGTAAACCGAAGGTCGTGGGGGTTCTAATCCCAGCCGTAGTAGAATTTTCTCTACTTGTCCGGTATGCCGTCACTCGGAGTAACACCTAATATCATTAAGCTTTAAAATGCATTCGTAAGAAAAATCATGACTGTGTCGTATCTTTATATATGTGATAAAGACACGCTTGCTGTTCTCGATAAATTTCTTGCTGGTTTTTACTGCTTAGCTAGCAACGTTGATTTTCAAAATTACGTCGACAATGAACGAATGAAATGGCTGGTTTTTAGTGCAGAACTTGACTAGCACTTGCCTGGCCTTGTTTTAAAAGCAATTGTACTGCCAGATCCATGGTGAATTTCAGTTTTTCATCCCTCAAACTGAAAGAAAACAGGATTAGTTAATTCAATAAAGCTTAATGAAAGGAGGATCAATCGACGAGTACTACTACAACTACACAGAAAACGTTTCCGAGTCGCATATTATTATTACTAGAAATAAGTTCCGCAATAACCCCTCGCTCTCTTATTTTATCCCCCTACCCCTCACGGAATGCAGGCTCTGGAAACGAGATTGCCTACCCAGACCTCACACCGTCACACGCCATGTATTTGTTTAATCACAAATCGGAAAAGGTGTTTCTATTGAGGTACATTTTGAACGTTATCTCGATCAATATTTAACCGTTTTCAATTCTGAAAACAGATTTCTAATTACCGAGTCTAAATACATAACATACGTGTCAATTATATTACGAGAACGTAAAAACGGTTCGTAAAAACGGTTTATGTACTTAGAAATTTAATCGGCGATCAGGTACGTTTTGTCGTATACATGCATACCTTCGTAAAAACCTGTTTATGTGTCCGATTCAAACAGATCACTCAAAATTACTTTTTACTTCCTTATAAGGAGTTGGACCTACCACTTTACACACACACACACATATATACACATATATATATATATATATATATATATATATATATATATATATATATATATATATATATATATATATATATATATATATATATATATATATATATATATATATATATATATATATATATATATATATATATATATATATAAGGTAAAATAAAGGAGACGAAGGTTTTCACTTACGCATTTTTATTACTGGTCAGTTTCGTGCACACGGTGCTGCACTCATCAGGTATAAATGCCTAATAACTAATAACATGTTTATATAGAATATACAACAGGAAGCTGAGTGAGCCTATGATAATGAGATAAAACAATGGTCAAACCCCTAGTGTGAATATTGAACAATTAAATAACCATTAAATAACATTTAAATAACATCAAATAACCGTGAAATATGGCAATGCATTTGGCCTCTACAGGGACGACGGCCTTGGGATTTCTAAAGAACCACCTCGCAAGATTGAACTAATTAAAAAAGACCTCTGCGCCATTTTTAAAGACCATGGACTTAAAATCACAATTGAAGCCAACAAAAAAACAGTTAATTTTCTCGACGTCACTTTAAACTTAAACAACGGGAAATACATGCCGTATGCCAAACCTAATAACGTGCCCAAATATGTCCATAGTAAATCCAACCATCCACCTGTAATTTTAAAGAACATACCAGAATCTATCAACAAGCGCCTTTCCGAAACATCATCCGACGAAGAGTCCTTCAACAAAGCCGCACCTCAGTACCAAGAAAGCATAAATAAAAGTGGATATAACCACAAGCTCAAGTTTACAACACCCCAAACCAATAACCAGAGGAGAAATCGAACTAGAAATATTATTTGGTACAATCCACCGTATAGCAGAAATGTGGCTTCAAACATCGGGCAAGAATTTCTCAAAATAATTGATGAAGAATTCCCAAAAGACCAGGTACTGAGTAAAATTTTCAATAGAAATACAGTTAAGATAAGCTATGGCTGCATGACCAATGTCAAGCAATCGATTGACGGACAAAATAAATCTAACATCGCTAAGAGTAGTCAAAATGAGCTTCAGAAGAAAGAATGTAACTGCAGAAAACAAAACGAATGCCCTTTGTCTGGACAATGCCTAAGTACCAATGATGGCAAACCGGAAGAAACATACATAGGACTCACAGCCAACACATTTAAGACCATATTCAATAACCATAAAGCATCGTTCAAAAATGAAACCAAGAAATCAAGCACAGAACTTAGCAAACACATTTGGGAACTAAAAAACAACAAGACCGCATACCAGATTACTTGGAAAATCCTCAAGCGAGCAAAACCATACAACCCCGCCAGCAACAGATGCAACCTATGTTTATGGGAAAAGTTTTTTATAATTTGTAAACCTAGGCTATCAACTTTAAATAAGCGCAATGAACTCGTGACCGCTTGCCGACATTCTAACAAATTCACCCTGAGAAACTCTGTAACATAGGCTCTTAGACTTGTACTTAATATATGTTTTTATTATAGAAATTTTATGATAGAACTTTTATTCATGTTTTTTAAAACATTTCTTAAGTATTTTTACCGCATATTTGTTTTTATTACTGAATTTTTAATTGTACAATATTCACACTAGGGGTTTGACCATTGTTTTATCTCATTATCATAGGCTCACTCAGCTTCCTATTGTATATTCTATATAAACATGTTATTAGGCATTTATATCTGATGAGTGCAGCACCGTGTGCACGAAACTGACCAGTAATAAAAATGCGTAAGTGAAAACCTTCGTCTCCTTTATTTTACCTTTATTTATGCTCTGGACTAGTTTCATTGAGCACTCTGCCAATCAGTATTTGCAAAAAACTTTATATTGTATATATATATATATATATATATATATATATATATAGGTAATATTTGGCATTTCACTCGATCAAACTACATGTTGAAAGGATTTATGGTGAAGGAAAATTTCGAGTGTTGGAATACATACATTTTAAGACCAAACCGGGACCAGTTGCGAAAAATGCAACTTCAAGGCCTTCCGGCTGGAATTGAATCCGCGACCCTGCGATGCTATAGTGCAGTGCTCTGACCACTGAGCTACGGAAGCCGTTGCCGAGAGCCTAGTCACGAGTTCTGTATATATATATGGTGGTAATGCCGGGATAAGATTCTGGGTATATTATAGGTAATATTTGGCATTTCACTCGATCAAACTACATGTTGAAAGACCAGTTGCGAAAAATGCATATAGCGAAACACGTGTCTGTAGATATTGTACTATTACGCTCCTTCACTTTGGTGTTGTTGAGCACTCTGTGAAGTTGGTGTAGGTGTCCTTTAGCGATAATGCAACGCCCACTACCCTTGTGGTAGTTTGAGCACTCTGGCCCTATACCGCTTTGTGCGCATGACCGCTGTTTATCACACAATCGGTTGTCACTGGCAATCGTTTGTGTATAATTGGTACTCATGCCCATATCTAGATTGTACCAAGCTACACTGATGAGCTGTGGAACAGCGAAACACGTGTCTGTAGATATTGTACTATTACGCTCCTTCACTTTGGTGTTGTTGAGCACTCTGTGAAGTTGGTGTAGGTGTCCTTTAGCGATAATGCAACGCCCACTACCCTTGTGGTAGTTTGAGCACTCTGGCCCTATACCGCTTTGTGCGCATGACCGCTGTTTATCACACAAGCGGTTGTCACTGGCAATCGTTTGTGTATAATTGGTACTCATGCCCATATCTAGATTGTACCAAGCTACACTGATGAGCTGTGGAACAGCGAAACACGTGTCTGTAGATATTGTACTATATATATATATATATATATATATATATTATCAACCTCGCTTGCGAGGGATTAAATGAATAATTCGACACTCCATATTGTTTTTCCGTCAAAAGTATGTTTTGAATAGTGAAGAATCCCATTCAATTTTTGCGTCTCGGACGTTAGTCCGAAAGCGTATTGCTATCGAAATTGTGACTTTGTTTGTGGCAATCACGTGATAAACGAACACATTACGGAAAGTAACGAAAGCTTGCCGATGGTCGCCACTCTTTGAATTTTGATTGGTGTAGTTTTTCCCGGATAAGTACTATACTTGTTTTTGTTTATTGGAGCCATTGTGTTTGCACTGATCAACAGTTTGGTCCAGGCGCTATTTACGTGTGGATATCACGTACAGAAATATAGAACGGAATCATTGTATTTGCACTGACAAACACTTTGATCAGTGGTTAAATATGTGTATTTCTACTGAGCTTTACAGATCGAGAATTGGTTCGCATAACAACTTCCTGAAAGCAAGAGAAGCTTCATGTCGTCTGAAAGATACATTTTGGAATGAAATGTTGTTTATGTTTTATATGAGCGTATTTTATATGCCTTGTCTAAAACAACTGCAGTAAAGCAGGAATGAAGTTGTATAGTTTGGTTTAATAAACATGCAGATGTTGTGCTACAATGCAGTGTATGTCCCATTGACATTTAAGACTTTCGAATGATGTTGAAGAGAACCCAGGACCATATATATATATGAAATAATTGATCCAATATAAGTAGATCTGTCAACCAAGACTTATTATTGTTAACTGATGTGCCTGAGATGGTTTCAACTGATAATAAAACTTATCAATTGCAAGGTGAGTCATGTTCTAGTGATATATTTTTGATAGCCAATAATGGGCCTTTTGTGTCACTTGAGCATGCTGTCAGTACTGTTGCAATATTCAGATCTTTCCCTGAAGTATTCAAAATTTTCGACTCTCACTCAAGAAACTTATATGGAATGCCTTGTTCAAAAAAATCAGTTTTGAAAGAACAGTTATTAAAAGACGAAATGAGCAAAACAAATAGAAAGCCTTAACATTTTTTGTGTTCTGTTTGTTGTAAGAATATTAAACTTATAAATGTTTTCTTATTGAAAACGTATTGAAAACTGTTAAAATCAGGGAAAACCAAATCTTTCATAGAGCCGGGTATTTTAACAACTGAACGGTATTTTTGAGCCGAGTTTTTAACACTCATGAAATGTGAAAATCCCCGCATAGTCCCGGGGGTTCAATTGACTAGTGCATTAGCTGTCTTGACACTTCACATATAACTGTGTCCAACTTTCTATCATCCTTTAATATTTCACCTTGGCTACATGAGAACAATGCTTTCACTCACCACGGCTTTTCTTTTTTAATGATTTTTACTACACAATATTAAATTACGGAGAACATTTTAGAAACGCCAGAGATTGGTAGCCTACGCATAGAGGGGGTCTATTATAGGGTTTGGGATATTTCTAAATTTTTTTGGCGGTTTGCCATTAACTGAGAATCGTGCGGTTTCGGAAAATATCCGAATTTTTCGAAAGGATTCTGTTATACTCGAGAATATTTGGCGGTTTTCGGAAAACTGGGTAAAAGTGATGTGAACGTGGTTATGCTTTTAAGAAAAATGGGAAAGCGGTTTGTGGTTGATTTGCCCAAATACGGCGGATTTCGAAAATCCAAACAACCCATGCGTAGCCAGCCCACGGTGTATTTTGAATATTCACTCCGTTTAAAAAACACGCATCTAGAATTAACTAAAAGTATGCGTATTAAAGTGTATTCTTGATTCAGGAATTTGTGTGGTATATGTTTGCTGTGACAGCGTCTGACAACATATATTATTCTGCTGTTGCTATATTTTAGCTGTCATTTATACTTTATAGCGTTCACTGCAAATTTTTTTAAATATTTAAACAAAGAATTTTTGTTGAGTCGGTTACAGAAAGCTCAGACAGATTATTTTCGTAGTTATAAAACATGTGTATGTAACGATTATGACGATCGATAATACCAAGTCCGAAAATAACACCAAGTCCGAAAATAACACCAAGCCCGAAAATAGGCTTTGCTTTGCTTTTTGTCCAAACTTTTCAGTTTTCTCATACCAGTTGACACACGTATGTTACCCGCACCTATTTTTAAAATGACAGTACACACATGTATACGTCATGCCTATACATATTTTTAATGTTTCTGTGCGCAAGCGCCAGCACTCGGAGACGCGTGTACGCATTGCGGACCTATTTTTTATTTATTGTTTGCCATTGACTTGATGTAAGCATTTGAAAATTTAGGTCGATGACGTCACTAGTTGTTCGAACTTAATCAGTGAAATATCAAAGCACCGATATTTCGCATGACTAGGTCAATAACAATATTGGTGAAGGAGGCCGTTGCCGAGAGCCTAGTAACGAGTTCGGTACATAAT
Source organism: Chrysogorgia sp. JL179-B06 (assembly GCA_035772405.1). Classification (NCBI taxonomy): domain Eukaryota; kingdom Metazoa; phylum Cnidaria; class Anthozoa; order Scleralcyonacea; family Chrysogorgiidae; genus Chrysogorgia; species Chrysogorgia sp. JL179-B06. Next base: position 524,928 of record JAYKKM010000329.1, read on the forward strand.
GGAGGTAATGTGGGTATATTAGAAGTAATATTTTGGCATTTCACTCGATTCAACTACATGTTCTTAGGATTTATAGTGAAGGAAAATTTCGAGTGTTGGAATACATACATTTTAAGACCAAATTAACCGCGATCAGTTGCGAAAAAGCAACAACAAGGCCTTCCGGCTGGAATTGAATCCACGTACGGAGTCCCATTATACCATGACTCACAAAAAGTGTCGTAAAAAGGATGGCGTCAGATGGGGTCCATTTTCTCATAGTAGCGACTACTGGTCATTGGATCGTTGGCGCAGGTTTGTGCAACGACCAATCAAATTTTTTAATACGATAACTATTGTGTCAGCTGGCCTTTTCTCGTATCCTGATACAGCCAAAAGCAACGCAGTAGGGAGAACTTCAACACTAGTTGTCAACACTCGGAGAACGTATGAAAAACATTCGGTTGTATGACCTTTAATCTCTTTTATCCTCAGGTGAGATATAAAGTGGGAACTTGTTGCTTTTGTTTTATGAAGGCTGTTTATCTTGAAACTTTTTACAGAAAAAGGAATGCTGAATAGATATTAGAAACGTGTTTATACTGTTTTTTAAAAAGTAAGCCGCCCACTAATTAAGGTTGTTTTAGAAATCACCTAAAAGCATAAAACGAGAAAAACACTATATTTTGTATTTAATTTTTCAAAGTAAAAACATTTGCCGCCGAACAGGTCAATGTTCGTTACAGGTCAATGTTCGTTACCATGAGAAAATGGACTCCAGCTGATGTCATCGTTTTTACGACACTTTTTGCAGAGCCCCAGCAGTCCAGTTACATATATAGGTCAGTGATTTGGACCTCTCAGTACCACGGCCATATAATAAACTTATAATATCAAACCTTTGCAATTCTTGAAAGAGATTCTCGATTTCCGTTCTCAGAGTTTCGTCTTCTTCAAACCTTCTTTGTAAAAATCCATTCATGTCAGCCAGTACCAAGGCTTTAGCTTTAACCTAATAAAAATGTAATACAAACCCTAAAGTGACAGCTCCATGAGATATAGAAACTTTCCTTCACTACCCATGAAACAATGGCGCCAAGTTGAGGCTGGTAACTGAGATCGTAACGTATTTACTGTTATCTTTCATACCTCCATTTCAAGCCTTTGTTAATGCCCATTTAAAATGTTCATGAAATGAAAATTAAGTTTTAGCTATTTAAACGAACTCCTAAAATAACGAGGAATGGCAATTTACAGCCCAGCTTTCATATCTCACGTCGTTGTTGAGATATTTAGACTTTTGTGATATGCAAACGAATAACCACCGACGCGTCAAGAAATTTTTACACGTTTATAGAAATTAAGATGATACATGGGCGATCGTCAAGCACGTATCCTCATAAAAATGATTCCCGGACAGGAATCGAACCTGTAACCTTCTGATTGCCGGTGAGACGCTCTAACCACAATGAGCCATTGAGACTCAGATGGAGAGAGAAGGTTACAATGATGTACTGGTTCGATTGATATATGTACTACCTATGCGGCAGTCACTATTTAACAATTAGTCACCTCAGTCGCTGTGATTATCGGTGAATATTTACCGAGCCGCGAAGCGGCGAGGTAAATATCACCGATAATCACAGAGACTGAGGTGACTAATTGTTTTAGTAGAAATTCACAGGTGACTATCAGAGAGAAACAACTGAAAGAAAGCAAGGGGAAATGTTTTAAGTATTTTATTTGTTATTTCCGGAAGTCGCGCATCGTGAGATCACATGATTTTACGTAATCAACATTCAACAGAATATTAAAACGAACAACATACGAACGTGCTATACTCTTGCAAGTGGAGGCCAAAATGTGCTTAAAAAAAGCGATTTTGCTGTCAGATCAAGCAGAACTACTGAGTTAAAGACTGAGTTAAAGATTGAGTTAACATAAACGAGCAACTGTTGAAAGATCCAGACGGAACTTGTTTTTGCTTGGTTAGTACAAAACCGGCTTCACTTTTGTCCAGCTCAAAGTTCCCTTGTCAATGAGCATTTTTTACCAGGTGAAGCAATGACTTTTTCAGCAGATTTGGTTTGTTTTTTCTTGGCCGATTTCCAACGTAGATGGAGATACAGAACCTTGCTGTTTCGAGTAAAACTCGGGGATAATTCTGTGTATCAGCATTCAGCGTTCTGTCTCGTACAATTTTTGGATATAGTTTCACGGCTGTCAATGTTTTTTCTGAACCGTATCACCGCTATTTTTCCTTCACTGACGGAGCTGCTTGAGGTAGGAACTAAAACTTGTGTGTTTTATTAGTGTTTTATTAGCCTCATTGAATAAGTAATACTGTCACAGATTGAAATTTGTTTGTTGTACGGAGGATGACGGTCAAGACTGCAGCTCGGACTGACAACAACTGACTTGTTTTTTGTTAAAACTGCTGTCTTTTTTCGGGCAGAAACGTAAAATATTGAAAAGCATTTGTTTATATCTTCGACAACCATGCTAATAAGCTTTCAAATATTGTCTTAAATGTTTGTTGTTCAAAGTATTCTGTTAAATAAAGTTTTTTTCACAAAATTACTTGTTGTTTTGATCGTGTCGCCGATTGCCGTCGACACCACCATCAAGAGTTTATAGCTATGAAATTAGGCAAATTCTTATATCTTACCTCGAAAACATTTAACTCTATATTGAGTTGTTTCTTTAGTTTGTTTTTGAATAGTATTTTCTTTAGTTTTATTCGCTTTTTCGTACGTAATATCGATAAATCGAGAAGCCGCCATTTTTAAATCGCTGAAAATGTTATAGTCACCTCGCGCGAGGTGACTATCACAAAATAGGTCGCCCATCTCGACCAATCACGGCACGAGAAACTCTATAGTCACCTGTCAATTTCTACTAAATATATTTAGTAGAAACTGACCATGGTCTATTACAAATGCTGCATTCTGATTGGCTACTCAACCGTTGTCTATTCGTGATAGACAACGTTTGGGAAACGCGTTCAAAACAATGGCAGAAAACTCTCGTTTTGGGGAGGTTTCACATGAGTTTTTGGATAATTTTTTTGAGAATGCATGACTTGTAATAGTCCACTAATTTGTTTCTACTAAAACAATTAGACAACTCGTGCTCGTTGTCTATGAGCGAATAGTCAACTCAGGCTTCGCCTTCGTTGACTATTCGCTCATAGACAACTCGGACTCGTTGTCTAATTGTTAAATATATATATCGGTAATGTTTGGATGTGTTAATATACACACTGCTGTAGTGAATGTGGGAGAGCTTGGAGTAGACAGACGATACATGGGCGATCGTCAAGCTCGTATCCTCAGAAAGAGCTTGACGATCGCCCATGTATCGTACTCCAAGCTCTCCCACATTCACTACAACATTGTATATATTAACATATAGAAATTAAATTGGCATCGGTATTTTGGTGTAATGATGTCAAGTTTCACGAAGTGTCGTAATGTGCAAAGTTTCAAATGATTTTGTCGAATAATAAGATATACCTGATTTTCTAAAAATGTGTAAAAACCGCGTTGCTGGTTATTTCATTTGCATATCACATAAGTCTAAATATCTCAAGAACGACGTGAGATACTGTATGAAAGAGTTCTAAATTATTATTATTAAATTACAATTCTTCGTTATTTTAGAAGTTAATTTAAATAACTAAAATAAAAAAAACACTTTAATGCCCATTTAAGTCAATTCGGACAGTAGTCTATTAGCAATCTTTTTGGTTTGTAAATACACGTAACTTACAATAAATAAATAGACGATACATGGACGATCGTGAAGCTCAAATACTCAGAAAATATCTCTGAGTCTTAGACAGGGATCGAACCTGTAACCGGCGAGACGATCTAACAATTGAGCTGCCGAGATTAAAATGTCTGTCTCAAAATGTCTGTCTCAAAAACTCTGTCTGGGACTCAGAGATATTTTCTGAGGATTTGATCTTGACGATCGTCCATGTATCGTCTGGCTACTCCAAGCTCCCATATTCATTATATCAATGTATATATATATATATTCATTATATCAGTGTATATATATATTTATTATATGTCTTGCGAGTCCGAACTGGCGTATTTCAACGCTGATTGGCTAACGTGCGGGTCCGTACTTTACCGTACGGACTCGGTGTACGGACCCGCACAAAAACAACAAACTACAGCAAAATTAAACGAAATAACAAAAAATGCACGGCCAACTCTATTATCCGGAGGAACTAACCGACGAAGATGATATCTTAAATGCTACGGAGACAGAGTACACTAGAGAAAAAAAGCAAGCCATTTTAAATAATGTTTTCTCTAAATTATTTCTCGTTGTAGTCGAGACATATAATAAATTCCTTATTAACCTCACAAGCTCGGTCCGTACGGGAAAATATTTTGCTTTCGATCTTTTGAGTACAGACCTCGCCCTTCGGGCTCGGTCTGTACTCAAAAGATCTCAAGCAAAATATTTTCCCGTACGGACCTCGCGCTCGGTTAATAAGTACTTAATATTCATTATATCAGTGTATATATATATTCATTATATCAGTGTATATATATATTCATTATATCAGTGTATATATATATATATATTCATTATATCAGTGTATATATATCAGCATTGGACTGGGCCCAATTTAGGGGCCTTGCCCATCTATCAATGCATGTGAACAGGTAATATTTGCAATTTGAGAATCGGATCCAGAACAACAAATAAGAAAACATATAAAAATTATTTCAGAACATTTTCAACATTTAGAACATTTCAGAACATAAGAAGCTGTTCCATTTCCGAGGCCTTTGACGCAAGTTTTTGATGCACTGCTTCGTTATCAACAGCCTTCAGTAAATCAACTTCTACAGCACAAATTATTACTGCTTCCAAATGGTGTTGACTAAGGAGAGATCTCAGTCGATTCTTGATGAAGCTCAACTTTGAGAATGTTCTCTCGCAGGACTCGACTGTGCATAGACATTTGGTGTGTGACATTATGGGTGTGTCTGGTCAGGCATATATATATATATATACTTATATACTATATATATATATATATATATAGTGAACGCAACGGCGTGAAACTCCGAGTAACAACAAACATTTAAGTTTTTACAATATATATAATATATATATATATATATACACATCAGATAAAGATAGGCCGCTCACTTAGATAGCGAGTACCGTAGCCAATCAGCGTGCAGCATTTGCAGTGGCGGATCCAGTGTTGTTCGAAAGGGGGGCGCACATGAAGAATCAACACATTGTGGTGTATGTTCGCGGCGTCGAACCCACTAGGAGGGTCTGAGGGCATGCCCCCCAGGAAAATTTTAAATTTTGCAAAGCCCAGAAGTGCTTTTCCGGCGATTTCTGATAAGAAATTTTGCGAAATTAGGGCACCACGCCGTTGCTAAAAACGCACGATTACAAAGGGGCATCAAGATTATGAAACACTTTAATATAAACGTCGCTTTATAAAAAAACTTATCTTGGAACCCATGTTAAAATATCTACATGTATGAGTGCATGCAAACTGTTTAAAAACTGTTTAGAAAGTTTTAAAAATGTCAAAGAAAAAGCATTAATTTGTTAGATATTCATGTATTTCATGTCTAACAAATTGCTTTTTCTCTCACAATTCAGTCACATTGACAGCTGAGAGTGATTTTTGCACGAGTAAGGAGAATTGAATTTTCATTATTTTAACTGACATGAACCTTTCCTACGTTTTAATGTTTGAATTTTAATGTTTTCCTAATTAGAATGAGCAAGAAACAACAGGTGTTTGCTTGAAGAAACACAAAAAATACCTAAAAATACCATGAGCCTCCGAGGTGACTGTAATATTATTAAATAGTTAATATAGATATATATTCAAATAATTTTAGACGTTAGTGGCAAGATAAACACAATAAACTACTTTCAACGCCAACGTTATCAACAAAACATTCAAATATACATACTCGTTGTTCGCTTTCAACTTTCACTCTTCTGCCTTCCATTAGTCGTTGCCAAACATGTTCGTCCAATCCCTCTGGCATATGAGCAGGACTATCTAGTTCCGCCATGGCTTTTTCAAGTGATTGTAGGGCAGTGTAAGATTGTTTACCTGTCGACACAGTCTCACTTTCAGCATGAGTATCTGTAGCTGCTTTCAGCGTTTTTTGACCTCTGCAAGAATAAGATGAAATTAAAGATGCATATCTCAAACATATCTCATAAGCATATCTCATATTGTTGTCCTATATGTGCAACAGTTTTAGGCAAGTGCAAATAAAAACACTGCACTGAACTGCACTAACAGCAGCACCACGAGACGATTAAGCGCAATACAACACAACGAAACGCAACGCAACGCAATACAATGTAATGCGATGTACAATAATGCAATGCAATACAATATAATGGAATGCAATACAATATAATGGGAATGCAATACAATTTAATACATGTTGCAAAACGGCCTGTAGATTCTTCTCAGCGAATAGTATACATAAAGATAACCGAATAAGATTTTAAAGGTTTCCAAAAACGAAATCCACTATAAAATCATGAACCATTACCTTGGACGTCGTTTAAATAATTTAAAAAGTTGATCAACAGTGTTTGGGTCTTGGTCACTAAAATCCCTCTTAAATCCTTTTTCCAAAGCTTTATCTTCGCTTGTCAGTACTTCATATTCTTCGCGGAATATTTCCATCTCTCGTTTTGCCTCGGCCAAGGCATTAGCAACGCGGCCCTTGTGGTGTTTTTGCTCGTCCAACACGAACACTAGGTGCTCCTCGCGGAGGTTCAGTTCTTCTTCTGCAATCACTGACGCTGTCAGACGAAGAACCTTGAGTTCCTCCTATACAATGTTTTAATAGTCAGTAAGAGGTCAAAATAACTGCAACGACACAGTAATCATGATCATGTGATATAAACGTATAGTGTGCTGTGAAACGTCCATAAAAAACAAGCTCAGAAGAAGAAGAATATTTTCTTATGGAAAATACAATGATCAAATGTTTTATTTAAATAAATTGTATTTTATACTTTTACATTGTGGCAACAAAGAACGAAGAGGATGTCTAGCTAATCCTAATACTTTCTTAAAAATCGCTAAAATTCTGTGAATTCATGTTTACAGGTTTAGATGTGTATTGCGCTTAGATCAACGTTATAAAGTAAAAAAATTTAAAAAAAAATTAAGGCCATTTAAAGTAAAATTCGGTAGGATGCGACTGCGGAACAGGTGATCAATTTCAGACTGGTCGTATCCTTCTTTGCGAAGGGTTCTTTTACCGAAAGAAGAAATAAGAAGTGTTCATTTACCGAAAGGAAAAATAAGGGTGTTGACTTTAAGAGTTTAAAGTCCCTTGGAATTTAATTTATGGTTTTGAAATTTAGACCATTGTATTATCTCGCAAAAAGAGTGTCGGTTATTTTTAAGAAGTAGTATACTTTCATTCATGAAACATGGGGTACCACAAGGTAGTATACTAGACCCGTTTTTCATAGTTTTTATAAACGATTTGCCGCTTCATGTAAGCTCATCCAACACTGATTTGTATGCAGATGAATGAGATGATACAACTATTTCCTCGTCTGCTGATTTGTAATAAAATGGAAATGTTACAAGATTCTTTGAATAGATCTGTTACAGAAGTTATGGACTGGGCAAAGTCAAATAAACTACCTTTAAACGAGAAAAAAGACTAAGGTCTTAATAGTTAAAGGTAAACGGCTAGATGGATACGGTACCGGAGATTACGTTTAATAGCAGACTACCATTACAACTATCACCAGTGTAAAGTTATAGGGCCTCGAGATTGACGAAGAAATGTCTTTTTATCAGCATGTGGATAATATCTACAAGAAAATATCCCAACGTATCGGAGTGTTGAAGAAAATCAAGAACTATTTGCCACATAAACAGAGATTGCTTTATTATAATGCAACAATAAGGCCAATCTTGAACTATGTAAGCGTCATCTGGACCAGGTGTGACAAAAGAAAGCAGCAAGACACCATCAGTTCCGCTGTTTATTCGTTTGAAATGGCTGCCATTTTATGAAGATGCTAAAATAGCTAAATGTAGCATTGCTTTCCAAAGAACACGGGGTACTTTGCCTTCGTATCTTAATGAACTACTGAAGCTCCATAGTGACTTTCATAATAGGCAAACTAGATACTTTAATTATAATTTAGTCTGTCCAAGATTTACCCGTCAGACTGCGAAGGAGGAAGAACATTTACTACAACTACTTGTCAAGTATGGAACAGTTTACACCTATCTTTAAGAAAAAGAGACTCGTTGTACTCCTTCAAGCATGCTTTATGGAATGAAATTGTTAATCAACAGAAATTTTTAAATAATTTTATAGTTTTATATGTATTCTTATCTATCGTAATGTATATAGTTTCATCTATTTAACTCATTTGTCATCCTTAGCTTCATAGAGAGCCACAAGTTTATTAGCCTCGGCTATTTAGTGTTTACCCTCTGTAAATAAATTGTGACTACAATGTAAATTATTAATAAAAACTGAACGAAACTGAATTTCAAAAATCACCGACACTCTTTTGTAGATGATTTATCAGATTACAATGGTAGTAGAGATACGTTCCGCAATAACCCCTCGCCCGCCTTTTCTACCCACCCCAACCCACCCCTAGAGTTTCTTTTCCCCATCCATGGTCCCCATAGTTAGGAGTGTACAACACATGATTCATTTCAAATGCACCTTTCAATAGTTGACTCATTCTTTGTGATATATTAACCTGCACATGACTGAACTTTAGGTTTTCTGTATTTTAGGTATAGCTATAAAAGTTGATTCTATAAACATTATCAACAAATGACAGGAGCCCATTCCTCCTGGTAAAGACTTATAAATTTTGTAGCATCAACGTTGGTTTGAATTACTTAATTTTCACTTCATCTACCACGTTCCCCTGTTACCAATCACGCACCCAAATGAAACAATGTATAGCCATGTATGTATTATCGCGGTTTTGACAATAAGTTTACTTTAATTCTTATATATTTTATTTAGTCTATACTCGTTTTGTGGTGGGTATAATTCGTGATAATATAAATATTGCTCAGTCTCGTTTCCATGTTGACAGATCACGTGACACTTCTTAAGTCTACTCATCAAAGATGGCTACTTTGCATTGCATTTCCTTTTCTTTAGGTGTTTAGCTGTTTTAAAAACGTAAATGTTGCTGATATTCAGAATATTCTGCGTCAGCCTCGTTTCCATGCTGAAATCCAGGTGATAAAATATGAACCCCCTCTAATCGCAATTAATGGATAGATTTCGATGGGGTCCATATCCAATATTGTTCGCTATGTGATAAACTGTCATTTTGCCAAATTTGATGCTTTTATCACAAGATGAACAATTATTTCACCATTCTGCCGGACTACCAGGGCCCAGACCGCGCACGCCGTGTATTTATATAGTCTCTGTAGATAGGCCGTTTTGTCGTACGTAGATTTTGAACGTTATCTCAGCCAATATTTACTCGATTTCAATTCTGAAAACAGATTTGGAATTACCGAGTCTAAATACCTAACATACGTGTCTATTATATTACGCGAACGTGCACACCCTTCGTAAAAACGGTTTATGTAATTAGAAATTAGTCGCGTATATTATTTTGAACGTTATCTCGATCAATATTTAACCGTTTTCAATTCTGAAAACAGATTTGGAATTAGCGAGTCTAAATACCTAACATACGTGCCTATTATATTACACAAACGTGTATACTCTTCGTAAAAACCGGTTTAAGTCAGTAGCGTCGCCAGGGAGGGGACTGGGGGGACGTGTCCCCCCCCCAGTTCTCCTCAAAATCACTTTTGAGATTCTCTCAAATCCGGGGGGGGGGTACGCTATGACTCTAAATGTTCATGTCACATCAACACAGTCTGAACAGTCTTTAAAAGCATGAAACCCTTGTTGATACGTTCAAATTAGCCAGCAACAGAAGGTTGCCGTTGTAGAGCAATAAACTGTTTACTTCGGTATATTATAATTGTATCGAACATACTATTATGTTAATTGTTAATATGTTTAGAAGTTGATATTTCGCAAATTTCACAATCACCAAAGTCCTGATGACTAGGTCCTCTACCGTATCTGAAATAGCCTCCACCGTTGTCTGCCCAAATATTGTCCGATTCAAACGGATCACCCAAAACGACATTTTATTTTCTTATAAGGAGTTGGTCCTACGATGTACGGCTTATATATACAATTTATAGTATATATTTCGTGAGAAATCGATCCCTGTCGCGGCGAGATTATCACCCTCGCTTGCGAGGGGATAAATTTCAAAAACAATAAATTAAATTCCAAAGGACTTTAAACTCTTGAAGCCAACACACTTATTTTTCCTTTCGGTAAACGAAACAGATTTCATAACCGTTTTCCATGATCAATTATCAATTAAATTGGTATTTGATAGGCTGTGATCTATCAAATTGGTATTTGAAGGTTACTAACACCTATTTGTATCAGTGATTTACTGACTCGATATTAACCCTAATTGCACTGCCAAAATCGAGTACCACGTTACTCGGGAAAATTTCCATGCGGGATTAAAGAAATACCTAATGGTTTCCGTGTTCGGATTAAAGAAATACCTAATGGTTTTCCGTGTTTGGATACTCTGATCCAAACACGCGGGATGTTGCGAGACTTGAGAAAAGCGTAAAAAAACACGAGCCGCTAGGCGAGTGTTTTTAGCTTTTCGAAAGTCGAGCAACATCCCAAGTGTTTGGATCAGAGTATCCAAACACGGAAAACCATTACGTATTTCTTTTATAAAATAACCACAGCGAAATATCACTAAAAGTTATTAATATAATTAGATCAACATTGCAATTCTCCCAAAAACCGTCAACTTCCAATCAGCGGAGGTCTTTCATGTCCTTGTAAGCTAATTGGCCAATCATGGAGTGTTTTCTATTATGATTTATGACGCTGACGACAGTAGACAGCCGAAAATAAGCTTGAGGTATAAAAATGCATCAGGGAAACATGCTTAGAAAGATGAAAAAGATATTTCCAGATGGATTTAATCACGAAAATATGCCGTTTAACTTTATGTTGGATTGCTGCAGATGTAAAGTGATGTTATGAGTTTCCCTAGCCTTCATATTCTATAACACAGAATCTTTTTTGTGGTTTTCTCTCACTGTCGAAGTGTTGTTTGGTGATTTTTTGTTGGCTACAAGAACAAAATGAATGGTTTCTTCGTGAATATCCTACCCGACGAGAGGTAAAATAAACATTTTACACCCTTTTCAATGTTCTCTTGGTGGACTATATCTATAAAAGTGTTGTGTTTTTGGGTTTTATTGAGACTTTCAATAAGGTAAACGTCGCCCTCACAAATTATACGGGAATTCTCGTTCGTTTTAGCGTTGCTTTGTCCGCTTTAAATACTTATAATTTCGGCCTATTTTTGCAAAATCTTGTGAAAATTAGCAGGGAAGATGTATAGAATGTTAATAAACTGTTTAAAAAAGATGATGGGCCGGCATGATTTGCTTTTTGTTTGTAAGATCGACCTCAAAATTTTACAAGATCGACCTCAAAATTTTACAAGATCGACACCAGAGTGCTTGTTGCATGTGTACAAGTTATTTTATAAACTGTGATCCAAACACACGGGAAGTTGCAAGACTGGAGAAAAGCGTAAAAAACACGAGCCACTAGATGAGTGTTTTTTATAGCTTTTCGAAAGTCGAGCAACTTCCCAAGTGTTTGGATCACAGTATCCAAACACGGAAAAACCATTAGGTATTTGTTTTATAAAATAATACAAGAGAACGAGCAGCAAAACGTAATTTTTGGTGAAAATTTCCGTGTTTGGATGGCTTGATTTACACGGGTATTGACCAATCAGAGCCTGCGTAGCATACATGTTATTTTATAGCACGGGTATTGACCAATCAGAGCGCTTGGTTTTTACACGTTATTTTATACACAGTTTTCCTGCACGTTTTACTGCAAAGTGCATCCCAGTTATGCGGCTCGTCTTTATACTAGACGACATTAAACTGCCTATATACAACGAAAAAATCGTATTTCCATATTCTTTTTCTTTAGAATGTATGTTAGATTTCAATTTTCTAAGGCGCCTTAGCAAACAACGTTAAACACGGAGCGAGCGCATAAGTAGAGGCTGAGTAGCTCAGCCAAACACATCTGATTGGTCCGCACGACTAATTTTACTTCCGGTGCATACTTTGACTGAAGAGTGAAGGCTTGTTTACTTGTTTTAATATTAAAAAAATGGACTTTCCCCTTGTTTAAACGTCGAGTTTGTCATTTTTCAAGTGTAATACAGCATTACTATTTCAATAAGTCGAAAAATTACTCTTTCAATAAACTAAGGTAAGCGAAAAATACGGAAAATTCGGGAAAACACACAGGAAAACACAATTACAAAAACATCCTGACAACAAAAACATCCCGTAATATACCGTACAGGCTATAGCTTTCGAACTCTATGGACACAGACAATGTATGAGAATATAGTGGTATTTTGTGTTATATTTTCTAAAATGTCATTTTGAAAATGGAAACATGTTTTAGACGAATGTACATACAAGTGTACATATACGTGCGGAAAAATGTCAATTACACCAGAAGCAAAAACAGTTTTATAGTGACGAAAGATTTCGGAAACAAACTTTACTTAGATAAATAACCATAGACAACAAACAAGACTGTCGGGTAAGTTAAAATCAAGCAGTAAAAGACATAGTCTGAAGACATCGTGATTACTTTACCATGCAACGAAATGCAGCCAGAAAAGTCGATCATGAATATTCAACCATGAAGGACACCAGTTATTTTTAGTTTTATAGGTAATATTTTCATCAAGAATCGGGTAGCCCTTGCCAGTTTAGGTATAAATTATTGGAGAAACTTAACGAACAATAATTGTGTAGAAATCATAGGGAGCAACAACAAAAAGATGTATTCATTTCCCCCAAAAAACTAGGTCTAGACAGTGCAAATATATGTTTAGCGTCTCACCGTTACTGTTGTTGAATGCAGATGATATCCTTCGCTTTTTTATTCATATATCCAGTTAAGACAGTTCTAACACCAATAATGTTCGGATAATGAATATCTCCATTAATGTCTAAACATTACTTCCTAATGACGACTTGACGAGACAAACAACTTTGTTTTTGCACGACGCTGGACAGTGAAAATACTAAAATATGGAACCCGCTGTCTGGTGAAAGCCAGACAACTGCTGCTAAAAAGTTCTAAATTTAAATTGTATTGACTTGCAAAAAGGCTTTATATGCTTTTGCAATATATAATAAAGACACTAGTGCTTTTTTTAATTCATATATGGGTAATTGAGGGTAAACAATTTCTGAATCAAGGAGGATAATCCATGCACTTCACTCACTCACTCATTGTCGACTTGACAGTTGCCATTTAATTTCAATTTTCGTGCGTAGACGGGGGGGGAGATCTCCCTTTTATGCGCTCGCTCTGTGTTTAAAGTCGTTCGCATGACTGTCGGAGACGAAAACGACAAGCTTCTTGCTTCTTTTAAAAAGGTCATTGTAAAGTCTCACCTGGAATATAACCATTTCTGTTTTTATTTTACGCTGGAAAAGCTGGTTTAATTTCTCGTCAAAAGCAGCCGTCGCATCGTTGATGGTACTCTGATGTTTCTTGAGTTCAGTTTCAAGAGATTTCTTAAACTTCTCTCGCTGTTCTTTTAATTCATATTCTTTCTTTTCAAACTCTTTCGCCAGTTTCTGTTCCTCTTCACCCCACTCCTCTTCCGTTTTGCTCATAAATTCAGGCTTTTCCAAGTCCTTCTTTAGCTCATCTTCGGGATTCGCTTCCAGTCTTCCTTTCATCATTTGGTTCAACGCTCGTTCACGGGCGTTGTCCGCCATCTCCGCCAAGCGACGTTCTGTTCGGAAAAACACAAGGTAACTAGTAATGAACTAGTAAATATGTAGACTATACCTGGACGATCGTAATCCTCAGAACATGTTTCTGAGTCCTGGACAGAGATCGAACCTGTAACCTTCTGAGACGAGTCTCCATCTGAGGATGGAGAGCGAAGGTTACAATGATGTACGGAATACGGATTCGATTGATATATATGTACGCCTATGCTAAAGACAATGGACTAGGGTAACCCTTCTACTAGGGCCAGAGCCTGCGTTTATTTGGGCTTGCGGCGAGAAACGTCTTATTCCCAGGCCCCTCACCTCACCCTTTACATTCAAAGTGATAGATGATTTAATAGATATGCTAATGACTGCAAGTGGAAACAGAAATGAGATGTTACACGCAGAAACCCTCACAAAATTAATATAAAAATATATAACAATTCTTCTCCACAGCTTTTTTTTCAAATCGAAAAAGTGGGGGGATGATAACAATAGTCATGCCCCCCTTGGATAAAAGGTGGAGTGGATGTATGCCCTCCATCCCCCAGGATTTACGCCACTGGTGGTCATGCGCACTAAGTCACTTGTAGGTAGGCCATCACTGTTGATATTTGGTGAATAAACGTATATATACGACAACGCTAACCCAAAAACAAACCCTTATACTAACCCTCATCCTATATGTTACAGATTCGATCCTTGTCCGGGACTCACAAACATTTTTTCACAGCACGTATTTTATAAACGCTGCTGCTATAGTTTATAAAACATTATATAAACTCTACTAGACATATTCTACCTTCTACTCGTTGTTTCTCTTCTTCAAGTCTAGTCTGTTCTTCCTTCGTGATGAATCTATCAAACGGAACATCTTCATCCTTCACCTCAAGTAGTTGTTCAGGACATTCTTCAACACTCATCACTGGTTCGAAAATGTCGTCGTCACTCAAATTCAGATCATTTAAAATTTTCTTAATTCGAACGTTCTTCTCTTCCATCCGTCTGACTTCTAACAACTTGCTCTGGTAAATTGCATCGAATGCCGCGTTAAATGCTTGCTTTATCTTGTAAATGCCATCCTGAAAAAAGTAAGGCGTGATAACGGAAACTAGATTCATTCGACCTAGGAACCAATCAAATTTAACCAACCAAATTTAACCAACCAACCAACCAACCAACCAACCGACCAACCAACCAAATTTAACCAACCAACCAACCAACCAACCAACCAAATTTAACCAACCAACCAAATTTAACTAACCAACCAACCAACCAACCAAATTTAACCAACCAACCAACCAACCAAATTTAACCAACCAACCAACCAACCAAATTTAACCAACCAACCAACCAAATTTAACCAACCAACCAACCAAATTTAACCAACCAACCAACCAACCAACCGACCAACCAACCAAATTTAACCAACCAACCAACCAACCAACCAAATTTAGCCAACCAACCAACCAACCAACCAACCAACCAACCAACCAAATTTAGCCAAATCAAACCAATTAACCAAGCAAAGGCCAAACTTTACTTTAACCAAACTGATCCAACAAACGTAAAAAAACCCAAACCAAACCAAGCCAACCGAAACAACAGACTGACTAACAACCCACTTAATCAACCTTGACTCTATAATCCAGTTCTCACCCGAATGTTTTGTTCAAAATGGCACCACGAAGCTGAAGAACTGCTCTACTGCTCAATTGTTAACAGTTTTTAACTGTACCCTGACCCTAACCGAGACTTCTTTCGGCTCAAACTCACTCAACCGTAGTCCTTAGTCCCTCTCATTAACAAATCGACGTTTAAATGAACACAAAACAGAAAGGCTACCTGTATTAGAATGATTTGATTCTGTTTTTGTTGTACAGTGTACAATGAAAACTGATCAGCAATTAACTCATTTCCTCCTCCAAAACTGACGGCACGACTTCCAAGAATAGCAAGAGAGTTTTCTCCAGTGTCCCTATTCTCTTCATTTCCTTCCTCTTCATCGTCACCTGAAAATTTCAGGAAACATTTTCAATCTTGTACCCAGAATTTCTGGGTGTTTTGATGTGATAATTTATACAGTCTTTGTTCCTTTATCTTTGTTTACTTTAGTTTAGTTTAGTTTAAATCTAAACGTGAATAACAAACGAGATGTATTCAACGCTCTGTAGACTCACTCATGTAAAGCGTTCATCTTAAGGGGATCTTGTACAAAAATAATAAGATTCTTTAATGTTTGTATTTTCAAACATATTTTGGATAGAAATGATATATCATATGCTGATCCATGGTAACCTAGAAACGACCCCCAACAGAGTAATAAAGAGCACTTGTTCGGGGCAGAATAACAAGAGAAGTAAAGACAAGAAAAATATAAATTTAGGTTTAATCTAAAGCCAATAGATATATCCAACATGTAAACCTCAAAAAATTATAAATTTATATATATTTATTTCAGAAATATAATTTGTTTGTAACAATGCCAAAATTCGGATAAACACAATCGATAAAAAGGAATTTTCTAAAACATATATTAAAATTTTTGAGGTTTACGTTTGAGATCTATTTACAATGATCAAATTCTGAAAGTTTGTTGTCTATACAACTAATATTGAATGTAGCATAGCGTCCCATGTCTAGTAAAATAATGGTTTGAGAAATTCGAGTTTAAAGTTTTGAATAACTTTGTATTGTCTATTGTATTCTATTGTATTCCGCTCTATTGTTTTCATTGTTTTCCATTGTTTCGCCTCATGATCTGAAAGCCACTCTTTGCCATATTTATCGCCTTTTCACTGCACGAATAAAAAAATTAACATCAGGAAAATAAAAAGCAATGATTAATAATGTATAATTTGGTATTTTTGAAAATTAGACCTGGTATTTAGAAAAAATAATATAAAATAATATAGATTTGGTATTTAGAAAAAATAAGACCACCATTAAAGGGGAACTGTAGTAAAACATTTTAAATAAAAGGCCTTTAAGTATAATGTTAGAAATGTTAATAGTTTCACTGTATCTGCTCTTGTACTCGAGAAATAACGTTTTCATTCTCGTATTTTATGCTTCTGGACGCCGCCATTTTAGAGTTTGCTCGACGGCTCAAAGTTGATGTACAGCAGCGGTTTTCCTTTCAATTTTGACCGGCGCCTATGAAACGAAAAATTAAACTCTGTTTTTATGACCCACTTTAGTACTTCGTGATGCGCTGGATAATATGGTGCTATCGGTTTTTCAATCACGGTACGGGAAAATGCTTTTATCGACGTTCAAACATCGCTATTTTGATAGAAAAATGTCCGGAGTCTGGTACCGAAAGCAGCAGTCTAGTGACGTCACATGTTAAGAGTCGCCGAAAATAGATAGGGGTATCTAGTACGTATTCCTTATAAGGAAGCGCAAATAGAAGGCATTGACGAGCAAATAGAGTGAATTAACGAGCAAATAGCTGACACGTTCAACCCTCGTACCAGCCTCCTTGTTAATTGGATTGTAACCGACCCCAAAACAACAAAGGTCCTAACCCTTTGGCAAACGTTTTCTTGACAAATAAACCACCCCCAAAGCTATAGAATATATGAAAGGAAAGTTAAATTATCCATTTACAACATACGTACAGCTTTATCCCGGTAGCTAACTTAGTTCTCTTTAAAAGCGCGGATAATCGAACGACGAACATGCCCACAATATAATTTTCCTAATACGGATACCATCTTGTAAACAAAAACACGGCTGTCTTCGACGAACGTTTTCTTGAGAAATAATCAACTCTAAAAGCTACAATATATATTAAAATAAAGATAAATGATCTGTTTACAATATGCGTACAGCTTATCCTGCTAGCGAACGTATTTTGCTTAAAAAGAGTGGATAATCGAACATATCGTAACGTGTTAATAATCGCACATCCAGTGGGCTGGTACGAGTGCCATGTGTTTGTTCGTTAATGCCTTCTATTTGCTCGTCAATGCCTTCTATTTGCTCGTCGGTCACTTCCTTATATGGAATACGTACTAGAAGTACATATGCGAAAATATCGATAGGTTTTTGTTGTGCTTGAATGCTTAGCTGTGGAAATATTACTGATGTTTGAGATAGAGTCAACTTCCTCCTCTGAAAGCAAGATCAGTAATGATTTTTTCATCTCTAGAATCTATGTTGACTCTAACGTGTGACGTCAAAGAGGTGATTTGACCGCGCGCGCAATGAGGTGGAAAAAATCGGTGTAATTTTTCTACATTTACATAAAAAATAGGTACGTAGTGCGTACATGTGTCTATTGGATTTTGCTATTAACATCAGATCTACAAGCTAGTGTGAAATATTAGCCGTTACAGAAACTCGTGCCGTATATAGGGAATTGACTGCAGTTTAATTGCAAATTTTGTTCCGAAAACAGCATAATAGTATGTAGAAAAGATAAGTTTGGCACAGCTTGCATTGCATTGGTTCTGTTGAGTACACGAGCATTGTAATTTTAACTTTGCCATTAGGCATAAACAATAACTGGGTCCCAAGGATGCTGTAATTTCCAAATTCCAACAATTGTTATCAGCACTCATAAATAGTGAAATGGAAAGATTTTTTATCACTCAAGATAATTCATGTTTCTAGCAGACAAAAAATCATAATCTTTATACTTACTTGGGTAGGGAAAGTACGCCGAAAGTATTGTACTTAACTTGTTTTGATTTATTGTACCAGTTTTTAATTTTAGCTTATAGTACACATGTTGGTTTGAGAGGCTCTTTGAAAAAACCAATCTCGTCAAATAGGGTGTTGACAATTAACATGCAGATCAGCTGTACATTTCAAGGAACCCGGTTTCTAGTTTTTTTGGTACGGTAATTAATACTCGGGCTACCTGTGGAAGCCCCAACAGACTTTGCGAAACTGAGGCATGTGACACAGCCTCCGCTAACATCCCCCGTCCTGGGGACGAGAGTACACAATAATGGCGATTTCTCGCATTCTTGAGACACAATAATGACGATTTTTTTAATAGACAATAATGGCGATTTCTAGCATTCTAACATATTTAGAAAAAATAAATAAATAATTAATTAATAAAAATAATAAATTTGAGATGGGTAAATTCACTGTTGACCTATTTATATAGCTAGCTGTGTATTGATTGTTCATATATTATTATATATGAATGCTTAATACAAATGAACACCTCGCGTCTGACACCCAGACCAACTCCAATCCAGATCAACTCCAATCAATGAAGTGTTTGTTATTGTTCGCTGGTTTTCCAGTGACCTCTTGTGCAGCCATGTATTTTCTTTCAAAAATCTTTCAAACTGATTTTTGTCTTTGATTACATGGAGGCAAGCTGCCTCGGTATCTGAGTTTGCTCGCTAACCATGACATCACAGTAATTTGTCAATTGTCCAACACTAAGGGACTGGTCAATATTTATAGGATTTACTGAGTTGGGAATATTTTAAAACTATTAATTCAAATATTTGCTTGACCCGCTCTATCAGGGAATAACATTTTTGAAGCCTGTCCAAACAAGCATAATTGGTGAATTTGATCCTTGTGAGATCATGGGCACATCCAATTGAAATATGGAAATGCATGTTGTTGTTTTGAAAGTTGCATGGCTGGTGCATTTCCACAATGGTGAGACAGTCTTGTCTCAGAACTTTTAAAATGCTGTTTCACACATGAACAGAAATACTGTAAGAAGAAAATGTATGGTTTTGTTTTTTCTGTCTCACTAAAAACACAAACATTTTTTGTGTGTGCTTGTGCTCATCTTATTGTGTGTTGCACTTTTTTATTATACACTTTTTATTGTGTGTTATACTTCTTATTGTGTGTTACTGTTTACCCTGACCCAGTATATCCATAAATAATTACTGGCCCCTGAATGAGGCGAGCATGCTCAAATTATATATGCACTAAAATTATAAATATGTTTCTGGTTCAAAATGTTGGTTTTGGGAAGAAATAATGTTTCTTCAAGCTGTTTAGCTTGTTGCATCATAGTCTTCAATATGCCAAAGTATATATAGCACTAGCCTGCACAGGCTGAAGTAGCTTGAGTTAACGCCTAGTGAGCGTCTTGTTTTAATATTTTTTTGTATCCATTATATATTATATATAAATTGAATCAGTGCAAACACAATGGTTCCTGTGAGAATAAAATCTCACAAATATACAGCACGTTGTCACCTGAAAGACATATAAAAGGGATAAAAATGCTTTGTTAAAATTTAAAACCGAGAAACGAACAACAATAATTTTAAATAGTCAGCGTTTCATTGAGTTCTAGGAGACTGCCGTAAATATAGCTTGACCAAGTCCGTTTACGGGCCCGTAAATAAAAATACACTCTACCGTCACTTCATTAATAGAACCTTAAATGAAAATGTATGTCTTAAAGATCATATTTACTTACCCTGAATGTCGAAACACCGCAAAGAATCCTTATATTTTCGACAAATTCACTGTCTCAATCGCACGTGTAAGAGCTTCGTGTCACGTGACGGCATGACCAAGCCGATACTGGATATACATCCAGTAGACACAAAAACAAAGCAATTTTCTTTGTCGTGATTGAAAAACCGATAAGATTCAGCGCATCATAAGATTCAGCGCATCAAGTACAAATTGAATTTTTCGTTTCATAGCCATAGGCAAAAAAAAAACTGTAGTAAAAAAAATTACTTTTAAATAAAAGGCCTTTAAGTATAATGTTTAGAAATGTTAATAGTTTTACTGTATCTATACTCTTGAACTCGAGAAATAACGTTTTCATTTTCGTATTTTGCTTCTGGACGCCGCCATTTTAATGTTTGCGTGACGGCTGTTGATGTACAGCGGCGGTTTTCCTTTCAATTTTGACGTCATTGAGTGCTTGTGTTCTGTTCCTTTTTTCCCATTTCCTTTTTCTTTTCATTTTCCCGGTCATTTTATATTTAATTTTCCAATTCATTTCCCATTTCAATTCGAATTTTATTTCCTATTCCATTTCAAATTTCGTTTCCCATTATATTTCGCATTATAGTTCTTACCTAATGTGATGTTGGTCGTCATTGTTCCCAGTATGGTCTTGCGTGACTCAATTTCCGAACACTCTATCTTCCTTTGTTTCACAACAAAAGATAGATTTTCCAATTCCTGTGGTGAACGTTCTCTCATGGGATAATTGGTGACTATGACGAGTAAATGGAATCCTTTTAAGCCGCGTCCTTTCACTGACATCAAGTCCCAGCATTCCTTCTTGATGATGTCACGAAGAAACATTTTCGCGAGATTTTCTAACTCGATTTCATCGCGCACCTGATAAAAACAAGGACGAGAAACTGTCAGCGGAATGATTTGTGGGCTCATAATCCGCGTACAAGCTTTTTAGCTGAGGAAATCGAAGGAAAAGTTTATTTAAATCAGGACGAATCTTTATCCGATTTAAAACCTCCGTCATGCCACTAATTTCCTTTGTTTTTTCTTCATGAATTAATAACGATTTGATAACCAAATGTTAGAAATACGTTTTTTTCGCCCTTGTTTTCTATGAGCGATAGTCAACTCGGCTCCGCCTCGTTGACTATCTGCTATTAGTATACACCCAACCATTGTCTATTACAAATGCTGCATTCTGATTGGCTACTCAACCGTTGTCTATTCGTGATAGACAACGTTTGGGAAAAATGAAAACAAACCTGAAAAAATATGGCAGTAAACTCTCGTTTTGCAGATGTTTCCGAGGAATTTTTGGAGAGTTTGATATAAAATTCTATCGCTGCGAAAACTAAAACGGCCACAAAATATGGCATGAAGATTTTTAATGGTAAAGTACGAAATATAAACTGTTTTTACTTGCTGCTCACGAGTGGTTAAATAACACAGCTTATTCGTCAGTTTGCACTAGAAAAACTCTCTACAAAAACGTCTGTCACAGTTTTGTTCGACCACGACATAGAGGCCAGGCACACCAAGGCTGTCACTGGTCACAAATCTGATCTCTTCATTCAGTCGTACAGCTCGAGGGCTTCTTTCCAGCAGAAGGAAAACATGTCGAATATTCTAAGTCGAAGCGAATATTCTAAGTCGAAGCGAATATTCTAAGTCGAGACGAAGCGTCTCGGGCGAGAGCAATGCTTCCATTCAGTCTAGTCGCTGCAGCTCTACTTACAGCAAACCAGACCTTATGCAATCATCACCGCCAACGTCTTCGGCACTTGAAACAACTGATCAGGCTAACTCTGATGCCCAGCTTCGCTTTGAAAACCAAGCCACAAATATCCAGCTGCGAGCTCCACAATCGTTCAATTTCCATTGCACAGTGTCAATCTTTAAGAACAACTACACAGTCAGGCATGATTGTTTCCATTTACCAGTTGAACTGTTGTTCCCTTGGTAGTCGTTTCTTTGATAACTTTTAAGAAGAAATTCTTTCTTACGAATGTTTTATGGACATTTTAACACCAAACGGTTTGCTTTTGACACTGACTGACGTCGACTGACACGTAAACACATGTCATGTGATGTCGCGTGAGTATAAATTAAAATTGAATGAAATTATTTTAAAAATTACACGGTGTGTGGATTATTTTCTCGAAATTAATATATCTAGGTACAGGGTGTATACTAAAACAATTAGACAACTCGTCCTCGTTGTCTATGAGCGAATAGTCAACTCAGGCTTCGCCTTCGTTGACTATTCGCTCATAGACAACTCGGACTCGTTGTCTAATTGTTAAATAAAAAACGCGGGCTCGTTGTCTAATTGTTAATTAGAGAACTGACCCTACCTCTTTAATATTTTGCTCCCCAACAGTGATAAGTCTGTGTCTTTCATCTTCGTCAAGATTAAACTCGTAACGTTCCATTTTCTCTAAATCTGGTAGCGCACTATTCTCTTCAATCAGAATCATTATTTGTTCTTTAAGCTCTTGTAGTTCTCTCCTCAGGTCTTTTTTAGTCTCCGAATGATTCCTATCCTCATCTCGACGAGCCTAAATTAATAATAATAATAATAATAACAAAAATAATAATAATAATAATAATGGAAACTTTATTCATTTATGATTAACGTATACTACAATGATAAACCAATTTACTGTTCTGAAGTGGCGATTCTGAACAGTATTAAGCCCTGTCGTACGCACCAGGGAACGTAGGATGGAATGTAGAAGCCCTGGGATCTCATAACTTATTATGATGTAATATATAATGACAGACAAAACAATAAATTTGGATAACGGCGTAAATGAGACCCAAACAAATGGATTGGGTGTCTCGCCCGACACGGTGGAGGGCACCGAGCAGCCAATACCGGGTCGTCACCAAACTACTGCTCAGAGAGGATGGGGATATAGGATAAACAAGTTAGTAATGGAATGCTATTTTAGAAGTTTAACACCGGTTAAACGAGGATATCGTAAAAGGATGCTCAAATACTGGGAAGAGATAGGGAAATTTGAGGTTACAGAACAGCGTCTAGCAGACCAGGCAAGACAAATACGTGTCAACAACTGGCTATCAGAATTGGAAATGGAGGAGATCAGGAGGAAAGTAGAAGAACCAGTAGCGACACAACAACAACAACAACAACAACAACAACAACAACAACAACAACAACAACAACAACAACAACAACAACAACAACAACAACAACAACAAAACGTCCATGAAGATCCGGAACCACAACAACAAGGGCAGGAAGACCAGGCAAAACATCATGACCTACACGATCAAGAACAAAGCGAGTGGACAGCCACGGAAGGAGTTTTCTCTGAAGACGAATTACTAGTGGTAAAGAGGATACAGGAAATAATACGAGATCCTGTAAGGAGATTACCATCGCTAAAGGCTATTCCAAGACATAAATTGTTGAAGGAGACGAGAGAAGTTAATGCCATTATGGCCAAAATGCCAACAAACAACATCACGGAAACTAACGATTTACTGTATGCAGCCTCGGTTGTGATAACGGAGAGATTGGGTGTACAAATTGGTAAAAAGTATGACAGGGAAGAGCCAATGTGGAAAAGAAGACTTGAAGGACAAGTCCCGAAACTCAGAAAGGATTTAAGTAGAGTTGAGCTTCTAACACTAGGAAGAACGCTGAGGACAAGAGTAATGGATGAGTTGGAATGAAAGTATAAACTCAATGCTAAAGGGCCTAAGGTGGTATGCGAAGAGCTGAAGCAACAAATTAGTGCCAAGGCAAATAAAGTCAAGAGGTATACGAACAGGATCGAACAGTACAGACAGAACAGGTTATTCAACAGTGATCAAGGCAAATTCTATACAGAATTGGACAGAGAAGATAACGAGCAGATACCTCCAGGCTAGAGAGTTCTGGGGCAATATCTGGAGCAATGCTAGTGAACACAAAAAAGATGCGAAGTGGCTAGAAAAGATCAGACAAGAAGTACAAGTGAATAGACAGGAAGATCTCTTGATAAGTCTTGATAAATTAAGAACAATCATCAAGAAGATGCCTAACTGGAAAGCTCCCGGACCCGACATAGTTCAAGGGTTTTGGATAAAGAATCTCTCATGTAGCCATAAAAGGCTGGTACAGCAGTTAAACATGTGCATGGGAGATGGAGGAGTACCTGGATGGATGACCACAGGCAGGACTGTTCTCATAATGAAAGACCGTAACAAGGGCAATGGCGCAAGCAATTATAGACCAATAACGTGCCTACCACTTATGTGGAAACTGCTGACAGGAATAATATCTGAAGAAATGTATGGGTTTCTGTTTGAACATGAGTTGTTACCAGAAGAACAAACGGATGCTAGGAAGCAATCTAGAGGAACACATGACCTTCTGTTCATTGAACGCTCGCGCCAACCATAAGAACCTAACCATGGCTTGGATAGATTACCAAAAAGCATATGATTTGCTACCGCATTCATGGATTGAAGAATGCCTTGACCTGTTTGGAATTGCTGAGAACATTAAGAAGATGCTGGTTGTCAGCATGAAGAGCTGGAGAACCGAGCTCTCATCGGGCTCCACAACGATACGAGAAGTTAAGATCAACAGAGGCATCTTTCAAGGAGATGCATTATCACCCTTACTGTTCGTTACCTCACTGATACCGTTGAGTCTGATTCTTAGAAAATCTAAGCTTGGATACGATTTGAACGGAGAAAAAATCAACCACCTGCTCTTCATGGATGACCTTAAGTTATTTGCAAAGTCGGAAAGGGGATTAGAGTCACTGGTTAATACTGTCAGAGTGTTTAGTACCGATATTGGAATGGATTTCGGTGTAGATAAATGTGCCAAGCTTGTCATGAAAAGAGGCAAAGTTACGAGTTCTCACGGAATAAGTATGCCAGATGGCAAAGAGATCAAAACACTCCAAGAAGGGTCAAGCTACAAATATCTTGGTATCCTTGAAACAGATCAAGTTATGTGCAAGGAAATGAAAGAAAATGTATCAAAGGAATATATCCGTAGGGTAAAGAAACTCCTGCGATCAAAGCTTAATGGAGGAAACCTCATTATATAGGAATTAATACCTGGGCGGTATCACTACTGAGATATTCGGCAGGTTTTATCGACTGGACCAAGGAAGAGGTAAGGGTACTGGACCGAAGAACAAGGAAGTTTCTTAATATGTATGGAGCGCTCCATCCCAGAGATATTGTGGCTCGACTATATCTCCCAAGAAAGATGGGAGGACGCGGACTTATATCCGTGGAAGACTGTGTCGAAGAGGCAAAGCTAGGACTCGCAAAGTATGTTGATAAGAGTCGGGAAAGGATATTGAAAGCAGCGGCTCAAGGTAGAACTACCACGGAAGAATGTCCTAGAAAGCACAAGGAGCGGAGGAAGAAGGAAAGAGTGGAAGAATTGAAGGCAAAAGAGTTGCATGGGCAATTCCATCAAGGCTAAAATTGACAAGACTCAGGGAAACTCGCTGTGTCGCTGGTGTGGAATGAAAGACGAAACAGCTAACCATCTGTTGAGTGAATGCTCCAAGCTGGCACAAACAGAGTACAAACACAGACATGACGGAGTCGCAAAAGCCCTGCATTGGGACATATGCAAACAGTACGGATTAGAACATGAAGAGAAATGGTATGAACACGATCCAGAGAAAGTGATGGAAAGTGATGACATTAAGATCTTGTGGGACTTCTCTATCCAAACCGACAAAAGGATTGATCATAATCGACCTGATATTGTGGTCATACGAAAGAAGGATCGAAGCTGCCAATTAATAGACGTGGCATGCCCAGGAGATAGTAGGGTGGTGGAGAAGGAGCAAGAAAAGGTAAACAGGTACATGGACCTGGCGATTGAAGTGAAGGCGCTGTGGAAGTTAAAGGAGGTTAAGATTGTGCCTATTGTGATAGGTGCATTAGGAACTGTCTCCGTTAACCTGAAGGGGTATTTGAAAAACATAAATGTGTCGATAGGAGTGGATGTGATTCAGAAGACAGTGTTACTGGGATCAGCCCGAATCCTCAGAAGAACCCTCACGATCTAAGGCAGCTGGTTGCTGCCCGACGGAGGAGTTTCCAGTGTCTATTTACACTGTGATTATATGACATAATAATAATAATAATAATAATAATAATAATAATAATAATAATAATAATAATAATAATAATAATAATAATCCACAAGCCAGAAGATTCGCACTAGCGGTAAGTTGTCCTGCTCTGGCGCAGAATAAGTATCTTTCAAGTCATAATGCGGCCCAACCTCGTACCCAGGCTTTTCACATACCGAGCGTGTGAAAAGCCTGGGTACGAGGTAGAATGCGGCCTTGAAGATTCTGTTTTTTGAGCTACTACGAGATCTGAAGCTTATTGACGAGGTGCCACCCTGGTATTCCCCGATGAAGCCGAAGTCTGTATACGAGAATAGAGATGTAAAAGCATTCTGGGACGTTCGTCCTGTGTATGCAGGTACTGATCGGGTACAGTCAGTTACGGTGAAGAATACGCATTCCTCAAATAAACCATTGCAATATGGTGTACCTCAGGGTTCTGTACTGGGTCCACTTCTGTTTTCACTCTTCTTTGCGCCATTGGAAGATGTGATCAAAGCCCACGGCCTTGATTGCATAATGTACGCTGATGACACACAGCTGTATATGCCTATAAAATCTCCATGTGATCGACCTGCTGCTCTAGCTAAACTTGAGTTATGTATTAAGGACATCACCATCTGGTGTACTATGAATGGTCTTATATGCAATCCAAGTAAAACCGAGATTGTCCATCTATCATCACGTTTTATGCATTGCGAACCAATACCAGAAATATGTGTCAATGATGTGATAATCCAACCGGCTCCGGTTGCACGTGATCTCGGTGTTGCTGTTGATAGACATTTAAAATTAAATACTCATGTAAATAACATTTGTAAATCGGCCACTTTGGCTATCAGAAATATTGGCAAGATCAGGAAATATTTGAGTAAAAAGGACTGTGAGATGTTGGTGCATGCATTCATAACATCAAAACTTGACAGCTGTAATAGCATCCTATATGGCTTACCAGATACTGAATTGAGCAAGTTACAGCGAATTCAAAATACAGCTGCTAGACTTGTTGCAGGGGTTAAAAAATCGGAGCATATCTCCCCTGCGCTACGTAATCTTCACTGGTTGCCGGTGAGATCACGGATTGTTTTTAAAATACTAATAATTACTTTCAAGGCTTTGCATGGCCAGGCGCCTGTTTATATTACTGATTTGCTAACTAAATATAAACCTACTCGTACTTTGAGATCATCTGAGCTAAATCTGCTACTCGAGCCAAAATCCAAAACGGTGACTCATGGAGACAGAGCATTCTCGGTTGCAGCGCCAAAACTGTGGAATTCATTACCACAGGAAATTAGAAGCTTTGAAATGTTAAGTAATTTTAAGTCTGCAGTTAAGACTTTTCTTTTTTAAAATTAATAGTTATTGTTCATAGTGTTAATATATGTAGTAGGCTTTATCTTATAATGAAACTGTAATTAGCTTTAAAAGCAACTTTAAGAATATATATATTGTTGTAAGAGCATTGAGACTATTGTATAATGCTCCTAATACGTCTTTATTATTATTATTATTATTATGCAGATTATCAGGAAGTAAGAGCCAACAGAGTAGTAGCCTACGTCATAGTCTGTGAAATTTGAAAAACACAGACTATGAACCAGCGCCGTTAATCGTGTTCTGTGACGTAGCTACTATAAGGAATTTATATAGTAGACCATGATTGGTCGCTTAGAAATGTTAGTTAAAACGTGATATTCTACTGGTTAAGAACTACTTCCGTTTTCAATGTTTGTTGTTTACCACGAAGACAGTTTCTCAGTCGCCTCAACGTATTCTTTGCAAACGAGACTATTAAAGAGTTTAGCTAATACTTTCAAAGGATGACTGCTTATAATCGGCATAATTTTGGTTCGAGGATGATCAAACAGTCGAAGAGATGCGGAAATCGAATTGTTAATCATACAATATTTCCAGGTAGCCGTCGAGTGCCGATTCTCGTTAGGTTGTTTAATCGTTTTAGCTTTTCAGCTTGTCCTATTTGTCTATTAGAACTAAGTTTGCTCTTCTTATTAAACTTTTATTGAATACTCGTTAGTTGCTATAAGCATAGACTTGCTCCAAGTCTGCCTCTTGATTGTTTCGGGTTTGTTTAAAGACGTGTTTGTTTCGAGAATACGGGTTTGTTTCGAGACAGGTTCTTTTCAAAACCTTGAAACAAACCCGTCTTTGAAACCAAACCAGTCTAGAAATAAACCCGTCTTCTCGAAACAAACCTGTCTTTAAATAAACCCGAAACAATCAAGAGGCAGACTTGGAGCAAGTCTACTAAACACAATCTATATAAGCATTGCGAATAATCGGCATAAATTACAGAACACACAATTTGGCTCTGATGCACAGACGCTACTTAGCGCCGCCTTTTTGCGCCCGCCTGTACGCAGGCTAACAGAGTAGACGCCCGTATAATCAATCATAAATCCAAGCAAGTGCTGATGCTAGAAATGAGTTGTCCATGGATTGATAATCGAACACGGAAAGATGAAGAGAAAACCTTAAAGTATGGTCCATTGAGGTGGGAGCTGAAGCAACAGTATAACGGATATACTCGGAGGCTGGTCATGTGAATTGGATGCCGCACTGCACAATGTGCTGGGAGCAAAGAGTATATAGAGATGTTCTTAAATGAATGCAGAAGTCCGTCATCTCAAGGAACGATAAACAAAGCATTTGCTTTTATTTATTGTTAGAACATTTTAACATTTTTAATAATTTTAACATTTTGATAGTTTTAAAGCAGAATTTTTATATAGCTCATACGTTACGCTTTGCGCCCTATGGAGTTATTTCAACTGTAATAGCATAATAGAAGTTTACTCTAACACCTGAAGTCTTGGAAAAGCTGAAAGCAAAGCACCCGCAGGCGTCAGAAGTTGTTGATGAATGTCTCCTGCAAGGCCCAGTAAATCTTGTTCCAACTGGTATTTTTGAGGTAATTGATGAGCAAAAGATCCACCACCCTCGGGTACGAATGCCGAACTTTACCGCAGAATTCTATGCTCAAGAAATTTTAGTGGGAAAGAAGTTGAGAGAAGAAATTGCCATTTTGACTAGAAAGTTGCCAACAACGAGTTATCATCCATCTCTCCTTGAAAGTTACACAGCCTCCAGGCTTATTCCACTCGACAAGAATCCCGGAATTCGACCGATAGGGGTTGGGGAGGTACTGCGGCGAATAATTGGCAAGACTGTATCATGGAACCTAAAGGATGAGATTAAAGAGGCAGCTGGCCCTTTACAGGCTTGTGTTAGTCACAGCGCGGCTGCTGAAGCAGCGATCCATGGAATGAGCCACGTTTTTGCAGAAGAAGAAACAGACGGAATCCTGCTGGTAGATGCAAGTCATGCTTTCAACCAAATTAATAGATCTGTTGCACTGCATAACATCCAGATAACTTGTCCGGCAGATGAAGCCCGTAGAGTATTTGGAGAGGAAGTTAACATCACAACTGAAGGCAAACGACACCTAGGTGCGGTGATAGGATCCAAAGAGTATAAAGATCAATATTGCAATGAAAAAGTCTCAGTTTGGAGGAGAGAAATTGAAACAATTTACGAAATTGCAAGGAGTCAACCACATGCAGCCTACATTGCGTTCACAAAGGGATACAGGTCGAAATTTACATACTTCATGCTCACAATCGAATCATTCGAAGACTATGTTGATCCAATCCATGAAGTGCTGAATGAAGTATTTCTGCCGACAATTTTTGGGCAAGATGAACAGTTTGCTGAAGAACTCGCGGAACTATTCACATTATCACCAGCTCAAGGTGGTTTGGGTATGCCAAACCTGAAAGTCGAATCTCCACAGCAATACGCCACCTCAACCCTGATAACAGCATCACATGTAGAATCGATCACAACACAGAGCATAATGATGAAAAAAAGTTGAGCCATCAACTAATGACCTGAAAGAACATCAACAGGCGCTGAAGGCCGCATCTCTAAAGAACAAGATTGAAACAATTGACGCATCTCTACCTACTGACCTGTTGCCGCTGGTAAATCAAGCGAGAGATAAGGGAGCCAGCTCGTGGCTTAATGCAATCCCACTTGAGGAACAGGGTATGCGCTACAACCTGCCATTGTCCGGTTTACCAAGCTATTGTCCATGTGGGGAGAGTTTTTCAATCAACCATTCTCTGTCATGCAAAAAGGGTGGCTTTGTGGCGCAAAGACATGACGGAATTCGAGACCTGCTGTCATCTGTAATCAGTAAAGTTTGTAAGAATGTGGAATCAGAGCCACACCTCCAACCACTTGACAACGAGATTTTGAATTTGAGATCGGAAATTGCAAGCTGTGAAGCAAGATTAGACATTAAGGCGGGAGGATTCTGGTCGTGGAGTTGCAGCATTTTTTGATGTTCGAGTTACGCATGTAAACTCCGCAAGCAACAAGAATAAACCTACAGCAAAGATTTTTAGAGAACAGGAAAATGAAAAGAAGAGACAATACCTACAAAGAGTTTATGATATTGAAAATGGAACTTTTACGCCGTTCGTATTTGGGACCAATGGTGGAATGGGAGTCGAATACTCGAATGCACTTTATTCCTGAAAACATTAGCGGAATTATTAGCAAGAAAAAATGAGCGAGTGCCTTTTAGGAAACGAGATGAAGGAGAGATGTTAGAGGATTTTCAATTAAATGTAATCGCGGTGGGTATCTTTTGAAATTTGTTATATGAACTTTTTTACTTCGACCGTACTTTTATTCTAGCTAAATTTCAGAACAGCTTATTTCTTATTGTATTATATTATATTTAGTTCAATTTGTTAATATTATCATTATCATTATAGTATATAACTAGGAGAGGATAACTTTTAAGAACGATGACTTATTATCATTGTTATTATTATTACCATTACTATTAATGACTGTTTTAAGTGTGTAAATTATTTGAAGAATATTTTTAGATTTTTAAGAAATATGTATTATATAAAGAAGACGGAAAAAGACGAACTTAAAGCGATGCAAGATCTGAAGACGAACTTAAAGCGATGCAAGATCAGTACCACCGGATGGGAAACGACTGCTCTGGACCGGACGGTCTGGCACGGTCAATGGGCCGACCACGTCCAAACGTTCGAACGGAACCGAATCAAGGAATTGAAAGAAAAACGGAAAAAGAGGAAGTGCAGAAAAACCTGAGATCTGTCGATCGTCAGCTCAACCCACGACGATGTGAATGTTTAATAAAATTGTTATAATTTAAAATTAAAAGATAAAAAAAAAAATAATAATAATAATAATAATAATAATAATAATAATAATATATATCAGATCTTAGGCTAAAATTTTGAGTCTTTTTAAACAATTTGAATGTCAGTTGGTGTCATTAGTTGAAACTTTCCTTTTTATTTTTGATTAAGATTTTTAGCATTTAGGTTTAGTCTGCACTGTGGTTGGCTACGGTAAGTCGTCCAACTACGAAGTGCTTAAGTTTATCTGGGCATCCAAAAAATTATATACTGCCAATAATAATAATAATAATAATACTAATAATAATAATAATAATAATAATAACCTACTATCCGATTATTACCGGTGCTCTCTTATCTCATGCGAACACAGCACTGGCCGCTGGCAGAGTTGAGACAGATTGACAGAGACGCGCGGAAGATGGTCTTTGCTCTGTGGAGAACGAGTACAAGCTAACCAAGATCAAAGCAGATATCAAGAAATACAGATCCCACAGTACAGTTGGTTCGGGAGTTTGAAGAAAGAGCAGTTGATCAAGGCCATCAATCGTTAGTAAAGGAGGTGTTAAAATATGCTAACGAGATTGGAATTACTGTAAACGTAAGTCATCCGCACCCCACGTCCAGTAACAACAAAGGGGAAATGGTATCTGGAGAGAAGGTTAAGAAACAACTGAAGACAGCAGTTGAAGAACAGCTTCGAGATAAAATCCGAGGTGAAAAGTGGCAAGGGAAATTTCTAAAATCCAAATGGGATGATGAAAAACTGAACCAAGCAGGATGCTTTGCATGGCTGAAGGAGTGGAAACATGCACCTTCCCACACCATAGCTGGGATGATGGAGCTCTACGAACAGTTAACTCCAACGAAGGTGTACACATCACATAAAACGAAGACAAGCCAGATTGATGACGTCATGTGCACATGTGTTAGCAGGGTGTTCAGCACTGGCACAAAACAAGTACCTCTCAAGACACAACGCAGCCTTAAAAACCCTCTTCTTCGAGATGCTGAAGGTGATGAAGCTAGCGAGTACAGTTCAACTGTGGTACTCCCCAAAAGTTCCAGGCCCGATTTACGAATCTGAGGATGCGCAAGCATTCTGGGATGTGCCGGTATATGCAGAGTACAACCATGTGACAGCGAATAGAGTAGATGCTCGGTTCGTAGATCACAAAAGTAAGAAAGTAATGGCTGTAGAGATGAGCTGTCCGTGGATTAACAACAATGAAAAGAAAGATGAGCAGAAAACGCTAAAGTACAGCACCCTGAGCCAAGTGGAACAGTACAATGTGATTATCGATGTCCTGGGAGAATGGTTCAGAGATTTGGATACTACAATGCGAAATCAGTGATCTCCAGTACGCTAAACATCGCACGAACATTTAAAGTCATTACATCAAATCGGATGAGAGATTTAATATAGCTTGATTATATAGAAGGCAGACATCACTATGAGATAGATAATTTATATCAGAGATACAAGAGAACACCATAAAGTAAACATGGAGCAGATGCTAAAAACTTGCGATTGGAGTTTTTTTAATAAATCTTGTAATGATGTGAGTAATGCTGTTCAAGTACTTAATGATACTCTTTGGTCGATGTATAATGACTGCTTCCCACAGATAAAAGTTAGAGTATGTTCTCGAGACCCACCTTACTTGTCTCCACTTGTCAAACATCTTCTTAAAGTCAGAAATAAGAATATTCGGAACAATAATCCTGATTACACTCTACAAGAACGTATCAATAAACTTATCCGAATTAACCAATTTCGAGCAGTTAATAATGAAAACAAAAAACATAATTCAGGAACAAAAGCCTGGTGGAACACTGTTAACAAGATCACTGGCAAAAGTAACCACATCCGGGTGAGTTCTATTATTGATCCTGATGCATTAAATTTTTACTTTCAAGATATAAACACAGATCTTCAATACTCTGCGCCTGAAGTTGTAACCATTCCTGAAGATACCAGAATTCCAATTATTAATGAACAGACTGTAATGCAGTTTTTGGTTAAACAGAAACGCACGGCTTCTGGTCCTGATGAATTTCCCTACTGGTTTTGGAGAGACTTTGCCTGCTATCTTACACCGCTTATTACCAATGTATTTAACTGTTCCTTAAGGAATCAAACAGTCCCAACAATTTGGAAACTTGCTAATTTGGCTCCTATCCCTAAAGAATCTCCAGTAACATCTTGTAACCAGCTAAGACCTATATATCTGACTAACATCATAATGAGACATTTTGAAAGAATAGTTTACAAGAACGAATTGTCTGGTATCTTTCAATTAGAAATTAGTTCCGATCAGTTTGCTTATAAGAAGGACCACAATTCTTCTATGGCCCTTCTATGGCCCTACCATAATTGGTTTCAGTGGTTGGATGAGGAGGCAGATTTTGTTCGTGTCTTTTCCTTCGACTTTAGTAAGGCATTTGACTCTGTGCCCCACAATATTCTATGTAATAAGCTTAAGTTACTATGTATTAACCCTTATGTGGTTAACTGGTTCATTAGTTTCCTTGGTAAAAGGCAGCAACGTGTTGTCATGGATGGCGTGGCTACAAAATTTCTTTCCATAAATCGAGGCGTCCCACAAGGAACTGTATTGGGCCCTATCCTATTTTCTCTTATGATTAATGATGTTAAAGCAGTTAATCCTGGAAGAAATATGTTAATCAAATATGCTGATGATATGACCCTTGGTATACAGGTTAAAGGAAGTCAGGATTTAAGTGCTGTTGAAGTCAATAACATCAAGAACTGGTCCGCAGCCAACCGTATGACATTGAATTTTTCAAAAGACATGGGAAATGGTTGTAAGAGGGAAGACATCGAAACCTCTTCCCAGTCCTGTAACTGGAGTGGAGCGCAGGGATTGGCTTAAACTACTCGGAGTTATTTTTCATGAAAACCATTGTAATTGGGATCTTCAAATTGATAAATTATTATGTAAAGCTAGTCGTCGTTTATACATTCTTAGAGTTTGTAAGTATTATGGTTATAGCAAGGATCAACTTAGTGCATTATTTGATAGTCTTATCATGTCCTTGTTTTTGTATGGCATTGAAGTATGGGGCAGTGCTTGCGAAAATAAATATCTGAGTCGTATCGATCGTTTTTGTAAACGCGCTTTTAAATTTGGTTATACCACTAAATATATATTTACATCTGATGTAATAGCTAATAGAGATAATAAGATGTGGAAAAGAATTACCCCTAACCGTACTTGTAATCTTAATCATTCTTTATATAAGAACTGAACGATTTAAAAGAACATTTATAAATAGGTGTCTTTTTAACTTTATATAATTTTATGGACATAGAATCTATTACTTAATCATTCTTTTGTAACTTACATATTTACTTTATGTAAACTCGCACGGTTGTTGCGCAGTATTTATTAAAGACTATTATTAATCCTCTGATAATTTTTACCATATTAGCTGGCAGATAATTTTAATGACTTTTAAACATTTTAGACTTATTAAGTTTTAGTAGATATTCTGTTACAACAATTTGTTTTATATTAATCCTTGACAGCAACATAGATTACCTATGTTACTTTTTATGTAATTAGCATTCATACGTGTCATACTGCTATAATAATAATAATAATAATAATAATAATAATAACAATAATTATTTTTTTATTTTTTTATTTTTTTTTACTTTGAAGGATAATAATAATAATAATAATAATAATAATACTTTATTTGACCTAGAATCCAAGCAAAACTATAAACTTGCTTAGTTTACAAATACTAGGTATATGGACAAACAACTATAGGATCTACTATTTACAAGATATACTCTATGTTCTATTAGAGTTTAGTCCATCCTCCAACAACTTAATGAACGACCTAATT
Source organism: Chrysogorgia sp. JL179-B06 (assembly GCA_035772405.1). Lineage (NCBI taxonomy): Eukaryota > Metazoa > Cnidaria > Anthozoa > Scleralcyonacea > Chrysogorgiidae > Chrysogorgia > Chrysogorgia sp. JL179-B06. The sequence goes on from JAYKKM010000329.1 coordinate 560,480, forward strand.
TAATCTAATCTACAGTTTACAAGTTCATCACTCTTTTCACTCTATGTCGCCATATATAGTTTGCTCCAATTATATAATATTAGAAATCAAGCACCATTTCATAACTGATTTAATTTCGCATTTATCGTCAGTGAATTTTCGCAGACTTCCAAAGACGTCCTGCTTTACGCATCCAAGAGAACCAAAACACATTACCAGCAGCTTCACATCGTAATGATGTGATCTTAGCGTAACAACTAAGGCCTGGTAGCGACTGATTTTTTCGTCATAAGATTGTTGTAAATACAAATCAAAACACACTTTAACTTCCACCAAATAACAGCTTTTTTCCGACTTATCCACCAGGGGTCGGTTGTTCAAAGCCTGGATAACTCGCTATCCAGTGGATAAATCGCTATCCAGTGGATAACTTTTATCCTCTATCCGGTTGTTCAAAGCTTGGATCCAGGACAAGATCAGCTTTACGATGTTGTAATTCAGAAAGCTCAGTCTTAAACTCAGGAAATATTGTTTCGGCCATCCTGTCAACGTACACAGGAACTCGTGGCTTGACCATCTTGATAAACGCAGCTAACTTTTCAACAATTCGATTATGTCGACGACTATAAAAGTTTCCAAACTGTGTGTAACATCCATTCAGAAGATGTGCAATAGATTCTGTATGCGATTTACAAAACGGACATCTCGGGTCATTTTCTCGGTTCCACAGGTACACGGTGAAGTTCGTAGGAAGAATACTCAATCTCGCTTTGATCGCAAATGTAACGAGATTATCATCTAGACTCCAGTTGTATAAAAAAGAGTGCGATTATGATTATAATAATAATAATAATAACTTTATTTATATACTCGCTATCAAATGCACCGACTGCAGCCCCCACTTATACAGGCCTGAAAATCAAACTAACTGAACACAAACGAACTACTAGAAACGGGGACAGAACTAATCAAATTGTTGAACACTACGTACAAACGAAAGATGACATTGACTGGGACTCGGTTGAATGTATCGCGTTTAGCACCAACTACAAACAGCGACTTACACTAGAAAATTTGTATACCAACTTCAAACATAAACCACTTAACAGATCAAGCAACAATTACTGACACCTTACAAAAGACGTCCTCACACGGACCAACGAACAATAGACCAACTCTTAACGCATGACGCAACAACCACTTACACTAATTACTCGGGCTACTGTGGTAGCCGAGTCTAGGTTTCGGCTCCGTTTGTTATTTTTATTTTTCGCCACACAAAATTGCAAAATTGCGTAATCCCCCGTCAGGCTTTGTAATTTCTGAATGTCCAAGACCAAGCCTTCAATTCTGAACTTAGTAACCGACAATTCACACACAATAGTGATATAAAGGTATATATAAATATTATGTTTGTTTTGCTATATATATTTGTTATCAATCGTTTATTCAGACACAGATTTTGTTCGAGCGCATGTTAATCAGTAAGTCTGTATCGATTGTTCATATTATTATATGCAAATGCTTACAAATGAACACACATTATATAAATCTCTGACACCCATACCAACTATCAAGATCAAAGAGTAATTAGAGTTTGTTATTGTTTGCTGCTTTACCAGTGACGGTCTGTTCAGCCATGTACTGTACTTTCCATTGTCCCTCAAACCCACAAAAATTGTTGTTTGCAAACTGTTACTTTGTCTGCACAGCCAGATATACACCTTTCAAACAGATTTTTGGCCTTCATGATTACTGTACAGTAGCTGTACATTGATGCAAGCTGGCTCGCTAACCAAAACAGTAATTTGTCATGATATTATACGAGGCAGGCTAGCCCACATGCCAGGCTGACTCACAAGCACACCATTTGCCAATTGTTACTTGGTCTGTACAGCCAGATACATACCTTTCGAACTGATTTTTGGCCTTGACTATATGGGAAGCGAGTTAGCTCGCTAACAGAGACAGTAACCTGTCTTGATATTATATGAAGCGAGCTGGCCGGCCCACTGGTCTAGTCATGAGTACGCCATTATAAAGCCTCTCAAATAATAAATGTGCTAAAACTATGAATATGTTTACTGGCTCGAAATGTTGACTTCATGAAGAAATAAAGATTCTGAAGATTTCTTTAAGCTCTTAGCTTATGACACCTTGCTACTGCCAGCTGAATGGTTTGATTTACTGCTATGTCTTATACACTGAGAAAAAGATTAACTGATTTAATGCTTGCACAAACTGAACCTGTTTGGCGGACTGGCCAGATGAATTGTTATTACATGAGCACAGGCCGGCTCGCTTGCCAGGCTGACGCTACTGGTTGGCTAGAATTGAATTTCATGGGTCAACAAACAGGATGGGTCGTTTGGTGGGCCAGACTTCTCAGTAAGCCAGCTCGGTAGACTGGCAAACACTCTCTTATGGGTTTGTTACAGGTGTGCAGTTTGGCGATGTTGAAAATTTCAGTGGGAAATTTAACAACCCCTGCACTGACAGAGCTGTGCATTCAAATCGCTGAATTTGCCTACAATGTCTTTCAACAAGTAGCCCGAGTTAACGCCTAGCGGGCGTCTTGTTATGATACAAACAAACGATGACGTAATGAACCATATATATATATATATATATATATATATAGGTATATATATATATATATATACCTCACATTGATTCTTATGCTAATATTATCGCCTAATCCCCTTGAATATATATATATATATAACCTAACAAACACGCTTTACTTGACTCTGAAGATGACCGCCGCTGAGGCCGTTGAAACGTAAGTCACCAACAATAGTTTTTTTCAAGACTTCTGCAACAACCTTGGACGATCAACTTCACATTTCTAATACTCGCTACCATATGATATGATTATCTATACTTACAGCTAATGCAGCTCTTACCTCGCTGGTCATTCTTTGCAGCCATGTAATATCCTTTCCCTGATGTAGTAAGTCGCTATCCACAGCGTGCAATTCACTACCTACTGTACCACTGTTCGCGCATGACGTCCACTGTTGTTTCTTTGCCGCTGCCTCATCCTGTTCGTTTCGCAGACTGTAAAGAACAGATGTCCTAACTCGAGCTGCATCTACAGCACCTGTAGCTTTACTCTTGCCTGAAAAAAACCAGAAAATGGAGATAAATGTCGCCGGTTGCACGCGACAGGGGCGCGGGAACCCGTTTTGATTGGGCGCGGGAACCCGTTTTGATTGGGCGCGGGAACCCGTTTTGATTGGGCGCGGGGTGTCCAGTTAAATTTATCCGAATATTCTATTTTTTTTATAAAATTGACAGAATCTTATTTCACGCGAATTCAGACGTCACAGCTATATTGCCATAGGTTCTATATCTTTCAGAATAATATTTTGAAAATTTATCTGACTGCCCCAACCGGAAATCGAACCCAAGGTCTCTGGTATGTTAAGCGATCTGGTAACTAGTATTGTTAGGAGTGCAGGCAGTACATATATCAATCGAACCAGTACATCATTGTAACCTTCGCTCTCCATCTGAGTCTCGGTGGCTCAATGGTTAGAGCGTCTCACAGGCAATCAGAAGGTTACAGGTTCGATTCCTGTACGGGACTTAGAAACATTTTTCTGAGGATACAAGCTTGTACTTGCAAACACCTTGACGTCACACCAACAAGTCACGTGGTATTCAGCCGAGTGTTGAAGTGACCACTTTTTGGCTGAATTGTTCGTTCTTTTATATGTTCTAAGGATTTATGGTGAAGATTTATGGTGAAGTTTCCAACACTCGAAATTTTCCTTCACCATAAATCCTTAGAACATGTAGTTTAATCGCGTGAAATGCCAAATATTACTTGTAATATACCCAGAATCTTATCCCGGCATTACCACACAACATTCGTGACTAGGCTCTCGGCAACGGCCTCCGTAGATCAGTGGTCAGAGCATTGCACTAGCATTGCAGGTTCAATTCCAGCCGGAAGGGGTTTGGTCTTAAAATTTATATATTCCAACACTCTTCCTTCACCATATTTTCCTTCACCATAAATCCTTAGAACATGTAGTTTAATCGAGTGAAATGCCAAATATTACTTGTTCTTTTATTAGAACTTTTTTGTTCAAAATGCATTTATGTCTAAATGCATTTATAAAATAACATTTGGTAAACGCAAGCGGTGATTGGCTGAAAGCTTTGTTTTATAAACTGTATGGAAAACATAGAAAATTACGTGATCATGAACAGTAAGGAGAATTTATGTAATTATTTTACTTTCACTCGTGTTTCTATTTAACAAATATATTCCATTTTACCGTTGTCTGTTCAGTTACATAGATGCACAGATGACGTGAGAACGTGCAGTAAGAACAAAACTTCCAGAAATACAGTTTTGGAGAAAATGTCAATCAAAGTTGGTATGTCAATAATCGTATATGGTTTAGAAAACATACTATTTTGAGCAAAACTAATGCAAAACCAGTCTCATTTTTAAGTGGTTTTAAGGTTGTGAAGGTATCTTCCCCCTTAAACAAAAGCTCTGGGAACGAAGTTGGGCTTTCCGATGTAAATCAAAATGGCGGCAGAAGAAGTGACGCCTTCGTACTGCATGATATAAAGTCAAAGAAAGAAGATTTTTTGTTTTAATGCACAAATTAACGAAAAAATAATTGACAACTCAAATTTTACATCTGACAAGCCAAATTCATGTCTGTGCGGTCATGCTGACCGCCGACCTTGGAAAAACTATTTTGAGCACTGGTTCACTATGACTCTACTTATCCTTGGTTTACTTCTAAAGGCCCATCTACACGATACGATTTGTCGTATACGATTGTCATTCTGGCGTACATTGTCGTATCCGATTGTCGTACTGGCGTATGCAATTGTTTGCACACGACATAATTATTGTTTATGATTCGATGGCGAATGTTGACACGCGTGTACAGTTTGATCACATACACGACAAATCGTATCGTGTAGATGGGCCTTAAGACGAAATTGAAGCTAGTTATCTAACAGTGTCACCGTTGCTTTAGGGTCCAGTATTATGAAACTGCAATTTCTCTACACATATATACAATAACTTTTTATAAAATAACAAATTAAAAACACACGTGCTGATTGGCTGAAAGCCCTGTTTCTATTTAAATAATAGAATACGTTTGCTTGGGTCTCTATAACGTTATCGAAACCCGAGTGACGTAATAAAACCGCGAGAGAAGTGTAGGGAGAAGCACGAGCCGTCGAGGCGAGTGCTTTCCCAACTTCTCGAGTGTTTTTATTACTTCACGAGGGTTTCGATCACGTTATAGAGACCCATTCTATTATTTTTATAAAAAAATTTAGAAACAATTTCTTATACTTTGGATAATTACGATATACAACGCTTTTGATTTTGATTTAGAGCAAATTCTTATTAGTTACTGACGTCATTCCGGTCACCGTAGCGTGATCGAGACCGACAAGCTGACCAATCACAGCGTGCGTAGAGTAAAATTATTTTATAAAACTCGATGGAAAACACGAACCGTTGCTCACAAACAGCTAAAATGTCGAAAAATATGTTCTGTGACAGCCAGCAAGAAGAAAAACGAGAAGATTGGATGCTTTTCTTCACAGTTAAGAGAGTTTATGTTCATTTGAGCAGACGACGACGCTGTCTAGTGTGAGTAAGGAGAATGTATATTTTCATCATTTTAATAAAAGAGTCTTATTACTTATTTCCTCCCCACTGCCATTTCTCCCAAACTTCCACTCGTGTTTCTATAACTCTATGGAAACACGGAAAATGTTTTCTATTTCTTAAATATTTACCATAACTTTTCCTTCGTCTGATTCACCGAGTGTAAATAATTAATATTTAAGTAATATTTATTATATTTAAATTAATATTAACTTCTTATTATTATATGGCACAAGCTACTTCCGGTGAAATTGCGTGCTCTGATTGGCTGAGACACGTCACGTAGCGGTCCGTTATTTCCCGGTAATGGACCGGTCTGGATTACGGATTTTGTCAGCCATTTTGTTTACAACGATAGTAAACTTTGAAATGCAGCAAAAATTGAACGAATTTAGTAAATTAAGCACTAAATCATGTAGGAGTCGGACGACGAACAATCTAAAATAGAGTCTTACTATCATGAAAGGAATAGAAGAACAAGAACAAGATTGAAAATGAGGATTCTGTCACTCAAAACGTATGTAAAGTATGTTGTTTAAAAAATCCATGCCATATAATAAACCTCTTAGCTTATTAACTTTAACCGAGAGCGCGGTCATTACGGGAAAATATCAGACCGAGGTCTTGACAGTACGGATCCGAGCCCGTAGGGCGAGTTGCGTACAGAAAAGACCGAGGTCTGATATTTTTCCCGTAATGACCAAGCGGTCGAGGTTAATAAGAGGTTTATTATATGGCATGGCTTTTTTAAACAACATACTTTACATACGTTTTGAGTGACAGAATCGTCATTTTTCTTGTTCTTGTTCTTCTATTGCTTTCATGATAGTAAGACTCTCTTTTAGATTGTTTGTTCATCGTCCAACTCGTACGTGATTTACAGTAGTGCTTAATTTCCTAAATTCGTTGAATTTTTGCTGCTTTTCAAAATTTCCTATCGTTGTTCGGTTTATTCTTTTGTAAACAAAATGGCTGACAAAATCCGTAATCCGACCGGTCCATTACCGGGAAATAACGGACCGCTACGTGACGTGTCTCAGCCAATCAGAGCACGCAATTTCACCGGAAGTAGCTTGTGCCATATAATAATTAACATTAACAATGTCTGTCTTGTTAACCCTTTATATGCGCTGTACTAGTCTATTACATTATCAAAATTAACGGTCCTTAATCTGTTCTTACCAATTTGTGTAAAGTTCCATTTCCAACATATCAGTACTCCATCACACCCAATCGTGAAGAAACTTTGGGCGTCACCAGAAAAAACGGCCTTGGTCACACCACCAACACTATAATGATGAGCTGGAGTCTTAATGACGCGATCCTAACAACAAAGAAAAATCAAATCTCATCAGAAACTCATAGGAATTATTCTGAGCAACGTGCGAATTAAGACGTTTCCTTCATAAGGGCCAAAGGAAAATGGCTATAATTATATCAGTATATCAGTATGCTACAGAAGTTGGTTGTTCAAAGCCTGGGTAACTCGCTATACGGTGGATAACTCGTTATCCGCGGTCGATAAATTGTATCTGCCCTATAGTTTTTATCCGGATTTATCCGCTGGGCTTTAAACAACCGGCTCATCACAATCATCATCATCATAACCATTATCATCATCGTCATCATGACTACAGTATCATCGTAACCATTACCACCATCATCGTCGTCATGATATCATCATCGTCGTCGTCGTCGTCGTCATCATCACCACCATCATCACAACCACCACCATCACACCACCATCATCATCGTCATCATTGTCATCATCGTCATTATCATCGTCATCATCATCATCGTCATCATGACCATCATCATCGATCATCATCATTGTTGCTGTTATTGTTTATGTAAAATAATCACACAGTTCACTTACCGGAGCGCCTAGAGCTCTCACAATGAGGTTACCATCTGGAGCAGAACTTGCCAACCATCTTAAATGTGGAGCTACCTTTAATTTACCACCGTGCAGCTCATGACCACAATACGACTGTTGCATCTCAGCAGACAGCGTCTAGAAAAGATCAATATGATTGTTTAAAGTCTAAATACATACATTGCGCAACCAGCACTTATCGTCACCTTCGCTCTACCATCTGAGTCCGTGTAACTCGATGGTTAGTAAACCTCAACAGCAATCAAAAGGTTGCACGTACAGGTACTAAGAATGTTTTCAGGTACCTTACAAGATCACTAATAATTCATAAAGAAATAACAAACTAAATCCATGTTTAATGAGTGTCTTTATATGTGATAAATACACGCTTGTTGTTCTGGCTTAGACTACATTGATTTTCAAAATTATTACGCCAATAAACGAATAAAATCGTTCATCTTTTAAGTAATTAAGTTTCACCAGCATAGTGTAGTGGTGGGATCTCAACAGAGACTTTGCTCCAGTAACCTCTACTCCGTTGAGGGGAGTAGGGAGAGCAGAGATGTGACTCTTTTTACTCACTGACCATTTTTACTTTGTTAAACTGTTTTCTATTGATTATTTTCAATTTATTTAATAAACTGTTTTTCCTTCGACGCTTTTCCTTCGACGCTTTTCCTTCGATTATTTTCAATTTACCTGTTATTGCTTATATTTAAAAATTGTCGAAAATTATAGGAATTTTCATTTTTTGGTGACGTAGTAATGATGTCATCATATGATATTAACAAACGAAAGACTGTTGCCCACACCACATACAGACTGTCTCAATGGATTCTTAAATCTGTGAAATTCTATGGCAAATTTGTTAGGTCTGCAAATCTAAATACGTCCGAATACCATTAAGTACTTGATCTGCGAAAAAAGTGGGGCAGCCACACACACAAATAATAATAATAAAAGACGTATTAGGAGCATTATACAATAGTCTTAATGCTCTTACAACAATATATTCTTAATTTTACTTATAAAACTAATTACAGTTTCATTATAAGATAAAGCCTACTACACATAACCACTATGAACAAAAACTATTAATTTAAAAAAAGAAAAGTCTTAAGGTAATTCCTCAGTAATTCTTTCCGAAATAAAAATTTGCTGAAACTTCCCAGTCTTAAAGTTATTGATATACTTATACTTTACAAGATATGGCGTATCGCAGATCACATCTTACTCAGTATCGTGACGTCATTGTGACCAATTTACGAGTTGAGTAAAAACCGCACTGCACAACTTTTTCTTGAACTTTTTGACAAAGATATTTTTTTTATTTTTCGCAACTAGTAATTTTATACAAAAAAACATGGTATTTTAGGGAAAAAGAAACAGCTAACAGGGTTTATTATGATAAAGAAAGGTCGTTTCCCATATTCTTTGACATGTTATTTGAAGAAACATTCATCAAAAATGTAAAATATTGTAAGTTGTAGAAATGATTTTTCTCTAAGTTTCTGTTATAACACGTAAAAGTGGTAGAAGAAAAGAATTATTAAGGAAAAAATTATGGTCACCGACCTTATTTAAGAACTATGGCCTTAAACCGGCATTATCAAGTAGTTTACAAACCTACTTGCACAGGAAGCCCTAGCTAGACTCTTGTGTAACCTTTCCGGAAAAATTGATTTAGTCCCTTAATAACTCTTCCCCACCAGTACATAAGCGGCCATTGTTAGATTTGGCACTAAATTGTCCTAAAATGGTCGGAATTTTTTGAAAGTGTTGCATAATGGCCATAAAAACACTGATTATTGGATGTGCGCAGTAAATGTGCGCAATGCAAAACTGAGGGATCACCTTAAGTGCTAACTTAAAACTACTTAACATATCAAAGCTTCTAATTTCCTGTGGTAATGAATTCCACAGTTTTGGTGCTGCAACCGAGAATGTTCTGTCTCCATGAGTCACCGCTTTGGATTTTGGCTCAAGTAGCAGATTTCGGTCAGATGATCTCAAAGCACGAGTAGGTTTATATTTAGTTAGCAAATCAGTAATATAAACAGGCACCTGGCCATGCAAAGCCTTGAAAGCAATTATTAGTATCTTAAAAACAATCTTTGATCTCACCGGCATGCTCCGATTTTTTAACCCCTGCAACAAGTCTAGCAGCTGTATTTGAATTCGCTGTAACTTGCTCAATTCAGCTTCTGGTAAGCCATATAGGATGCTAATATTACAGCTGTCGAGTTTTGATGTTATGAATGCATGCACCAACTTCTCACAGTCCTTTTTACTCAAATATTTCCTGATCTTGCCGATATTTCTGACAGTCAAAGTGGCCGATTTACAAATGTTATTTACATGAGTATTTAATTTTAGATGTCTAAAATTAAACACACCCTTGCTACGGTACTGTATTTACATTACCTTGTTCGTCATTGATAGGTTGAATTTGATTATTTTTTTCTCGGAATGGGACAGCACGAATAAAATGTTGTTTGGCAGCAACGTCAAACTATAGGCACGAATAACAAGATCACAGCTTGATTTCTTAATGTTCTCGTCCTTGTAAAGTAATGTAGCATCTTTAAAATGGTTACCTTTACCACCTGGAACACAAAATATTGTTTAAAACGACTTTTCTCAATGTAGCAACTTTTTTCAATTTAGCGACTTTTCTTTTAATTTAGCAACTGTATTTTTCAATTTTGCGAATTTTTGTTTTCAAAGTAACGACTTTTTTCAAATTTAACCCTAACCCCCCAAAAGTAGCTATATATATAAAATATATATATATATATAAAAAATATATATATATAATATATATAGAAAAAATATGTTGATAGTAAAAAAACCTGAAGGGCGATTTCTGAAAGACCGAGGTCTGATATTTAAAAAATTTTTTTTTAAGTAATTTCTATTAGCTTAGCCACAATTTACAATACCTACATATAACAATGGCAGGGAACTGCAACAGCATTAAACCAATTCCAGTGGACGAGGTTAATAAAAGGTTTATTATATGGCATTTTGGACAACATGCGAACAAAGTGACATAGAGTGAGTGTCACACGCTTTTGAACAGAACACACTGAAATGATAATAAAACTCACTTTCTGAATGTTCATCCTCTGATTGTGGCTCATTTATGACTTCAGGTCATTTGGCTGAAGATCGAGTGAAATGCCAAATATTACCTATAATATATCATGTAATACACTGATGTAGTGAATATGGGAGCTTGGACAGACGAAACATCGGCAATCACAAGGTTACAGGTTCGACCCTGTCTTGGACTCTTTTTTCTGAGGATATGAGTCACAGTCACTATACATTGACCATAATACTGGTACTTTGCATGATTTTCTACCCACCTTGGATCATCTCATTTGTCAGCTCAAACAATGTAATTTTTGTTCCACCACGACTGGACCCGTGCAATAAACAAACTTTGAAAGGACCATGATTATTTTTTTCTCTTGAATTCAAACACGAGATGTCAACCACTGTGTCTGGTACGTCTATTTAAAAATACAGTAATTGTTTTCATAAAACAGTACACAATTGAATATCGGAAGAACCCCTCGAAAAACGGCGCAAAATTGTGAGTTCTTGTAAAGTCTCCTTGAAACAAAGATGAAAGTAGATCTTGTTTGATTTGAACCCCCAAAGTTATACAAGGAGCGGCATTTTAGGCACTATGGTAGGTAGTAGGTAATTGGTAAGTATAGGTAGATAAATAGGTAGATCATGAGTAGGTAGATATGTAGACAGACAGACAGACAGACAGACAGACAGACAGACAGACAGACAGACAGACAGACAGACAGACAGACAGACAGACAGACAGCAGGATAGCGTTATATAGCAAGACACTCAATTCATGCTTTTTACCTGTATATCCAAGAACATTGAAATCAGAAGTTACTCTTGGGTCCAAGACAAAAACATGACCATCATTTGAACCAGTAATAAGAACTTGACCAAATATATCAAAACTGAAGAGAACAAAACAAACACTGAGTCACTGGCCCTAAAATGATAGTGTCAAGGTGTTTGATAAACAGAGAACTTAACAGAGAATGAAAGAACGCATTTTTAAAAAATGTCAAGCGAATCGGCAACTAGTGTTGTTATAGGAGCGCCAGTAACACAATATCTTCCACCGTGTTTCGTAGCTTTTTCACTAATTTCTGCTATCTTTACAATACTTGCAAACACGTTAACGTCACACCAACAAGTTACATGGTATTTAGCCGCGCGTATAGAAGAGATCACTTTTTGACTGAGATGTTCGTTCTTTTATAGCCTATTTCAGTGGCATAATGTTTTTAAGAATTTTTTGGTATCCAGAACGATGTAGGTGTTTTGAATAAACATAACAAAATCGTTATTCTAAAAAAACGTTATCTTACAGAAGCGTTATTTAATAGCAACGGACTGTGACAAGTGGAGACTTGGTATACGGCTCAGTAATTAAAACCCTTGTGAACTTGTAGAGTGATGGGCAATGCCGAAGTTCTGTCCTTGAAGAATCTGAGTATTCTACTCAATGTTATAACCTCCATTAACAGCTTGGGTTTATTTTTTACAAAAAACAACCAGAGTTTTACGAATTTAAACCACCACAAATAGCAAGGCATAATGTAGATGTTGATAATGTTTAGTTAAAATACCTCCATCGTTCTGGATAAGAAAACTCGTGAAAAAAAGCAGGAAGTGAACTGACCATCACGTGCAACATTGGTTGAAAGGCGTATGGAGACGCGGGGAACGTTTTCTATTATTTAAATATAGTATTACAAGTACCAACCAAAGGTGAAGAACAGGTCCTTCATGAAGGTAGATGCAGGACAGAATTCTTGGATTGATTGGATTTGTTGCTTCAATAAAGTAAACATGACCAGACACTGTTCCAACAGCGGTGACACTACACGCAGGACAACAAGCTAGAGTAGTTGCCTGGTAAATTGGGACAATAATATTAACATACAAATTAACAAACATGAAAAATATTTTCTATTTCACCTCCACCTCCCCATTTTCCTCCATTTACTCTCTTTCTCCCTCCATTCTTCTCCCTCTCTTCCTTTCTCTTCCCCATTTTTGTTTACCCTATCCTGCTCACTTCTTCTATGATGACCTTCACTTTGGCCGTTGAAACGTCTGTCACCAACAATAATCTTTCTCAAGACAACAACAACTTGGACGATCAACTTCACTTCTTCTATTGAGACAGATCAGCTGATATCGAAGAACAGTAACAGTGCACTAGGAAAGTGCATCCTCAAACCTAAATCCAGGTGAATCGAGGTGCTAACTTTTCACAGTGTTTTGATCTGTTGCTGAACTCCGCATGTTTAATCCGAAATATCATCCGAGGATTCTGATAGTTGTTCATGTAGCGTTCAATCACGGCGGACACCGCTGACTGTTTCCACTCCCGCGATGAAAAAGCAAGATGGCTGGCAAAGGAGCGTGTTTCCAATCGTTTTCCTCCCAAAAATAATTTGAAACATCTTATATAACTCCTCAAAAGGCATTTCAAATCGGATTAAGTTTTAGATGAAATGACATCAAAAATAGACTTTAGTTCCGCTTATTATAATAAAAATACTTTCTAGCATAAAAGAGGAGATGTTCTAAAATGAGATGTTCTGGGCGAAGTTTCATATAAATCCCGAAATGAAGTCATATAGACTATCAGTAGTAAAAATCGGTAGTAAAATTAGCTGTTATTTCTAAAGTAAAGCATTATCATAAGAGTTAGGGTTTAGGACTATGTTTTGAATTACGGATATACTTATATGAAACGTCAGCCAAGTTTCTTCACCTCTACACTCTGCGTACATCCTATCCATTATTGTACTCTCTCAGTCTCCTCTTTTCCCCTTTCTCTCCCATCCCGCTCTTTCCCCTACCGGCACCTCTCCCTTTGTTACAATTTGTGCGATTTTGACTAGAGTTGAGCCGATTAATCGGTTAAGACGATTAATCAATAATCTTAGTATTTCAATAATCGGTAATCGGCCGATTACAAATTGCACAATCCGCCGTTTGCCGATTATACACGAGTTGGCATATTTCTTATAAAAAATATTTAAAATCTGCGTCGTCTTTTTGTTTTTGTCGCATCCAATTGCAATATTGCAGACAAAAACCGCTATAGAAAACCGTAGATTGTCCAAGACGTCATTTTTTCACGCAATTGTCGCAAACAAACTGGCGGCCGAAATTTAAATGCATCAAATGAAATTTAAATATAATCAAGGCGTTTGCAAGTCGTTTTAGTTTATAAATAAGCACGACACCGATGAATTAAATAACATATTCTTGCGCGAAATTACGGAGTCGAGCGGCAGCCAGGTTGGTCATTTTTGACGTGGAATTAATCGCCTTTGACCGATTAATCGGCTGACGTTTCGTATAAATATCCCGAATTCAAAACATATAGTCCTCACCCCAAACCTTACCCTAATCCTAACCCTAACCCTGAACCTAATACTAACCCTAACTCTTACGATAATGTTTTCTTTTAGAAATAACAGGTGATCTCAAATTTTACTACCGATAGTCTATGTGACGTCATTTCGAAATGTATATGAAACTTCACGCGATTAATCGGCCGATTATGTGTCATGATCTGCCACCGATTAATCGAATCGACTAATCGGTAATTTTTGGTGATCGGCTCTCTAATTTTGGCTGTGTAAGTTACAATAATAAGACATTTTACCTCATGTGGTAAAACCAGTTGAGACAGTAATTTAGATGAAGTTGCAGACCATATCTGGACACAACCATTTTCCCTACAGGTCTACACAAGAGAAACCAACATCATATTTAGTACAGGTCAACAACAACAACAACAACAACAACAACAACAACAACAACAACAACAACAACAACAACAACAACAACAACAACAACAAGATGCAGTGGTGCAAGGTGAATAACCAATTCATAACTCACCACGACATGATTCACTCCCAGTGAAACACAATCAACGCCGGTAAACCTCCCAAAATGGTTATCAAATAACTTAGTCAACGGATTTGACTCATCAGTTTCATCAAAGAGAAAGACTGCACCCTAGGGTAATAAGATATGTATGAGCATCAAAAGAAACCAACACATTTAAGTGCTCGTAATTATCAAAAGAAACAAATAATCAAATAAAACCGATACATTTAATCGCTCATAATTGCCACAGAATAAATAAATGAACACCAAAAATTATTAGGAATAGTAATTTAAAGCTTTTTCATATCTCAAGTCATTCTAGAGATAGCTTATGACGTCAAGGGATTGGAAACATTGCACATTACGACACTTCGTGAAACCTAACATCATTACATCGAAATAGCCATGCCAAATTGGTTTACTATTTCTAATTTCTTGATTTTCTAAAAATGTGATAACCTCTTTATGACGTCATGTGATGACGTCAAATGTGGTGACGTCACAGGTTATGCAAATGATTCCATATCACATAAGTCTAAATATCTCAAGAACGACGTGAGATATGAAAGAGCTCTAAATTACCATTCATATGCACTTTTAGCCATTTAAGGTATTTTATTATTAAAGCAAAAATAAATATGTGGTTAAAGTTATTTAGGCAAAGTTAGCTGCAGATGTAGTTGGCCAGCGGTCCTCTCCTTCATAGTTCTTGGGGAGTCCCAAGGGTGCGCACGAGTGTCACTCATGACGCTTGCGAGCACGTCGCTACAGCATTGGCACATTGCTGCTCGTTGGTCGCTCTTGCTTGCTAGTTGCTAGCATTACCAAACGTTTAATTGCTATACAGCTCCCAGCTGTGTATTGCTTGTTTGCTTCACCCGTACCCAACCATCCCCTTTTTTCAGGTGAGTAATCGTTTATATAGACATGTGCTATATACTTACTATTCCACTGAATTTCAGTGTGACAGGTGTCGGGAGGTCTGCCTTGGCAGAGTTGTCATGGTGATCTCTTACTGCTTCCAATCTTATCCAGAACCCAGGATTGGCTGGATTGCTCAATTGCTTACTCATTGCCTAGCTCGATGGCCATGGCTAGCTTGTTTACTAGCCTTTGCTCCAGAACCCAGGATTGCTCAATTGCTTGCTCATTGCTTAGCTCGATGGCTATGGCAGGCTTGCGTACAAGCGTTTGCTACCTACGGCACCTACCTCCAATCTCAACGAATATCTAGCAGTTAATGATAAAATGTTGGGGACTTCAGGGAGTTCAGCTCACACTCACAAACCCCCCAACCCCCTTCTCGCAACTATAGGGCTGTCACTATTCCCCAATTCAGGTAAATGCAGAATTTTCCTTCTTCCGTACCTCAGGGCTGGCAACAATAAGTTTATCATCCATGGACCAAGAACACAGAGAATTGATACTGTGCCCCAATTCTATCGCTCTCTCAATCTTTCCTTTGTTTTCTGAGATGGTCACGTGTCTTAGAATACCATCCTAAAAAATAATCAACATTAAAAATATTGAATCAAAGATTTGAAGCTTGACATGGTGGTTCTTGTTAAGTAGTAGTGGAGGATGTAGTATAGAAGGAGGAGGATATAGTAAAGGAGGAGAAGTATAGGAAGAGGAGTATGAGAGGGGGAGTAGTATAGGAGGAAGAGCAGTATAAGAGGAAGAGGAGTAGTATAAGAGGAAGAGGAGTAGTATAGGAGGTGTAGTATAGGAGTACTAGTATAGGAGGAAGAGCAGTATAAGAGGAAGAGGAGTAGTATAGGAGGAATAGTATAGGAGGAGTAGTATAGGAGGAAGAGTAGTATAAGAGGAAGAGGAGTAGTATAAGAGGAAGAGGAGTAGTATAAGAGGAAGAGGAGTAGTATGAGAGGAAGAGGAGTAGTATAAGAGGAAGAGGAGTAGTATAGGAGGAATAGTATAGGAGGAAGAGTAGTATAAGAGGAGGAAGAGTAGTATAAGAGGAAGAGGAGTAGTATAAGAGGAAGAGGAGTAGTATAAGAGGAAGAGGAGTAGTATAAGAGGAAGAGGAGTAGTATAAGAGGAAGAGGAGTAGTATAAGAGGAAGAGGAGTAGTATAAGAGGAAGAGGAGTAGTATAAGAGGAAGAGGAGTAGTATAAGAGGAAGAGGAGTAGTATAAGAGGAAGAGGAGTAGTATAAGAGGAAGAGGAGTAGTAGTATAAGAGGAAGAGGAGTAGTAGTATAAGAGGAAGAGGAGTAGTAGTATAAGAGGAAGAGGAGTAGTAGTATAAGAGGAAGAGGAGTAGTAGTATAAGAGGAAGAGGAAAAGTAGTATAAGAGGAAGAGGAAAAGTAGTATAAGAGGAAGAGGAGTAGTAGTATAAGAGGAAGAGGAGTAGTAGTATAAGAGGAAGAGGAGTAGTAGTATAAGAGGAAGAGGAGTAGTAGTATAAGAGGAAGAGGAGTAGTAGTATAAGAGGAAGAGGAGTAGTAGTATAAGAGGAAGAGGAGTAGTAGTATAAGAGGAAGAGGAGTAGTAGTATAAGAGGAAGAGGAGTAGTAGTATAAGAGGAAGAGGAGTAGTAGTATAAGAGGAAGAGGAGTAGTAGTATAAGAGGAAGAGGAGTAGTAGTATAAGAGGAAGAGGAGTAGTAGTATAAGAGGAAGAGGAGTAGTAGTATAAGAGGAAGTGGAGTAGTAGTATAAGAGGAAGTGGAGTAGTAGTATAAGAGGAAGTGGAGTAGTAGTATAAGAGGAAGAGGAGTAGTAGTATAAGAGGAAGAGGAGTAGTAGTATAAGAGGAAGAGGAGTAGTAGTATAAGAGGAAGAGGAGTAGTAGTATAAGAGGAAGAGGAGTAGTAGTATAAGAGGAAGAGGAGTAGTAGTATAAGAGGAAGAGGAGTAGTAGTATAAGAGGAAGAGGAGTAGTAGTATAAGAGGAAGAGGAGTAGTAGTATAAGAGGAAGAGAACAAAATAAAAATAAATAAGAGGAAGAGTAGTAGTAGTATAAGAGGAAGAGTAGTAGTAGTATAAGAGGAAGAGTAGTAGTAGTATAAGAGGAAGAGTAGTAGTAGTATAAGAGGAAGAGTAGTAGTAGTATAAGAGGAAGAGTAGTAGTAGTATAAGAGGAAGAGTAGTAGTAGTATAAGAGGAAGAGTAGTAGTAGTATAAGAGGAAGAGTAGTAGTAGTATAAGAGGAAGAGTAGTAGTAGTATAAGAGGAAGAGTAGTAGTAGTATAAGAGGAAGAGTAGTAGTAGTATAAGAGGAAGAGTAGTAGTAGTATAAGAGGAAGAGTAGTAGTAGTATAAGAGGAAGAGTAGTAGTAGTATATAATGGTAGTACATTATAATGGTAGTACATAATGGTAGTACATTATAGTAGTAGTACATAATGGCCACTTTCAATGCAAATACAGCGAGAGAGGAGGGAAGAGCAAGTGAGATTGCCCAGTGTTTCTCAACTAATGGAATTGGAATTTTGGGTATTCAAGAACACAGAAGAGTCCACGATGAGCCATTGGTATTCACTAGATTGGAAGGCCAGTATCTCATCACAACATCGGCTTGGAGGAATCAGGCACAAGCATCATGTGGAGGAGTGGGTCTGCTGCTCAACTCAAAAGCAAGAAAGGCTCTTCGTAAAGTAACCCCCCATACAGAGAGGATACTAGCGGCAGAGTTTGACAGCAATCCTGTAACAACTGTTATTGTTGCATACTCACCCACCAACACAGCCGCTCTGGATGAAGTTGAGAACTTTTACGAGGATATGGGTGCATTGTTTCGAGAGGTACCTGCCCACAATTTCTTAGCTGTTCTCGGTGATTTTAATGCAAGATTGGGATCAGCTGATGCACCTTTCACCTATCACAATGAAACTAATCGCAATGGAAAATATCTTGCGGAACTCGTATCAGAACATGGACTTCTTGCTGCCAACACCCAATTCCAGAAGAAACAGGGGAAAAGATGGACATTTCAAGATCGATGTACAAAGATGAAACGTCAGCTTGATTATATATTAATACGAAAGAAGTGGAGAAACAGTGTTCTAAATGCAGAGCCATACAACTCTTTCTGCACTACTGGATCTGATCACCGAGTGGTCTCTATGAAGGTTAGACTAAGTCTTAGGGTACCAAAGCCAAAACCACGAGTGCGGTATGACTGGAAAACATTCACAGAAAATAATGATCTGCAGGAAAGGTACACCGTGGAAGTACGTAAACGTTTCCAGATACTAGATGAAGAGGGAGATTCCAGTGAACGATATCAGCGATTTATAACAGCCAACAAAGAGGCAATGGAATCTTGTGTACCTAAAAGAGAGCGGATCAAGAATCCCTCACACTCTAGGCATCCTGATGTGGTACAGGCTAGGAAGTGGATGGAGGAGGCTAGTCGGAAGCACAATGAGACATACTCAGAGGAGGATAGTGAGCTATTGAAACAAGCAAAGGAACTCTTGTTCAGAACTTATGAAAGACTGAGAGAAGAGGAAACATTGGAGAAAGTCAACCGAATAGAGGCTGCGCATGGTGGAAGTAAATATGGGGAAGCATGGAAAGTCATCAATGAAGTAACAGGTAGAAAGAAAACTAGGGAGGGTCAGGTTGCAGGGGCAAGTCCAGAAGAAAGGGTAACTACATGGTTTACTCACTTCCAGAACCTCCTAGGTACAACACCAAACGTGGAAGACTCGGAAGAACACATCCCTATCATATTTTCGGACCTTGACATTGAGGATGGACCCTTTACTGCAGCTGAATATGGCAAAGTCAAGACCTCATTGAAACAAGGTAAAAGTGCAGGGCCAGATAACATTCCTCCTGAGGTGTATAAGAACTGTGAGTTTGATGACATAATCCTAAAGATATGCAACCTAGCCTTGATGAGAAATGGAAAACCCAAACAATGGTCTCTATCTAACATCATTCCAGTTCCTAAGTCTGGAAATCTATCCAACACAGACAACTACAGAGGAATCTTCTTGACATGTATCATAGTGAAGTTATATAACCGCATGATACTGAATAGAATCAGGAGTGCCATCGACCCTAAACTACGGTTTAATCAAAATGGATTTCGACCCAAGAGAACGACAGTTACCCAAATCCTGGCTGTCAGGCGCATAATAGAGGAGGCAAAGAAGAACCATCTTCCTGCTGTTTTAACATTCATTGACTTCAAGAAAGCCTTTGATTCAGTACATCGAGGCAAGATGATAAATATACTCAAGGCCTATGGTATCCCGTCGAATCTGCTTCGTGCCATAGAGAGTACGTACACTAATACAAAAGCCAAAGTTTGTGACACCAGATGGGGAAACACAAGAGTTTGATATTGTTGCTGGAGTTCTGCAAGGAGACACCCTTGCACCATTCCTCTTTGTTATTGTCTTGGACTATGCGCTTCGACAAGCTACATCAGGGCAAGAAGCTGAACTTGGGTTCACTATTACTCCAAGGAAATCCAGGAGGATCCGGCTGTAACTCAAACAGATTTTGATTTTGCTGATGATATCTGCCTGTTGTGTAACCAAATAAAGCAGGCTCAGGAACTACTTATACGGGTGGAAAATGAATGCAGCAAAATAGGATTAGGTATAAATGTCAAGAAGACAGAAGTTATGACCTACAATATCCCAGAAACATGATCCATTGATTACAACCTCAGGAAAGGTGATTAAGGAAGTCATTGATTTCAAGTACCTGGGATCATGGATTGAATCCACTGAAGCAGACATCAAGATACGGAAGGCATTGGCGTGGAAGGCCCTAAACAACATGAACCGCATATGGAAGTCCCACATGTCTCGCAAGGTCAAGCTGAGCTTTTTCACGGCTACTGTGGAATCGGTGCTTCTTTTATGGGTGTGAAGCTTGGACGCTGTCCCCAGAATTAGAGAAGTCTCTTAATGGTTGTTATTACGCGCATGCTTAGAACAGTTCTGGGAATCAGCTGGAAACAGCATATGACAAATGTTGAACTGTATGGAGAGCTACCAAGGATTGGGGACAAGGTTGCATATAGGAGGATGCGACTAGCTGGGCACTGTTATCGACACCCAGAGTTACCGGCCAGTGGTCTAATACTATGGGAACCAAATCAAGGACATCGAAAACGTGGGAGACAGAAGAGAACATACGTGGACATACTGAAAAGAGATACTGGAGTGGAGGACACAAACGAGTTAGTAGGATGTATGATGGATCGAGTTAACTGGAGGATTCGTACAATAGCCCGGCTGAGGCCGACCTAATAATAATAATAATAGTAGTAGTATAAGAGGAAGAGTAGTAGTAGTATAAGAGGAAGAGTAGTAGTAGTATAAGAGGAAGAGTAGTAGTAGTATAAGAGGAAGAGTAGTAGTAGTATAAGAGGAAGAGTAGTAGTAGTATAAGAGGAAGAGTAGTAGTAGTATAAGAGGAAGAGTAGTAGTAGTATAAGAGGAAGAGTAGTAGTAGTATAAGAGGAAGAGTAGTAGTAGTATAAGAGGAAGAGTAGTAGTAGTATAAGAGGAAGAGTAGTAGTAGTATAAGAGGAAGAGTAGTAGTAGTATAAGAGGAAGAGTAGTAGTAGTATAAGAGGAAGAGTAGTAGTAGTATAAGAGGAAGAGTAGTAGTAGTATAAGAGGAAGAGTAGTAGTAGTATAAGAGGAAGAAGAGGAAGAGTAGTAGAAGAAGAGGAAGAGTAGTAGTATAAGAGGAAGAAGAGGAAGAGTAGTAGTATAAGAGGAAGAGTAGTAGTATAAGAGGAAGAGTATAAGAGGAAGAGTAGTAGTAGTATAAGAGGAAGAGTAGTAGTAGTATAAGAGGAAGAGTAGTAGTAATAAGAGGAAGAGTAGTAGTATAAGAGGAAGAGGAGTAGTATGAGAGGAAGAGGAGTAGTATGAGAGGAAGAGGAGTAGTATGAGAGGAAGAGGAGTAGTATAAGAGGAAGAGGAGTAGTATAAGAGGAAGAGGAGTAGTATAAGAGGAAGAGGAGTAGTATAAGAGGAAGAGGAGTAGTATAAGAGGAGTAGTATAAGAGGAAGAGGAGTAGTATAGGAGGAAGAGGAGTAGTATAAGAGGAAGAGGAGTAGTATAAGAGGAAGAGGAGTAGTATAAGAGGAAGAGGAGTAGTATAAGAGGAAGAGGAGTAGTATAAGAGGAGTATAGGAGGAAGAAGAGTATAGGAGGAAGAAGAGTATAGGAGGAAGAGTAGTAGTAGAAGAGGAAGAGTAGTATAGGGGGAAGAGGAGTAGTATAGAAGGAGTTGTGTAGGAGGAAGAGTAGTATAAGAGGAAGAGGAGTAGTATAGGAGGAAGAAGAGTATAGGAGGAAGAGGAGTAGTATAGGAGGAAGAGGAGTAATAATAATAATAATAATAATTTATTATTTATATAACGCTAATTCCTAAAAAGTCCAAAAGAGCTTTACAATTGAATGATTATAATAATAATAAAAACAAACCTAAAAATTATAAATTTACAAGTTTAAAAATTTAGAAATATAAGCAATAAGAACGATGGTTTAACAACCATAAGCCTTCCTAAAAATAAATGTTTTTAGAGCTCTTTTGAAGACATCCACTGATTGACTACACTTCAGTTCTAGTGTTAGCTCGTTCCAAAGTTGTGGCGTGCATACAGAAAAAGCCCGGTAACCATATGACTTCAAGTTACCCGATCTAAGACTACGCTGTGGTACATGTTGTTCTTCTAAATAAATAGGCAACAGCATTTTAAACTCTTTGCGTTGTTCAACTGGCAGCCAATGAAGCTCCATTAAAAGAGGAGTTACATGGTCGAATTTTTTAGACAATGTGACTAACTTAGCAGCAGCATTGAGCACATATTGCAAGCGTTGGATCTTGTACTTAGGAATACCATATAAAAGAGAATTACAATTGTCTAATTTTGATGTTACAAAAGCATGTATAAGAGTCTTCGCATTGTCTATATTAAGGAACCTTCTAATACGAGAAATAACTCTAATTGAATAAAAAGCAGATTTAGAAATATTTGTAATTTGTTTATCTAAACCAATATAAGTAAAAAATGACCCCAATATATTCTTTGCGTAATCGGTAGGCTTCAAACTCGGGTCAGGTCGCAGTGCTCTAGAACGTCGATTGTCATTGGTTAAAATTACGACTCATTTCCACCATCTCACAGGAGATCCTAACCAATCACAGAAAGCTTCTAACCAATCACAGACCTTCTTCTAGAGCACTGCGACCTTACTCTCAAACTCACGCCAGCTGTTTGCACACAGTCCAAAGTTGGAGAAGGACGATGCTTTGCATGGCAAACGAGTACCTCAGTTTTTTCATCATTTAACTTTAAGTTGTTTTGAAACTTCCAACCTCGACCGAGCTTGCTCAAGGTCACCAACAACAGATGTCTTAAACGTATAATAGATCTGCGTATCATCGGCATATTGATGAAAGGAAACACCATGGTCGCGCATGATGTCACCCAATGGAGTTGGTATAAAGAGAATACAACATGGGCCCAAGCACAGAGCCCTGTGGAACACCATAGTTTAGCGCACGACCGGATGACCGTTCATCACCTATAGCGACAAATTGCTTCCGCCCTGTCAAGTTTGAAGTAAACTATCGATGAGCGACACCCTGAATACCAAAGCGCTGAGCCAACCTGTCAAGCAGAATCTGATGGTCCACTGTATCAAATGCTGCTGACAGGTCAAGTAGCAGTAGAATCACAGATTCACCATCATCAATACCATGCAGGATATCGTTTTGCACCCGAATGAGTGCAGACTCCGTACTATGACCTAATTTATAGGTAGATTGAAAGGGCTCAGCCAATCCATTGTCATACAGATGACTATTCATTTGTGAGGCAACAACCTTCTCACAAACCTTCGATATGTACATCAAGTTCGATATCGGTCGATAATTGGGGAATAATTCATAGTCCAATGATGCTTGTTTCAACAAGGGATTTAACAAAGCATCCTTCATACAATCTGGCATCACATCTTGACCAATTGATAGATTCACGATCTTGGTAATTACAGGTAATAAAACATCCAAGGATTCCAAACACTCCTTCAAGATGGTAGCAGGGAGAGGGTCGAGATCACAGGACTTGATGGTGGTATTACCAATTATGTTAGACAGTTCCTGACACGTAACTGGTTTGAATTCACAAAGTTTAGACACAGGATCTATACACTCAGGAAACTGATTCATCGTTGTCTCAGTCTTTCTTAATGCAAGTTCATCCCTAATATTCAATATCTTATCTGAGATATAACCTGCAAATGAATTTTCCAACTCCAAAAAATCGTCCCAGATAGGAAGCTTCTTATCAGCCTTCACATGTAACAACTTGTTAACAACTGCAAAAAGGTTCTTTTGGTCTGTTTGGTAGTCTTCAATGAGTCCAGAATAAAAACGCATTTTTGAATGTAAAATCTGCTCATTCACTACCTTGCATTGATTAACATACAATTCTCGGTCAATAGTCAGACCAGAAGCTCGCCAGCGCCGCTCTAGTCTCCTTCGCTTAAGCTTTTCCTCCCTGATATCGTCTGTATACCATGGCGCTGCCGGGCGCAGTGTAACAACACGATTCCTCAAAGGTGCATGTTTTTCCAACAGTGACGACAAAACAGAATTGTACTGCTCCACCAGAACCGATACATCGCCTAAACTATCCCGAGACATCAAAGGTGAATGAACAATATCATCGCGCAACTGCGATAAATCAATGGATTTAAGCTTGCGACAACAACTTTTTTTCTTCTCAAATGGTGCATGATACAACAAAGTGATCTGAAATTGCCGGATCAGATACCTCAAAATTACTCACTACATTCTCTTCGGCTCTAGTTATCACAAGGTCTAATGTGTGACCACTCCTATGCGTGGGAACCCAGACATGTTGCTTCAGGTTGAATGTCTCTAGAAGTTGTAGAAATCGTAATGCAATCCGGTCACTTGGTTCATTAACATGAACATTAAAATTCCCAGCCATCAGAAGGGAACATGGTGCAGCAACTAAGGCCTCTAAGAATCTTGGAAATTCCTCAAAGAATAGTGAAAGGGATCTCTTGTTGTCGATAGTCTGTGGTCGATAAATAATAACGACACGCAAACAAGTGGAAGACTGTTTCATTAATATGTCTGTAAATTCAAAAGATTTAAATTTTTCCTTTATACACGATTGTTTGTGAAGTCTAATCATCTTCTTATATAGTAATCCAACTCCACCTCCTCTAGAGCCCCTAGGGATATTATAAAACGTATATCCCATAGGACAGGTATCACGTATAATGTGTTCATCCGAATCACTTGAAAGCCAGGTCTCAGTTAAGGCAAGGATGTCAATGTCACGATCTACAACAAGATCCTTCACTGGCAATGATTTGTTTCTGACTGACCTTGTATTTAAAACTGAAAATAACATAGGTTTGATAGTACTAGGCGAAGGTTCCAACGGTTGACAATGAATGATCGTATTGTTGTTATTGCTGGTCACGGTGCTATGGACATGCCTTCGAATAACAGATTGGATTCTACCAACTCTATATGTCGGAGTTATTATTTTAATTCGATGAACATTAGTAATAGCCCAGCCTCCACGCTTTCCTCTTGTCTTCTTTGCGAGTCCAGCAAATTTAATAGAGTTCCAGACCAAAGATGGTACAGGTCTTAGCCATTGCCTTTGAATACAACGGGAATTTTGAATTACCAGATCAGCAAAATTCCACCAAGATCTTAGCGATAGGAGACGGCTTCTTGAATAGGTGAACATACTAGAATGATGCTTGACTGTAGTTAAACCTGTAATATCTGCCTTGGATCAATACGTAACAACGAAAGCCAATAAAAATCAAATAAAACAGAGCTAAATTCTAAGCAGCCATTTCGGCGCAAATTTACAACAGGAGTAGTAGAGGAGGAAGAGGAGTAGTATAGGAGGAAGAGGAATAGTATAGGAGGAGGAGGGGTATAGGCGGAAGAAGAGTATACGAGGAAGAGGAGTAGTATAGGAGGAGTATAAGAGGAAGACGAGTAGTATAGGAGGAGGAGTAGTAAGGAGTAGTATAGGAATAGAAGTTGTATAGGAGGAAGAGGAATAGTATAGGAGGAGGAGGAGGAGGAGGAGGAGGAGGAGGAGGAGGAGGAGTAGTATAAGAAGAGGAGTAGTGGTATAAGAAGAGGAGTAGTATAAGAGGAAGAAGTGTAGTATAGGAGTAGTATAGGAAGTGAAGTAGTATAGGAGTAGTATAAGATGAAGAGGAGTAGTATATGAGGAGTAGTATAGGAGGAGGAGTATAGGAAGAAGAGGAGTAGTATGGGAGGAGCATAGTAGGAGGAGAGTATAGGAGGAAGAGGAGTAGTATAGGAGGAAGAGCAGTAGCATAGGAGGAACAGGAGGATAGGAGAAAGAGGAGAAGTATAGGAGGAGAGTAGTATAGGAAGAGGAGTAGTATAAGAGGAATAGGAGTAGTATAGGTGGAGTCGTATAGGAGTAGTATAGGAGTAGTATAGCAGGAGTAGTATAGAAGTAGTATAGGAGGAGCATAGGAGGAAGAGGAGGAGTATAGGAGGAGTATAGGAGGAAGAGGAGTAGTATAGTAGGAGGAGTATAGGAGGAAGAGGAGTATAGGAGGAATATAGGAGCAGGAATATAGGAGGAGGAATATAGGAGTAGAGGAAGAGGAGCAGTAGCAGTAACAGCGGCAGTCGTCATGGTGGTGATGGTGGTTATGGTGGTGGTAGTAATAGTAATAATAGACGACACCTACTTTTCCACCGGCAAAAAGACCGCTTTTCAGTTCAACTATGGAATGCCATGCTTCTGATGATGGCATCTCTTCTAAAAAATAAATCCACAGGCAGGTTTTAGCTTAAATTTTATCTAACAAACACGTCACATACAGCCAATCTATCATTTAACTTTATTTTCTATTATTATCATCCAGTTTTAACGGCAATTTTCCATGCTTGCATGGGTTGGCCGGGTCATAATAACCACTTTCCATGCAGCACGATCTAATGCTATTTCCTTGCGCAAACTCTTCTTCCAAAAATCTGTTTTCACAACCTGCTACCATATCTTCCCCTTTCCCTCCGGCTCCTTCTACTAATAATCTTGATCCATCCTCTGCACGTGACCAAACTAACCCAGCCTATTCCTACAGATAACATCCCTGATGTTAACCAGTCCCAAACGACCTCTTAGCTCTTCTGACGTCTTCCTGTCTCTCAATGTTGCATTAAATATCCATCTAATCATCCTATTTAAGAAATAGAAAACGTGTCCCCGTGCTGCTATCGAGTTATTTCTATTCCGTTCCTTAATGCTACATTAATGGCGCTGGGCGGGCGTTGTAAACAATGTGTTTTATCTTGTTTATCGTACTATGTGTTATAAACTTCATGTGGAAAAAATCATAAACACTCGATTTCCCCTCGTGTTTTCTATCTGGTTTTGAGTTTTGACTGATTAAAATTCAACATTTTGACAAATGCCTTTCTTCGACATACACTTGTTCATGGTGTATTTGTCGCATGTTGTCTTCGAATTGTAAAGAAAACAAGGAACGATGAGAAAGGCTATACAGAAACCAGGCTGTAGTTTTATAACCTGCTCAACCAGTGACACACGTTGTGGAAGACAAGGCACTGCCACAAGCAAAGAAAAGTTTGATCATGATTTTTTTTATAACACATATGATAAACAAGATAAAACACATTAAATTTACCGTAAACTCATTTCTAACCCGAAACTGTCAGCCATGATCAGGGGAAGCAAACTCGCGTCTCGAAGACTCGCAATATAGCCGATCCCATACTATCCCATACCTTCTGGAATAACATCCAAATTTTCTTGATTTGACGGAGATTCATTAAGATAGCAGTCCATCAGTACTGTGACGTTACGTGACTCACAATCCACAGATAAAAGCAAGCCCTTTTCACATCCCAAAAAGACAACACCATGTGATGACCAACAATGGCTTACAGGGCAACACCTTTCTTTCTCATCTCCTACATAAATTAAGAATTGCGCAAAACGTTTTTATTTTTCTTGTTTATTGTGCTTCACGGAAAAGATCGAAGCGACAATCTCGTGAAACTTGATACGGACAGGGGTGGTGTGGCCCTCAAAGAAGGGCAGGGAAGTACCTGTAAATAGCAAGGGCCCATTTAAACAAAACTAATTTCTAGATTCATAGGTTCCAGAGATTGTTTACCAAAAAAAGAAAGGTAATTCAGCATTTCAATAATTGTAAACGTGCACGAAAAGATAAAAAACGCAAGAACGTGTCCAAAAAACATGTTAACTAATTCCGGCTTCATGACATTCTACACTGCAAAAACAGCTTGGTTGAAACAACCAATTTGATAGGTTGTCTCAGACTCATAACCAATGTGAATGGTTAAACTAACCAAATATTTTGGTTAAAATGACCTTATTTATGAGTCTGAAAAAAACGAAGCAAATTGGTTGTTTTAGACAATCTGTTGTAGGTATACATGTACAGGTAGTCTTAAATTCAACATATCTATCCCTGATTTTGACCTTTAGTTATTTACAGATTTCACACTCCAAGCTGTTTGCGCCAAGATATAAGACGGTTATCTATTCTTAGAGATACTTTTACAGTACCTGAAAAAATTCAAATGACAGACTGCAATTATGAGCATTTTTGTGATTAAAATTCGCGCAACTGGCACAGAAAAAATATTTCTAAAAATACAAAAAAAAGCTTAACTTTTTTGGAACTAAGTCCATCATTTTAAGGGTCCATAGGTTTTTGGGGCACACTGGGAAATTTCCTGGTGGGCCACACTGCCACTGGGCACAAGTTTATGTTTGCCAAAATATTGTCTGGAATAGGGAAGTGTACATGTATAGGGATCCAGTCAGAAAAGGTTTTCAATGTACACTGACCTGGAAGAAATGATTTCAGTCTTGTTGTATCAATGCCTGCAATGGCAGCTTTGGTCATTTTAATTGACGTGGAAGACAATGGGTTACTCATACGACTCAAAGTCTTTGATAAATCTTCATATTCGTCATTTTCACTGCTGCTGTCTAGAAATGGCAGCTTGACCACACTACAAATAAGAATATAATAATACTGTACAGCTCACCATGCAAAGAAAACTCAGTCAGCCAAACAAGTCATGATCATTATCACACTTTCTTGCTGATGTGGCACCAGATGGCCTTAGAAAACATAGGGTAGTAAGGCCGTAAGGTTTCGATAATTTTGACATAATTTAATCAGGACGCATTTTGACCGGTAAAATGAGGATCTGATTCTGACTGGTCAATCACACACACACCCCCCCCCCCCCCCCCCCCTAAAAAAAAGGCAATAAAACACAACATAACAAAAGTTTAGTTTGTTTTTTTTTAGTTTATTAGATTTATCACTCTTAGGTGAACGGAATAACCCAACAGGCTAAAAGCCCAATTATAGGGGTTCCGAGGGCCTACGATTTTAGGTCGTTATCCGAGAAGACCTGAAAGTCTTACCATTTGCTGATATTATTGCAAAGGCAGCACTTTCTCCTCAATTATTTTTAAGACCTTGAGTGGAGGTCCGACCCAGGATTTGAACCTGTGTCTCCCAGCTCATAGACATGTGTGGTAACCACTAGACCACAACAGCTGGTTGAAGTCCATTTCCATGGGTTAAAGTCGGTGATTGAGTCAAAATGATAATTCAAACGCACATTTAATACGTTATTATGCGCTACTAACGTAGATCAGTAGTTTGTCGTCGACATGTAATTTATCATAAATCACGCACGCCAGATTAACTTCCTCCGACTAGAAATGAGAAAAATAAGTATTTTCCCACTTATAAGAATGAAATATCTCTTGTTTACTCTGTTTATGCCATGCACAATTATCGATGTTCCATCCCACGAGGAGCTTGACTTTTTTGGTCGCCATTTTGTTTTCATGTTTTTTTCGGCTGCCGTTTAACTTCTGCCGTTGTACAGTCGTATTTCCCGGAGGCGGGAAAATTGTGTTTTTTCCCGCGGCTACGCAATTTTAACAAAAATTATCTGTAACTAGAAGTTCTAGATTTGGCGAAAATGTAAATCAAAGCCGCAGATGCCATTTTTGCGCGTCTGCCCTGGGACCCGCGAAAAATGGCATCCACCTAGCTGTTTAATCATATTCGTCGCGATCTACATATTTGATTGCGCGGGTTTGTAAAGACCACTCAGCAACCAATCAGATTGCACAAAAGCTGTGTTAAGACCGCTCACGACCCAATTAGCCATATAATTATGGGATATACTTCATGGTAACAATACATATAGTCTCCCACCATATTTTACGGTTATTATTAGGGTTATGGTTAGGATTAGAGTTACGGTTAGGATTAGGGTTTGGTGTATAAAAAAACAGATGGAAACCCGATCTAGTGTTACCAAGTATATACCATAATTATTTGTCGTATTAATGACCTGCCATAGGAATTGCGAGGGCATGACGAACATTGTTGATGCCCTAGGAATTCAAAGATATAAAAAGTCCGCGACAAAACTCTTCAAAATATCAGAAAATCGTTTTTAAATTAAGTTGTTTGCTCATTGTTATTTTTTCTCTTAGTTAAAATCAGAAAGCTAAGACTTTGACGAATTTGAAGGTACACACAGAAACAATGAAAAAGTCACAAAGAGGATTTAAACAGTCATGATGCAGCAAGAAATTGAAAACTTTATAAAGGGCCAACAAAGTATGAACACTGTGATGTAAACTGCAAGTGACATTAAATTTGTTCATCATTACTTTGAAAACTGAACGAGAAAGGTAATGTAATAAATACATGCTTGTAAAAACATACATAAGACTGCTGAAAAGTTCTTGTTATTGAAGCCATATAATAACAGCTTATTGACATTGTTGTTCGGTCTGTACAGATCAGAAATATCGAACCTCCACTTTTTGTAATTATCTCAGCTTGCTGCGCTCGTTCGGTCTCACTAAAAATGTCAGTCTGATATTTCACATATGGATCAGACCTCACACTCTGTCAATAGCTGTTATTATTTGTCTTTGAATATTAACTATTGAAATGATTTAATTACGTCTTTAAAAATTTGGCAATATTTAACTGTGGCACGTTCTGCTCTATATTACATGCACTGTGCTGTAACAGTTACTTTTATTTTGTAACTAGTTACAGTTACATTAGCATAAAGTAAATAGTTACCAGTAAAAGTTACAAGACAAAATAAGTTACTTTCATAAATTTGTAACTACTGTAGTTACAAAGTTACATTTCAGTTTCAGTTACCGGTATTGAAACTGTGAACGAAGTTGACAACAGGTTATGTCAACAGGTTAATTATAAAGAAAGTAAAGCCATGAAATTATCACGAGGAGCACTCACTGAACAAAGTAAACAAATTGGCATGCAATGGAACATATATTAGCGAAGTACAGCCATTGACTAGAGATACTGACTGCGAATACATCTTGCTGTGTTTATTCAGCATTGACTAAGGAAGAGGACAACTGCACACACACACACACACACACACACACACATATATATATATATATATATATATATATATATATATATATATATATATATATTTTCGCTTACCTCAAAACTGGTCTGCTACAACTTGTTTCACTGCCTATATCATTTCGTAGACCAAAACCTACACGTATATATATATATATATATATATATATATATATATATATATATATATATATATATATATATATATATATATATATATATATATATATATATATATATATATATATATATATATATATATATATATATTTATATATATATATATATATATATATATATATTATATATATATATATATATATATATATATATATATATATATATATATATATATATATATATATATATATATATATATATATATATATATATATATATATATATATATATATATATAATATATATATATATATATATATATATATATATATATATATATATATATATATATACAGTGTATATATATATATAGCAAAGTGAAAAGGTGGTAAACTGCCAAGAATTTAGTGACATCAATAAGCAGACTGAGGGGTTGGGGGAAATGACAGGTCCAATATTCAAGGGGATTAGGCGATAATAATAGAAGCAAAGACTTGAAAAGCAATGAAAGTGCATAAGCTAATAATAAAAAGTTCCAAGCAAATTAAAATAATAAAAAACTTTTAGGAAGTTAAATAAAAGAAAAACGTTCGTTAAGACCAAGAGGATGTGTGGTGCCAAGTTTAAAAATGAGACGCTTTTTTTGTATATATATATATATATATATATATATATATATATATATATATATATATATATATATATATTATATATATATATATATATATATATATATATATATATATATATATATATATATATATATATATATATATATATATATATATATATATATATTATATATATATATATATATATATATATATATATTATATATATATATATATATATATATATATATATATATATATATATATATATATATATATATATATATATATATAATATATATATATATATATATATATATATTTACACGTATATATATATATATACACGTATATATATATATATATATATATATATATATATATATTATATATATATATATATATATATATATATATATATATATATATATATATATATATATATATATATATATATATATATATATATATATATAACAAAGAAGACAAACTTGAGTCACTTCATTTAAACATTTATTCACTACAAATTTGTTTCGTATGGCAAGCAAAGCTTACCACACTCATCAGGTGAAATTGCGTTTGATGTCTTATATATATATATATATATATATATATATATATATATATATATATATATATATATATTGACCAGAATGCATTGCAGAAATGTTGAACGGAGATACATGTAGCTAAGGAAGCTGGAAACTAGGGAAGGCAGCGTTATTATCACATCAAGGCACACAGTATATATTACTATAAATTGAACTAGACAAGGTAAAACTTACAGGTCTCCAACCAATAGTAGAAAAGTTAAAATTAATGTTACGGGGAAACTTAAATTACGGGGCCTTTGCAATAAATTTATGTCAATATAGGTATGTGGCCCTTCGGATAACTGATAACCAGAGCCTTGCGACATTTAGTACTACAAAGACTTGACTAGAAATATGTAATATATGCAATAACCCCTAGTTGCCTGCATGCTTACTTGGGAGTCAAAATATGTCTTTGATTAGATTGCTCAATATTCCACAAGCACACACTATCTTTTTTTCCAACTGTGATTAAACTCCTCCAGTTTGTTGGATTAAAAGACATCTCTTTGCAGAATATTTCTTCAGTTTCCACTGAGCAGAGCATTTGACCTTCCATCCAATTCCTATGACAAAGTCAGGAAAGCTGATAAGGAAACTTACAGTATCTTACAAACAAATAATTATGTAAAATTATGATTCTAAAAATAACATTGCTTGGCATTTGACTGTCTTGTTCCACATCTGTCTTGTCCTATCCATTCAGTTTCTGCAGCCTGGGCAGTTATGCCTGAAGATCCAGACATTGCACAGACATGCCAAACACTCGGCTTTACCCAGATCCAGGAATGTCCAACACCTAGCTACTGTAACTCATGCAAGCATGGAAAATGGAGAAGACTAATCAATAATAATTAGTACAGTATAATATATGCATACCAAACAATCAGTTTAAAATCTGGAACACCGGAATAGCTTGCAAGAATGTTGCTATTGTTAGCAAAAGCAATACATGAGTATTCAAGCTTGGCACCACCTATAAAACAAAATAAAGAAATATATATACATGTACTGTACCTGTGGTACACATAAGACATTTATGAACCAATAAAAATTAAATACAGTACTAGTACCATTTGCATGCAAATGAGCTTATAACCCTTTAAGCCCCAGTATTGATCAGCATACAAATTCTCCTTACTGGTCTCCAAACATTTCTTATAATACTAGTTGGGAGAAGTTTTAAAATCACATCAGTTTATCTTTGGTAATGAATTTTGTTATTCTCATTACCTCTTAATGCTTGCATTGATTTTATTAGGAAAAGCACAGAAAAGTTAGACTGAATATTACTGTGTATATTTTGTACATTTGTCTGTCATAAAATTTTGTGAACAGATGTTAATAGATGAATTAGGAAATTAAACAAAGAATTTATAATTTTTGCTTTAGATCCCCTTGGTTGGTTAAAAACCGAAAAATAATCAAATATATACAAAGCAGGTATTGTAATTGTACAACAAACTTCATCATGATCAAACCAACTTGTCTTTAAAAGAGAATCGGAACTTTCCTATTAATTGCCACAAAGTAACAGCTGTTAAAGTGCCCCTGTGATCAAATTTTTGGTATCCTGATTTTTTACATATTTGTAATGAGCATGGTGTAATACTTAACTTTCCAAATTTCAAGCAATTGCGAGCATGGGAGGTAGCCTTTTCAGACTGTTTTTATACGAGATTATACGGCCACCATTACTCGAACATGTTCCGGATGCTTAGGTTGCGATTAGAGGAAGTGACATCAACACATGACTAACTTAGTTGTGTATGAATATAAAGCTACTTGGGGAAAACGTTCTATTGTAACTTATCGTATAATTTCCATAAAGCTTTGTCACATGTTGAGTCTCGATGACATCACAATCACATACTCTGCTGTGAAATCGCAGGCCTGTCTGGAACAAGTTTTGAGCAATGGCGGACAAAATTTGGGTGACTTTGAAGGTTAAATTTCTTGTGATAGAATTTTGTTGGCAAATGCAAACATTTATTAACCTAAAATGATGTTCTGTAACAATAAATGCCAGGAAACGTAATGTGATATTTAGGTGTACACCGGATTTAGTATCCAGCCGGATATATCAGACCGGATAGTGGATATCTCACCATCCAGTATCCAGCCAGATATTTTCTATTATTATACCCTCACATGTAATCCACCAATCAACTGTCTCTATTACCATCACGTGGCAGCCCAATATTTCACATTATTATACACTCACACAGAATCCACCAATCAATTGTCTCTATTAGCATCACGTGGCAGCCCAATATTTTACGATGTAGGACAGCTACATATTGGGCAGTAACCTTTGGACTGTTTACACAGCCCGTGTTGGGCTGTTCACGTGCAAAGCAACGTCACTCGCGTGCCTTTTATCTAAATCGAAATTTCATTGGTTGAAATACTTCTCGCGGAACGTGATTACGTGATGTGTTTTTCCGAGGTTTTTTATTATTCTTTTTGGCGACCAGCAACCTCTTGAGTCTTTTGACTGTTTATTTATTGTTTATTTGTTTATTAACTTTACAACCAAGCAAAAATGCAAAATAATTAATACATGTACAATGGTTAAAAATAAAAAAACAAAAACGGAGCAGTTTTGAACATAAGAACAGTCTTGACTGTCTGTTCACGTGCGAAGAAACATCTTTGTGTTAAGATATTTTGTTCAATATAATAAAACACCTATTTTATTTATACACCTCGACTTGCAATATTAGACTCGACCTTCGGTCTCGCCCAATATTGAATTCTCGACTTAAATATTTTGTAATATTGGGCTCAGAGGAATCCAATAAATAATATTATTCGGCCGGATACTGGATAATTTGTTTTTGACAGTTTTCCAAGGCGTATTAAATTGTGTTAATTCAAATATAATAAAAAGAGACAATTTGAATACAACACTACAGCGATATTGAGCTTGTTTACTGTTGTTACGTACTGTTGGTTAATGGTTAGTTAACCATTAATGGTTAGTTAACTATTTTCTTAAACAGACAAAATATATCAATTAACTTGCAAAAAACTAAGTTCAGCAAGTAACAACTACAGTACGTACTGCCATTTACAAGCAACCATTAGGCATGAGCGTTTTAACACATACTATATTCTCGGTTGGGTTAACGGTTTCCACACTCGCAAAATATCCCTCCCATTGATTGCCAATGTTATTCGTAATATGACTTAGGCCAAGTTGGATTAATCATTTCATTTTAAATTTTTCATAATTTAATACTATTTATACTTGAGAGACACCAGCGAAACTCTGGATTATCTGGTCCACAGTTAGAATGCCAAGTCGATTAGTGAATAAGTCATTACTATGATTACAAAATATTCATAATGCATTACCAGTTATTTAATGCAAATAATCCCATCAACCTGAATCAACTATGTAGAAATTTCTTACAATATTTCCTCTATTAAATATACACACAAAACTAATAATATCAAGATCGTATATGACGTTGCAAGTCATCATACGACGTCATGTCAAATGATGTCACATCATGTGACCCCAGCATTGAGCAACAGTCAGATTTTGAGCTGGATCCACGCCTGGGCTCAAACACTGAATTGAAGCATGGGTTAGTGATTTTCAATGCATCGAATAAAATTTCGTCACAATAATAATGCATGGTTCTTATTTTGCCAGAACGTTCTTTAATTATGTAAATGAAGCTGTGTGCTTGAGTCATTTATTGGCTTCAGTGTTCAAATGATGTAAACGACTTGGTAATGTTAAAGTTAAACAAAGTGCTTTTTTGAAAACAAGGGCTATAATATATAATAAATGGCTTATTAACAGAGCCAATAACATATAATAATGTACTAGCAAAGTTTACAGACTCTGTATCCCATCATTGCGCGAGAACTAGGTTGTTTGATATTGTTGAACACACGCGGAGATCGGCTTAGTTTTGTGTCATAATATAATCTTCGTTTTCATTATTATAAGCCCATGTGACAGTAATGATGGCTGAGCCAGGTACGTCGGTGTCTCACTAAAAAGTTTCAACAAATGGCCCTTTAAGGACGATTTTGAACGTTTGCGGTAACGGTGGCGTAAACGCGTTTCCCTAAACACAAATCTGCGTAAACGATATTTCGTTTCCCCCAACGTAATCTGGCGGTAACGCAATTGTGTTACCGCCCCATTTAGTTTTGGACAGCCTGAGGGGCACATTAACAAAACTGGTATATAATAGAAAAATCAATGGCAGGGTGACCAAACAATTAATATTAAGCCAATTACTAGGAAATCTTTGAGTATCTAACCTTCAAGTTTTGACCGATATGCAGTGAAATGTGGGTAAGTGTAGACAAAGATTTTAGGGTCCATAGATAAATCTGCAAACCCCACTGTTAAGTTGGATGGATTAACAGCAAAACAGCCAATGCCATCTCCACCACTTGAGAGGATAGATTCTTCGTTATCCATCGTATTAACAAATTTTATACAGTTTCCACAAACATAACACAGCATATCCTTTTTGATAAGCTGAACTTTTGAACCTGAATAGCCTTGAGCCCATCTGCAAGTTAAAATAAGAAAAATTGCAAAGTTGTTTTGGTAATTAATCAAAATTAGACTCACAATAAACAATTATAAAACAATAGATTTAGTACTGTAGTACAGTATCACTGTCAAACATTATCACCAATTGACATTGTTATTGTAAACAGTTTGGGTTTGCAATCAGTTAAAGGATAGGACATTGTGTAACACTACTCTGGTTTGAGATAAATTCAAATAAAAAAGTTATTGTATATATACCTATTTCAAATAGCGTTACTACAACAACTGTGGATATCTCCACACAAGGTAGGTAAAACCTAATAGTAATGTTTTACTTTTCAGGGAGATATGCACAATTATGGTGGTGACCCTTTTTAAAATAGGTAACTTGATCTGAATTTATATCCAACCTGAGTAGCATATTATACACCTGATGTCCTGACATTGGTATATTATGTCCTGACATTGGTATATTACTGTATATACACTGTGGATACAGACAGGTCCGACACTGGACCCCATAGGATAACGCCTAGGTACAAGGTTAGGATAAGGGTTAAGATTAGTGTAAGGTTTGGTTAGGACAATTTTTTAATTTCGGGATACTTATATGAAACGTCAGCTGCAATTTGTGACAAAAATAACCCTAATCCTAAATATCCCTATTCCTAACCCTAAATATCCCTATTTCTAACCCTAAATATCCCTATTCCTAACCCTAAATATCCCTATTCCTAACCCTAAATATCCCTACAAATTGTCGGACCTGTAACCAGTGAATGTATGGGAGCTTGGAGTATGCATAAAAATGCACAACACATTTCAAGACTAAACTGTTAACAGGAGTAAACAATGTTGTGCTGCACCCTGTGAGCAATGTTGTCAACAAGGTGCGATTTTTCTGACCCTGACGTATGCGATATAGTGGATGACTCACTGAAGTATCTGCACAAATGGTTCAATACATTCGCAAGACAACCCATTGATCGCATGTGTTAAAAGGAGAAAAATCGCAGCAAATATCTCCTGTGTAAACGGGCCTTAACAGTATTCAGCCATCATCTTCAACATGGTTTTCTCAAGGGAAAATCAACAACACAACTGTTGGAGGTGTACCATGACATCTTGGATTTTGTAGCAAGTGGTAAAGAAGTTGATGCCATCTACCTTGATCTGTCGAAAGCTTTTGACAAGATCCCACACAATTTGCTATTGCTCAAACTCAAGAGTTATGGTATCACTGGTACTCTCCTGTCGTGGTTTCGCAACTACCTTACTGACAGACATCAAAGAGTTGTCCTGGAAGGTGCCTTTTCCAACTGGCTTCCGGTTACCTCTGGTGTGCCACAGGGCTCAATTCTAGGCCCACTCATGTTCCTTGTGTATGCCAACGACGCCCCTGATTACATTCAGTCTGAATCAACGATCGCCTTTTTGCTGATGATTCCAAACTGTATAGACCTATTGACCTCGCTAGTTCGAGCTACCTTCTCCAAAGCAACCTTGACTGTCTACACAAATGGAGTGTGGATTGGGCAATGGAATTCAACATTTCCAAATGTAAGGTATTGCACATCTCAAGGGAAAAAACACCAACTAACGAAACGTCGTACAGTGTAGATGGTCAGCCGCTGGAGCGCGTTACGTATATTTCTGACCTTGGTATCACCGTGTCTAGTGACCTATCTTCAGGGGCGTATTGGTTTGGGAAGACCTGGGGGGTCCACCAGCTAAGAGTAGTATTCAAGTATATATTTATAGATTCTTCAACTTTCTTGAGGTATATCAGTATACATTTAATATTTTAACAGCAAAAATATTCAGAGTATGACACAACTACGAATACAATATTATTAATATGGCAGTCCGCATTGCTGTACTCATAGTCATTATAGACAATTAGTTTCAACAAGAAGGAAACAAGTATACTTCTTTATACTTCTTTCTTTTCTCATACAGTAGTTCCTCCTCCAACTCTTCTTCTTCCCAAAATGACCCAACTGAATTGACCAAAAATGCACCGACTGGCAGGAACGCTAACTGGGGGATCCATGGACCCCCGGACCCCCCTTCCCGTACGCCCCTGCCTATCTTGGTCAAGACACATCAAAATCACTGTCGCCAAGGCCAACAAGACACTCGGACTTATTAAAAGACTATGCAGGGACAACGCGGATTCAAGAACAAGAAAATTATTATACTGCGCTCTTGTAAGACCCAAGCTCGAGTATGGCAGTAACTTGTGGTCACCTTACACCAGTAAAGTTGTAAACATCGCTCGCTAATTGAAAATGTCCAGCGGCGGGCTACCAAATTTATACTGAACTATCCACCGGAATTGTCATACGCCGAAAGATTAACCAAAACAAACCTCATCCCACTAGAGTTTCGTAGAGAGATCTCCAACTTGACATTAATCGAAAGGGTCTCATATCTACCAATGTTTACAATTATTTAAGCACTTTTGAA
Organism: Chrysogorgia sp. JL179-B06; assembly: GCA_035772405.1. NCBI lineage: Eukaryota > Metazoa > Cnidaria > Anthozoa > Scleralcyonacea > Chrysogorgiidae > Chrysogorgia > Chrysogorgia sp. JL179-B06. The sequence continues at coordinate 599,781 of JAYKKM010000329.1, forward strand.
ACAAAATACAAATCTCGAAATTATGATCCTAATAACTTTAATTTAATTATAAAACATAAACAGGACAACTTCCGGAAATCGTTTTTTATTAGGTCAGCTGAACTGTGGAACACTCTCCCATCTAGTCTCAAATCCTACAATTCTCTCGCTCTATTTAAGTCCAGTCTCCACAAAATGTACTCTATCCAACTACCTGCCTATAGCCCCCCTGGCTATGTCCAATAATGCATCAGTCAATTCTAGCATTGCCCATCCCCCCGGGATACCCCTGGGCATTTGCAACATTTCTGTGCCCGGCGGCCAGGCATTGGTACTTATAAAATTTTCCCGGGGACGGACATTGTCTAGCGGCCGGGCATTTGTCTCAACGGGAAAGGCAACCTCGTACCCAGGCTCTTACCTCGCGGAGCCTTTTGAATTCGTGAATATTTATCGAGTATGGATAAGTTTATGAAACTTGTCGTTTCCGGTTTTTGCTGACGTAACCAAATCTACTCGTAAAATTGTTCCCGCGGTGGATCGAGCGTGGTCTACCCGTACTTTTATATTTTAATGATACAAACGATACAAAAAGCTACTGTATATGTGCAAGATAAATAACCACTGCCTTTATTTGTAAATGTGAAAGACCAAAACTCCAGTAAAATTGAAGGACATTCCTGTATCGGGTTGTCGATACATACGAGTACGTGTACGGGTAGATTACCCGTACACCGAAGTGTACGGGTAGATTACCCGTACACCGAACCGGGTGTATCTTAAGCTCTCTATTTATCCGGATAATATTTCTATTATTTCGCCTTATTAAAACATTGAGAATAAACATGATTAAACATGGTTCTTAAACTTGTCAAGAAAAACTTGCGTGTCTGTACGGGGCTCATTAAAACATCAGTAAATTAAGAATTAATGTAAAATTTTACATTAAATCTGCATACAAAGATCTCTGAACATTTTGCCATTTCCTCATGTCATGATATTCTTACGAATCTGCACATCCGATCGGTATGCCCCGGGGCCGGGCATTTGTCATCATTTTTTTTGCCCGGGGTGGGGCATTGTCATGCTTTTTCTGCCAGGCCCTGGGGAATTGTACACTTAAAGAAAAAGAAAGTGCAAATGGCCGGGGGTGTCCGGGGGGGATGGGCAATGCTAGAATTGACTGATGCATAAGTCCAAAATCCAATTGTATCCACCATTAAGGGGTCAGGTGTCAATTGGGACGTAAGTCCTGTTCCTTTCTCCTGTCACACCTGTCTTATTCGTTGTATTTGTATGTACTTTTTGTATTAATAGTAACTTGTAAATATATTGTGACAAATTCATTAAACTTAAACTTATTGCTGTAACAACTTACATATCAGTGCAGTGGTAACAACTTACATATCATAGACAGACGATGCATGGAGATAATTTGTCAAGCTCAAATCCTCAGGCTCAGAAAGTGCTTCTGAGTCTTACGCAAAGAACTGTTTAGTGTCTAGTTCAGACCTTAAAAGCTACTGTTGTGTAAATACGTGAGTTGTTCTGTGAAGTGTGAGCACCATGACTGTCGCGGATCATTGCCATTGGCAAATGGCAGGCATTTATTTTGAACGAACTCGATATTAACTTACTTTTTCCTAACCAAAGACACCCTTACCTTAATTCCAGGCTACCAAACTGGTCCATATCTCCGAAAATGAATTACAACTGTCACTGAAAACGGACTTAAACTTCCTCAAATTTTAGCGCTATCTTCCATCCATTGCCATGCGTCGTTATGGAAACGGAGCCAACGGAGGCTATCAAAACACAGCTAGCCCAAGCCAGCCCAAGCATATTTTATAAATATTTTATATATATATATATACAAATATAAAATAAATTTAAAGAATAAAGTTTATATATTTATAACTCGCTCTACCTCTTTTGGTATTGAGCACTCTTGTATACAAGAGCCGGTGATAAGCTCGCTACTGAGAGGCTTCGCTCTACTTAGTCGAAGATGAGATGTCTTCCTGTAGAGATTTGAGATCGGGTGATGTATAATGCGGTATAATGCGGTGATTCGGAGACCTCGGGTTCGATTCCCGGTTGGGGCAGTCAAATTTTCACATACATATATTTGACCATATATATATAAGTGTTCCTTGCTGATATTGATATTGATATTGATATTGATATATATATATATATATATATATATATATATATATATATATAGGTAATATTTGGCATTTCACTCGATCAAACTACATGTTGAAAGGGCCAGTTGCGAAAAATTTCTTGTATTTTTCTTTAATACAAGAAATTTATTGCATTTTTCGCAACTGGTCCCGGTTTGGTTTTAAAATGTATGTATTCCAACACTCGAAATTTTCCTTCACCATAAATCCTTTCAACATGTAGTTTGATCGAGTGAAATGCCAAATATTACCTATAATATACCTCGGATGAACGAAGTGAAGTAGAAGGAAAACATACATTTTAAGACCAAACCGGGACCAGTTGCGAAAAATGCAACTTCAAGGTCTTCCGGCTGGAATTGAACCCGCGACCCTGCGATGCTAGTGCAGTGCTCTGACCACTGAGCTACGGAAGCCGTTGCCGAGAGCCTAGTCACGAGTTCTGTATATTATGGTGGTAATGCCGAGGAAAATCATTTTCCTCCTCCTTCCCACTAAGCAATAAGCACACATACACAACGGTAATGACAGGTTACGTGCAAGCACTGGCCTGGTAAACAATGATTTTTTATTTATAACACTGATTTATTAATCGTCTTTGTTAGAGTCAATCGACTTTCCAAGGAGTCTTGAACGTACATGTCTTTGGAGGAGTTCGATTTCCATCTACCTTGAAGTTTGAGTAAACGATTCAAATTGGGATTTCCTGCTTGAGCATTTGCCATAACAGTTGCTCCCCCAGACCGAAGGCTATGCGTACTGTAAAGATCGTTGCCAGTCAAAACGTCCCCAAGTCAAAACGTCCCCGTGTCCGCTGGTCAAAACGTCCCCGTGTCCGCTGGTCAAAACGTCCCCGTGTCCGCTGGTCAGAACGTCCTCAACCGGTCGTTTCGACAACGAGTCGTTTCGCCAACTGTCAGTTCGCCAACGACTCGGGTCGATTGTTGTAAGATGGGTTCGAAAGATTCTAAGGCAAATTTTATTGCAACGAGTTCCCTGTAAGTAGAGCTTTCGGCCCTTTCCAACTCGCTGAACATGCGGTGAGCTATCAAGTCCCCATCCCCCTGAATGTGCAGCGCAAGCTGTCGCACTAGCATCGGAAAAGAATGCTCTGTTACATCGGAAAAGAATGCTCTGTAACAATGAAAGATAATTTACAAATTTTATGTTACTTTGCCAGAATTATAATTCTAGAATGCAATATCGATCTAAATCAAACAACGAATCCCAAGAGGAAGAGCAAGCGACGGACATCTGGCAATGGCGAGTCATAATTCGAGTCAAGTTACCTATGACAGGCCGCATGGATATAACCATGCCAACAACAGAGGCCAACTTTCGAGCTGATGTCCTCGGCTGAGTAATCAAGTTCTGGAGGACATTCATAACTTTACCAATCCTTATAGGGGTCATGCTAATGGTGCCTGTTTGTCCGTTCCAGTCTAAACCTGTAACGGACTGTAACATCAGGAGTACCCTGTAACATCAGGAGTAAACTGTAACATCAGGAGTACCCCAGGGATCCAATCTTCGACCCTTGTTATTTTTAGCTTACATTAACGATTTGCCAAACTACACGATCAATCACTCTCCAATAGCGTTGTTTGCTGATGACTCTAAACTATTCAGAATTATAAACTAGGTCCCAAGGACAGTGCAAAGTTTTATAGAATTATGTATCATATATATTAAATAAAACACTAGTAGCATAACGCATGACACAAATTAAGTTTAATGCTATGCAGGATTAAAGATTGCTTGCTTATAAAGCAGCAGGTTGATAAAGGTGATAAGTTGGACAGAAAATTATGACAACTATGTCTATGGATAAAATTTCACGGGCTAATGCCCTACGATTATTGGGAATAAACACAACATCCTAATAAGAAATATTGCTGCAAAATTATGAAAATAAATTAAATGACGATGAACAATAAATATTATAAAAGTACATTTTAGTATCCAGACAAGAAAGAAACAACAGAAAATAATGCTAGTCCAGTGTTTTGAAGACGTTAAATTAAGCGAAGTACAAAGAACAAGAAATACAAGATTGATTTTGTAATAAAAAGTGCCATATAATGGACTACTCAATAACCTCGGCTGTTTGGTCTTTACAGTAAAATACCAAACCTTGGCCACTATTGCTCGGCCAATACAGCAAGATCTCGGTTAGATATTTTACCATAAAGACCTCAGTCTTGGTCATTAAGTAGTTAATATTAAAATTATTGTTTACGTGTCAAAAATCTCATCCCTCAATCTTTAAAAAAAAACAAATTCCCTGTCTCAGAAAAAGTCAATCAGTCAATATCCCATCAGTGTTCCCCCACCCTGGGTTAACATTGATAGCCTGATATTTACATCACAAAAATTAATATCTCTAGTGAAGGAACATGGGCTAATATAATTATTCAGGCAGTTTCAAATGCTCTTAATTTTGTCAATTCATATTATTGGAACAGCACCAAATTTCTCCAAGGCTACAATTATACAGCCAATAAATGGCCAAGGAACAAAATTATGTTTCAACAACAGAAATGAATCAATCTAACAGTATAACACTGTGTTTACAGTATGTGCACAACAGCCCCAAAATATAATAGTCGCGACAATACAAAACAAAGTAATACGGTACTCGTATTAGTCCGGTACTCGTATTAGTGCTGACTGCTGAACAGCTCAATACCCAAAACATATCTACAATTGTATTTCTAAAATGCTATTAAGCCCAAGAATATACAATAAAAATTTCAAATAATCAAATGCTGTCATACTTAAATATAAACACGAAGTAAATACCGAAACTACAGACCGCTTTACAAAAGTGCAGGAGTCTAATTTCTAACAAAATAATCTCGCAGGTTATTCTGTATCCATTGTGTTCCATTATAAAAAGGTAGAGACTCGCTACGCTTACCTGTCGGCTGTCCCGACGGTTGAAATGCTGAATCATGACACAACGTGATAGAAATATCCTGAATATCAGACCTTTATTTTATATCCAGGCTCGTCTTCACCTAACAGACAACCAGTCCTTTATCCTACATCATATTTAATACTGTAAGTTCACAAAATCCCTGTTTTGAGAATTGGGTCGGCCATTTCGATAAATCGAAATTTCAGCTCGCGCGTGCGCAGTAGCATGTTAACATTAAAACGGGGGACTCATCTTATATATTCGAGACATATTTAAAGTAAATTGAAGCAAAACACCACGAAATAATAATGTTGCCACCCCCCGGATGTTAACACGGTCACTCGCTCACTCTATATATATATATATATATATATATATATATATATATATATATATATATATATATCGTGTGAATTTTCGCCACTCATCACAATACTGCAAAGTTTAAAAAACTTTGCACTAAAAATGAGACGGATCATAGGAAATTACAATCCGACTTATCTGAATTAAACCGTTGGAGTAGTGACTGGATGATGAATTTCAATGCCTCGAAATGTAAAGTTTTAAACATATCAAAGAAAGTCAACAAAGTCGATCGTCAGTACGAATTGAATTCAGTTACTTTGAGTCCAGTGGATCAAATCCTTGATCTTGGTCTGAAAGTTACAAATACCTTGACATGGAATAGACACATAGAGGAAATCTCATTAAAAGCGAATCGCAAACTAGGCTTAATTCGCCGTCTTTGCAAAGAAAACAAAGTTTCCTTATTTCAAGGAAACTGCTCTAAATAAGGAAACTGATCTGCTGCATTGTTAGATCATCTCTAGAATACGTGAGTGAAGTCTGGTCACCGTATACCATCAAGAATAAAGCGCTGCTTGAAAATGTTCAACGACGTGCCACTAAATTTATTTTAGGGTATCCAGAACATATGAACTACAAAGGAAGACTAACGAGGTTAGGCTTTTTACCTCTTGAGTATAGAAGAGAAATGGCTGATCTTACTTTGCTATTCAAGTTTCAGAAAGGTCATTCAGATATAGAAAACCTAAAGTATTTTAAGAAAGTCTCTGCTCATGCTTACAGAACTCGAAATTTTGATCCAAACAATTACTGTGCGAAAATGGTGAAACAGGATTATCTGAAACATTTCTTTTTTAATCGTGTAATTTTTTTATGGAACAAATTACCGAGTTTTTTAAAGACTATTGATAATTTAACTTCCTTCAAAACAAAATTGCAGGATTATTACTTTAAGAAATTCAACTCTGAATTTATATGAACTTGCATGAAATCTGTTTTAAAAGACTATATTGTATACCTGTATATACTTTATTAGCTAACATATTTTAAATTTTTTTTTAATAATAATATACTATAAGTAGTATAGAAAGTGGGGCTACCAGCGCATTTTTCCATTTTTCATGTCTCAACTTTTTTTCTCTGGATAACGAAGCACTTTTTTCGTTTTTAGATTCCACATATATCTCTCGAGCAAATATGTTGAATCCAAAAACGGAAAAAGTGCTTAGTTCTCCAGAGAAGTTGAGACATTCAAATGGAAAAAGTTCGCTGTTAGCCCCACTTTCTAGCCTACTAATAGGTAATGTGTCGCATGGTTTGGGGAGTCAGAGACGTGTCTCAGCTAGTAGGCTACAGAGTGAGGTGTCTGGACGTGGCGCTGCTGCGGGTGAGGATGTCGCTCGTAACAAGACTATGTCAAGTAATATTACACGTGATCCTGATATGGGCTTTGTTTCAACTCATGAGTTGAGTGGGGCTCGTTATTCGAAAGGGTCTAAGGACTTGGCTATATTAAATAATAAAACGACTCTTATGAAAAAGTCTGAGCGTAAACGTGATCCTATTGTGGGTGGTAATGTCGCTCGTAGTGGTACACTATCGAGTGGTGGTGCGCATGATCCTGCTATAGGTTCTGGTGATTTAGTTATACCGAATGTTAAGATGAGTTTTCTAGAGAGGATGTCTAGCTATCTAGCTGATGCTAAAGCATTAGGGTATAAGTGGATGGACCTTATTAGAAGGGTATCTAGAGAGAACGTTATTAGTAGAGTCACCAGAGTTAGGGAGGTCAGAAAGATTCGAAAGGCTAGACGTGATCTTAGGCGATATGTGAGGAGGTCACGACTAAGTCAGGAGGCCTCAGACAAAGAGTACAAGAGAATCACTAGTCTTATTGCTAAGATGAAACGTCCTACTGTAGTGCAAAGGAGAGTTGCTCTAAAAGGGTACACCAAGTCGTATAGTGTTAAGGTGATCGACAATAAGGATTCACTAAAACAACTAGTCAAGACTAGAGGAGTAGTGGGCTCAACTTTACAGAAAGAGTTAGAAAGACTGAAAGGTTTAAAGTTTTCCGAGACATTGAAAGTGACTCTAGAGAAACAAATTGGTGATGGAGAGTCTGTGTTTAAGACAGCCTTCTTCAATAGTGTGGTCAAAACAGTGACTAATAGTGTTGATATTAGTGGGACTACGAAGCAAGCTAGTGAGGAGATAGTGAATCGTATAGCTGTGTGGTTGTCAGAAGGGTCTGGATGGGTTGTAGACAGTATTAGTGATCACTATATTAATGTGGTAGTGTATAAGCCTCTTAAAGGATCGAGTTATGTTGAGCTACCGGAAGAGTTGAGGAACGCGTCGAAAGGTTTGATTAATATAAAGAACAACGATGACAAGTGTTTTATGTGGTGCCATGTGTTGCACAAGTGTCCTGTAGTAAAGGATCCACAGAGAGTGTCGAAGCACAAGAAGAACGTAGGTTCTGTCAATTATGAAGGAGTGAGATTTCCAGTGGATACGAAACAGTACAAAAAGATTGAGAGGCAGAATGATATTAGCATCAGCGTGTTTGGGTATGAGGACAAGCAGCCATTCCCTATCTACGTTTCTGAGGAGAAGTGTGAGGATCATATGGACCTGCTGCTAATAACGAATGGTGTTAAACGACATTACGTGTACATCAAAGACTTTGGTAGGTTTATGTGTGGTCAGTCTAATCACAAGTGTCGTAAGAATTTCTGTAGGTACTGTCTTCATTGTTTTACTACCAATGAGATTCTAGAGAATCATAGGGAGGTTTGTATGGTGGTAAATGGTAAGCAAGCGATCAAGATGCCAGCTGAAGAAGACAGTACTCTTGAGTACGTAAATTATCACAAACAATTAGAGGTACCATTCGTGATATACGCAGACTTCGAGGCTATCACAGAGAAGGTCGACAACGTGACACCACTTACAGGATCGTACACTAGTGAGTACCAAAGACACACGGACTGTGGGTATGGGTACAAAGTAGTATGCTGTTACGATGATAAATATAGTAAACCAGTAGAGATGTTTCGAGGTAAGAACGCAGTTAGGAAGTTCATGAAAAAGATGCTAGAGGAGGTTAAATACTGCAAGAAAGTCAGAAAGGAGCATTTTAATAAGGACATGGTGATGACCATAGCTGACAAGGTTAACTTCAAGGAAGCGACTAAATGTCATATTTGTGATAGAGAATACAAAAGGGGACAAGTGAGAGTTAGAGATCATTGTCATGTCACTGGTAAGTATAGAGGTTCGGCACATCAGTTATGTAATAGGAACTATAGACTGACTGATAAGATACCTGTCATATTCCATAATCTAAGGGGGTACGATAGTCACTTCATAATGCAAGAGATAGGCAAGATAGGTCAGAAAATCAACGTCATACCAAATAATATGGAGAAATATATGGCATTCATGTTAGGTAAACATCTAGTGTTTCTAGATAGTTTCCAATTCATGAGCTCTAGTCTAGCCAACCTGGTGAACAACCTACCAAAGGAATGTCTCAAGTATACGTCTGAACTATTTCAAGGCGAGGAGCTAGAGTTGGTGTCACGAAAAGGTGTGTACCCATATGATTATATGGATAGTTTCGATAAGTTTAACGAACTTGAGTTGCCATCAAAGGAGAGTTTCTACTGCATCCTAAACGACGAGCATGTGTCAGACACAGACTACGAGCACGCTCAAGAAGTGTGGAAGACAATGGGTGTGGAGAATATGGGTGAGTACCACGACCTATACCTAAAGTCTGACGTATTACTACTGGCTGACGTGTTCGAGAACTTTAGAAGAACGTGTAAACAGTACTACCAGTTAGATCCTTGTCATTACTTCACATCACCTGGACTATCGTGGGACGCTGCTCTAAAGATGACAGGAGTGGAACTAAAGTTAATGACTAACATTGATATGTTTCAGTTCATCGAGAAAGGAATGCGGGGTGGTGTCTCCTGCATAACACATAGGCACGGAGAAGCTAATAACAAATACATGAAGGGGTATGATAGTAGTAAACCATCGAAACACATCGTATACCTAGATGCGAATAACCTTTACGGTTGGGCTATGTGTCAGTATCTACCAACTGGTGGATTTGAGTGGGTCGAGGGTTTTGACATCAACAATCTAGACAAATATAACAACGAATCAGACAAAGGTTTGATACTCGAGGTTGATTTAGAGTATCCAGAGGAGTTGCACGATCTTCACAACGACTATCCTTTAGCCCCTGAGAGGATGAAAGTAAGTAGTGATATGTTGTCAAACTATTGTAAGACAATCCAAAATAAGTTTAAGATATCTGTTGGAGAGGTTGCAAAACTTATACCTAACCTAAACGATAAGAGTAAGTACGTCGTTCATTATAGAAACCTACAATTATACAAGAGTTTGGGAATGAAGGTTAAGAAGATACATAGAGTACTTCAGTTCGATCAGTCACCATGGCTCAAGCAATATATCGACTTTAACACGGATAAGAGAACCCAAGCAAAGAATGACTTTGAGAAAGACTTTTTTAAGCTCATGAATAATAGTGTGTTTGGAAAGACTATGGAGAATCTACGAAAGCGTGTGAATGTGGAGTTAGTAACAGACAAGGAAAAACTGAAGAAACTAACGTCAAAACCAACCTTTGTTAGCAGTAAAATATTTGACAATAACTTGGTAGCAGTTCACAAGATCAAAGAGACACTAACTCTAAATAGACCAGCATACGTAGGTATGTGTATTCTAGACTTATCAAAGACATTGATGTACGACTTCCACTACAATAACATCAAAAAGGAGTATGGCAACAAAGCCAAACTACTATTCACAGACACGGATAGCCTAATGTATGAGATTGAGACGGAGGACGTGTACAAAGACATGTACGCTAACAAAGAAATGTTCGACTTTAGTGGATATGATAAGTCACCTCCTTACTTCGACCTAACCAACAAGAAGGTTATTGGTAAAATGAAGGACGAGACATTAGGAGTTCCCATCGTTGAGTTCGTTGGTTTAAGGTCGAAAATGTATAGCTACATAAAAGAGGACGGAAAAGGTGGGAAGACTGCTAAAGGTATCAAGAAGAGTACCATTAGAAATAATATAAGGCATGACAACTATAAAAGTGTCCTGACAAATGGTGAGCAAATGTCTCACATAATTAAAACTATTCGCAGCAAGAGCCACCAACTAGGAAGCTACGAGATAAATAAGATATCCTTAAGTTGCTTTGACGACAAGCGACATATACTACCAGACGGTGTGTCTAGCTATGCGTATGGACATTACAAAATAGTCCAGAACTAGCTGTTTAAATTTCTAAAATGTTTTTTAGTCTTGATGTGTTTATATTTAGAGGTTACGTGGTATGACTGATCGCATGTCTCACACACCCACTTATGAGTTCTCATCCACTCTTTGGTTTGCGCTCTGGCTGCTACTAAAGCTTCTTCTTTGGTTTGGTAAATTTTTGGTCTTGCCATTATATATTACTATATATTTTGTTTACCCACTCGTTGTAGTATGGATCTCCTCTCCCATCCCAACCTAGATCCTTGTATACTACGCTATACAGGTTATACTCGAATCGCACCTTGACCTTACCAGGTTTGAGGTCGTTAAGACTACCTCTCAACTCTATACCTCTTCTAGAGCATATTCTTATGACATAGAAAATATATTTCGATATATTCTTGACAATCAGTTTGTTTCTTTTAAGAGACCATATTATCTCTATAAAGTCACTGACAACTGTTGGTATGTCACTCTCGTTAACTAGTCCAGTCAACATTCTATCTAGCCACTTACTATAACTATGAGCCGATTTCTTGTACATCCAAATGTTAGGTACAAAGTTTCTCACGCGTCCGTAGGTAGTCTCTCCACACTTGTTACAACTAAATACACAATCTTCGATTTGGGTTCTGTGGTTACTACACTCGTAACAGTATGTGGTGTCGTGCCACTTTTTTGGTGTTGCGTCCTTAATTACATGCTTGATCTCGTCCAATGTGTACCCTAATGTAGTACCACTCCACTTTTTTGATGTCTCAATCTCATCCAATGTATACCCAGCATAGAACATTCTCATTGTACGTTCGTCAACCATCTAAGTTAGTATACTATATATATCTTTAGACTATAGTGTAGTAACTTCGTGGTTGTCGGTTAGTATCTCCCATTCATACTTTATTGTTGTGACCTGTTTTAGAGCGTTTGATAGTAGTTGTTCCAACTCTTCTATCTGACGAGTTTGGTAAGAGAGTGTCTCTGTCAAGTTACGCTTTTTATCAAATTCCATAGCCATCTCCTTCAAAGTTTTAGTGCTCATCTCTATATTACTCTATATACTAAGTAACCTAAAGGTAGTCCAACAACTCCAACGAATACCGTTTGGTATTCTTTCATCTCATCTGAGGGTTTGTAATAGTCTGACAACTCAGGCTCTTTACTAAATGTCTTCCCATCATACTGTATCGTCAGTACTTGTCTTAGTTGGTCCAGAGCGTGGTTCGTGTCGTTTATGTCTGCGTTAGCATCTGACAATTGTTGTCTTAATTCCTGGACTTTGTCTCTCTGACGAATCTCGTTCTCGTAGAACTTTTCTTTCGCTCTTGCAAGACTTTCCAATGCTTTGTTGTGTCTCTTTATCTCTGTCTCGTAGCCGGTGTGGTTTAGCTTGCTGAATATAAATCCAGCTCCTGCGAATGCTATAGCGTTGAATAAACCACCTGCTATCACACTAGCCATTATGTATTACGTTAGATTATTTTGAGAACGGGTCAATAGGTAAGTATTTCTTGCTCTGCGCCCACTTAACGAGTAGCGTTGAAACGCCTACAGCAGTCGCTAACTTTAGGGTGCCCTTCACTGATTCGGGAGTGCCTAACGGTTCTTTTAGTACTTTCTTTGATGCCATGGATACGGCTACGGCTCCAGCAGTCACAAGGGCTGCGTCGTATAGCTCGTTCATCAGTTCTTTTCTGTCTATTGATGCCATATATTATACGACATGTTTTAATCGAAGCTGTCGAGTTTACGTGGTGGTTTTATAACGACGGTCTTAGGCTCTTCGGTCACTACTTGTTTGTCTTGACTAATCGTGTAGTACAGCGAACCAGCGGCTATTACCACTCCTATAGTACCTATGGTGTATCCGTAGTTAAAACTATCGTCCTCACTTATGACTCTATCTCTCATCTTCCTCTCTTTGGCTGCTTTTGATATAGCAGCCAAGCGTTTGCCTGCCTCTACTCTCTTAGGGTCTTTAACCCTTGTTGTCGACGTTATAATAGGTACGGACTCACTGTCAGTCATCTATACTATACGTGGTGTCTTGTTATAGATAACCTCACAGTCATCTCACAGATTATCTCACAGATAGAGTATTCGATGAAAGTATCTTTGGTGATTAGACAGTGTGGTTTCACTCTTAAATCTCCTATTGCAGTACTCACACAGAACTCTGGAGTCTCTCATATATGTCTCTATGAAATGTATTATCTCATGTTGGTCTGAGGATAGTAACGTGTTGTACCCTTGTGATCTTAGTCTCCTTAATACCCTCAACTGGTTATTCCTAATAACCCCATTACCTTTCGGTGTTTTGAACTCTATAGCAAAACCATTGTATCTCTTGTGTAGTTGTGGAACTATCAAGTCTGGTTGCCCACCACTGTAACCTTTCTTCCATCCATCTATTCTTTTAGTAGATGTGTCTTGGTACTCACCCAACCCTGGGATGACTATTGTTGGATGGTACTCTCTAATGTACTTCACAATGTCGTAGTGTAAATCTGTCTCATTCACAATCGATAGTTGGTTATGTTGTGTGTACTGTCCCGTCTTTCTAATAGATGGTAGGACTTCTGTGAATACCCATTTTTGAAACTTTCTTGCTGACTCGAGTTTCGATGAGAAGACTAGAGCGTAAACTCCTGGCTCCGATATTAATATCGTGTTTGGTTGTAAGTTTAAAGGGGGGCGCGAATCACGCCCCCCTTCAAACACCTCTCGTTTGACCTTATATGTGTCGTCAACGTGTACGCTGATAGCCCACTTCGCGTTTTTATACCCTAATGCCTTAGCGACTTCTTTTCCATAGAACCAAATATTGTCTCCATCTTTAATAGTCGTGACAGACATGTCGTTATTTCTAAATATTTTAGTGATACTCATCACCTATAATATACCACATGTTTTATTTTGTGTTTAAATAGCAGTCATCTTAAGAGAGTAACCACTTAATAGCACGAACGCGTGATCTGACCAAGGTCCCATTTTGGGGTGTTGGTCAGACTAGTCTGTTTTGACACTCGAAAACTCAGGTCCCGTTTTGGGACCTGAGTTTTTGTCGTCTTTCATGTGGAACACACTCCTGGTTCTGATATGTAGACCGACCGTGTGTGGCCGTGTGGGGTGACTCACCCCTTGTATCTTACCCTATTTTGGAACGTTGGTCTCGTCATATACTTTATTGTACCTTTTCACCATTCCATTAATTGGTGGGCATAAGTCAGTCACATTATCGTCCAATACTTTAACGTCTGAGAGAAACATTGACTCATTGTAAGGAAGACCTCTAAGATACGATCTTAGTTGTGTCAGTATTTTCTTGTAGCTAGTGTGTGCGAACTTACAATGCTCCACTCTACTCGTCAGATTGGATTTAGCCAAGTAGCCTTGGATGATCACACCAGGACCACTAATACAAGCAATGATTAGAGGGTTAGCGGTTATCGATCCAGCTACAATCCCTACTGTCGTTAACCCTATGCTAGTCATGTTTAACGATAGTTTAATTTTCTTCAACCTCTTGTATTTCCATTTGTAACAGGCTTCTAGTTTGTGGTAGTACGCGTACAAGCGTTTGAGCTCTAGCACCTCTTCCTCTGACATATCCTTTGATATGTGATTGAAAACAACAACTGACTTCTTCCTCATATATCTTAGCTTACATCATATTCCTTCATCATATCTCTACCAACTAATATTATGTCTCGGCTCGTCATGTAGCCAGAGACAATCCTCACACCGTAGAACTCTATCAAAGACGGGTACTTATAGGGTGCGAGTGGTATTCTTGGTCGATGCACTCCAAAGATCGTTACGTGAGGAGACCCTATCTCTTCGTAATTAGCTGTGAAGTCTGAGTCTGTTGATCTTATGTTGTTCACCTTAACGTAGGAGTTACCCATCCGCCAATGTATTGATATCATATGTCTCTTGGTGATGTCGATGTTATTTGGGATGGTACACGTATACTCCTTTGCTGGAGAGCCACCACCATATGATAATTTATCGTTTTCGCCTCCTTTGTATCCTATGTATTTGTCCCACGATCCGTCATCGTTTGAGATAATTGCCTCCCAATCTATCGTAGAAACCCTCGTGACTAACCTCACTACCATAAAAACGGATATGTCACAGTATTGCATACGTGGACAGTTAAAATGCACTCCAGCTTCAAACGGAATTGGAGTTAGCTCGGGGGATAGGAAGCTATGACCATTGTTAACACCAATAATAGGACCATACGTTGGGTCGTATTGTACTAACATGTTTGTTTTATCTCTAATGGTTTTCACTTTATTTGTTCCACTGTGGTATTCCACCACACTCACAGCATGGTTTGTGACGTTAAAATCAAATATAACGTTATAGGACTGCGTTCTAAAGTATTGCGATAAGTATACAGACTCCAACACTTTTTTATTGATAGCATCCCAATCGTCTTCTGGATCTGCTACGTTTTTGAGTGTCCTGAACGCCATATCTATATTCCCAGACATCCTCCCACCGCTAACGCTTAACTTAGGGTCACTGTCTAGATGTCTCTTCGCTCTTCTTAATATTTTGTCACTCTCGTAGTCTCTGTCCTCAAATCCATAACTTAGACTCATTATGCTATAACACATATTTGCTCACTAAATAGCCAGACACAGCCGAGACCCCTAGGACTAGCCACAACTCTGTGTTGTCTGATGTTACCTCTTGACGTGTCACCTTTGGTGTCTCCAAATGCTCTTCCTGATGTGCCACGTTTGGTGTCGTCAGACGATGCGTCACCTTTGGCTTATCAAGTGTCTCCAGATGCTCTAGCAGTCTTCAATAGGTTGTTGTACCCAGCGATCTTGTTCTTGAGGATTACCACATTACTTGGCATTAACCATGTAGACGGTGACAGCGCAAGATTTTGGACAACGTTAGTGTCTCTAATCGACTTGTTCATGTTGAGAATCCACGTTGACACGTCGTAGTTTATAACACTATCCTCCACCAACTTTCGGAACTCTTGTTGAGTCTCTAGACTGCCTGCGGAATCACCAACGACTGACACACGTGTTCTCGCTTGTGCACCAAGTGTGGAGTAAACAAAGGCTTCTATGGACTGATTTAGATATTGTCTCCCAATGTTGGTGAAACCATTCGACACCAGAGGAACGTATCGTTTGTAGTCGTTCTTAACGTCGTTAATCGTGAAGACTCTCTCCTCACCTGTTGTACCATCAGCAAGGACTTTACCCTGGTAGTAATGTTTTCTAGGAATCTTGTCTGTCTTACCATACAATTCTCCAGCGTCAAACTCTCTACTTATCGATCTCATACTCTCACCACCCTCCATCCTTCTGAGAAGTCTTCTAACAGTAAAGTACAGATGAAACCTCATTACACTAGTGATAACAGGGTGAACTTCTTGCGAGGGTGACAAGTGTTGCAACGACACTCCACAACAGAAACTTGCACAATACGTTGCAAACACGACCCTATAGTAGCTCTCATTATCGTCCCACTTTGACTTTGTCTTTGACGTGGTGATTTGTAATATTGGTAACTTTGAGAGAAAGTAGTTCTTTTGATTAACGAAGACTCTAAAGTTATTCACTGGGTAGTTCAACACGTTTTCCGTTGGATAGCCATCCCAAAGTCCCCAGTGGTTCTTGCGACCTTTTGATAGTGGTTGGATAGTTCCACCAGATAGCCATATTTTTGGAAACTTGTCGTCGTGACCTTTTGGAGACTTGTTGTTGTGTAACCAAATCCACATACTCTTGTCGTTTTTGAAGGTATCACTAGTTATGTTAGTGCTTATGATGTCGTTGTTTCTAAAATATATGTCAACGCCATTAACCTCACCATCTTGTGAGACAGTTGGATCGAACTCAAACTTACTCAAAGTGACGTGAGGGTACTTCTTAACTAGATTCAGCTTAGCCACGCGTATGGCATTAGCTATCTCTTTTTGGTTAACTATCATTGGTTTGTTTATCGCTAGATACTTAGTGTACTCCGGGTTACTCTTAAACCTACTCGAGTCTATCGAAACGTCACCAATATTAGTTTTCGTCACGAAGAATATATGTATATGCATGTTGTCGTCAACATCAAGAAAAAACCTATTCTTGTCAGCATAAGGATACTTTCTTTTGAACACATCCATCATAACATACCGTACGTTATATGAGAGTGGTAGTATTGGTTAGTGGTTCAACGAAAACTATAGACCTACCAGAGTCAACTCTAGCAACTAACTCAGACCCTCACTTACTAGTGAAGAAGGCAACCATCTTTTGGGACTACGTTAACGTAACCACAGTCAACAGTAAGATAACTTATAACAGTAACAACCACGTTTTTAGTCCTGGGTACCACACCTTTAAAACGATTGCCGACGACTTGAAAGAGTTAGGAGACGTCAAGCTAGTGGCTAACAGACATAACTCTACGTGTACGATAACAACTGATCAACAAATAGAACTGTTTAAATTTGGACAACTTCTAGGGTTTGACGAAAACACTACAATAACCACCACAAAAACCAGTCCTAACGTTGTGAACGTTAACAGAGGACTGAAATACATACAAGTAACATCTAATATTGTGGACAGGTCTAAGAACATAGTTAATGGTAGCAAAAGTGGTTGTATCGCAGTACTGCCAATAACTAGCACACAGACACTTAAGAGCTCTGTACAACATTTTGGTGTTGAGTCAAAAATCCCAATAAACAAAGGAGTCATCAACCAACTAGAGTTCAAGATAACAGATCAGGACGATAACAGTGTTAACGTTGGCGAGGTGTTGTTAGATTTACACATCACGTAGTGTATATGGAGCAAGAACTAAGAGATATTTACTACAACCCATCAACTGGTTACCAATCCGCCGAGAGGCTGTACCAAAAGGCACAAGAAGACGGTCTAAACGTTAGTAGGGTAAAGATAAAGGACTGGCTAAAATCTCAAGACACATACACTAGGTACAAACCAGTTGTTAAGAAACACAAGTTTAGACAAACGTTTGTTGACTATCTGGGTGAGCAGATACAGATGGACTTGGTTGATATGGGCAAGTACAAGCATAAGAACAACGGGTACTACTGGATACTAACAGCCACTGAGATCCTTAGTATAGGTATGCGTTTACCATACCTGTCTACAGGAAAGATACGAAAAACATGACTAAGGCTGTCTCAAAGTTATTGGAGAAGGCTAAGGTTAGATTTGGCGAGTATCCAAAGCTGGTTCAGTTTGACGACGGTAAGGAATTCTCTAACGTTGGTGTGAAGGATCTATTGGATAAACACAATGTGAAGTACTTCAGCACGAACTCTGATAAAAAGGCAGCAGTCGTGGAACGGTTTAACAGAACACTCAAGACGTCTATGTGGAAGTACTTCTACAGTAAAGGAACGTACAAGTGGATTGACGTTTTAGATCAGCTCGTTGAGAATTACAACAATACCAAACATAGTACTATTCTAATGAAACCTAAAGACGTTAGTAAGAAAAACGAAAACGAAGTATGGACGACATTGTTTGGACACCATTTCGGTGACTACCCACTACCAAAGTTTAAAGTAGGTGAGACTGTCAGGATATCAAAGTACAAGAGCATATTTGCAAAAGGGTATGAGGCTAACTTCACTGAGGAGCTATTCAAAGTTACAAAGGTCATACGTGGTGACCCTACTGTGTACGAGATAGAGGACCATGAAGGGGAACCTATCGTTGGTAAGTTCTACGAGGAAGAGTTGTCAGCTGTCGATAAAAAAGACGATGTATATAAAGTTGAGAAGATACTAAAGAGAAAGAAGGTGGGAGGTAAGAAAATGGTTTTAGTCAAGTGGCTTGGCTACGATAGTAAGCACAACTCATGGATACCAGAAAGTGATATTCAAAATATCGAGTAGTATATAATGGCTGAAGGAGGGTTCGATGAAATCGAAATGCAAAATCGTAACGATTTTGAGAAGTATACGGACAAGGAGTTAGAAAGTGAAGTCACCCGACTCGATGCTATAATTGAGGAATACGGGACAACACAAGAACTTAATTTTACGCGCATAAGAATCACCAGGGCGAAACAAGAGATAGAGAATAGAGTCATAGAACACAGAGTACAAGACAGAATCACACATGCGGAGACATCATTCATAGGTAACGATGATGGTAAGACAGTTACAATAACTAATAAAGGCAGCGATGTCACCACTGAGGCTCCAGCAGTAGTATTTGCTGAACCGGCGACATATGGTGACGTCCACGACGAGAGCTTCAATTTAGCTTTCGAAAAGGCTAGCGAAATCGAAAGAAGGTTAGGTAAGCTAAAAACACTCAACAAAGAGATTTTAGAAAATGATATAAAAAGAACCAATCTAATAGATAAAAAAATACGTAAATTGTACAAAAAAAGACTCAGTAATGACGATGTGTCAAGGAATATAGTCAATAGGTCATATGTGACACCCTCAGGTTCTATTCTTTTCAAACCGGTAGGAGAAGATGGTAAATATTTGAAACCTAAACTAATACTAAAACCTGGAAAAAATGGTTTAATCTACAGTACAGACATTAAAAGTAAGAGTGCGATTGAACAGTTTAAGCAGTTGGTCGGTCAAATCCCCGACACAACAACTGACGTTAGAACAGAAAATGTAGACACCCCAACAACTGACGATAGAACAGAAGACACCACAGTTTCGAGTGACTTCCCAGTAATTGGAACAGAAGCGAACTACGATAACGTATTTGGGTTAACAGAAGAAGAGAACCGTGATCTACGAGGCGTCCTAAACTCAAGTGATACAATCGATCCAGACACTAGACCACAATTTCTAACAGTTCAAGCCGACTATTTTCAGGACGCTATTGACAAGACCGCAGACGATATGAATAGAGAGGAATATAATTCCGTAAAGAGGACAGAATTGTACGAGAGATTGACAGGTCTCGAGATAGCTAAGGGTCGAACCTTAAACCAATTGGAACGTGAGAATGTTAGGGAGCGACAAGAAGAGGACATCACTCGGTTACAAAAAATAAAGGAGTGGTTTAAGGAAAATTGGTTGGGTGCCTCGGCTTTAGGAATAACCATAGCCTCTTTTATCACCACGATTATAATATCCGCTAGAAGCGTAGTCTCCAAAGGTGTCAAGCACTTGGAAAACTAGGAAAAGCTATAGCTAATCTAGCCACAAAGGCTGGCCCTCTACTGGCTGGACTGCTAAACGTGGTGGCAACTGCGCTAAAGTGGGGAGCTGCAGGCATATCTTGGTTAGCGTCTAATTTATGGATCCTAGCGATAGCACTAGCTTGGTTCGTCTACGATCAGTACAAACAGAGGAAATAAAACATGTGTTATAATATATAGTATGAATACTAGTGAAAAAGAGTTGCTTCCTGGATATAGACGTCGTGAAATATCTGCTATCAAAGGCACAAGAACCCGTCACGTTGTGACACTGAACCCTAACAAAGCCAATCCAGAGGAGGAGTTATACATTGATATCCCAAAGACAAAGGGTAACACTTGTTTGGTACCCTCCAGTTTCCATCTCCTATTCGACTTCAAAAGTGCGAACGCGAAATCATGGTTTCTTAATAACCTCTCGAGACTACTCTCTGAAAAACTGGTTATAAAATTAGCAGGTGAGACTGTGTACGACAACTGTGGTGAGAGTGTTATCGGTACGTACAGAGATTTGTGGAGACCTAAAACAGAGCGAACGGCTATGATCGAATACGGCCTAGCAAACGAGAACCTTCGAAAGTTAATCTCGAAGGACGACAGTGGCGCGGCCAGTGGAAACGTACAAAAAGTTAGCGATGGTCTGATGTTCTCTATTCATGGCACCAAACAAAAGATTCAACTTGACAAGATTCTAGAAGATCACGGTTTATACGCACCGTATAATATGAACAATAATCTCAGGTACATAATCACACTCCCCAAAGCAACTGATATTATGGTGGCTCAATCTGGATCAGCTGTTACTGGTTATACGTTGGAGAACCTCGAATTGGAGTACGAAACTATCGAGAGTCAAGAGATCGCTGATGAAGTATCATCTCTATACGCATCCGGTAGATCTCTATCATATGAGCACGTCACGCTAATGAAGACTGTGGAGTGGGATAAAGGAATCACACTCGTGAACGAAAATATTAACCTACCAAGAAAATCAATGAAAGCTATCGTTCTACTCTTCACAAATAAGACAAGAACTGACAGCGAGGAGTTCGTCTACCCAAATATAGAGTCAGTCAAACTTACTATAGAAGGCGTGCCAAATATGGTATACAGTCAAGGAATACCAAAATCAAGACTATGGGTAGAAGCGAAACGACTATTTGGACGAAAACTAGACTGTGACCAGCACATGACTGTCCAAAAGTTTTACAAAGACGGTTTCGCTTTGGTTGTTGACCTTAGATCTATCGAAGATAACGCGAAAGTAACCACTGGAAAAAAGATCGTGAACACTCAAGTCAGGAATACTGATGGAAATCATTAAAAAAGTCACAACAGCGAACGTCATGTGTAGAATATTCATACTCTCCGACGGACTCGTAAACCTTATCAACAACGATCTACAGTCAATCCAATACTAAAACATATAGTATTCTATATGAAAACGCCTTTTAACATGCTAATTGTTGGTATGACAGCCTGTGGTAAAACGCACTACCTCTTGGATATGATAGAGAAAGACTACATGAATCACTTCGATTACATCATTCTTGTATGTCCAACATTTGAATGGAACAAAACGTACATAGAGTGGAAATACTTGAGAGACCCAAACTTTATCGCTATTCAGTGTGAGCAAGACAAGGTCGACGTATTTCTTAAATATGTGACTGGTATTTACAAAGGCACCAATTCATTGATAATACTAGACGATTGCGCTGGTGGGCAGGACGTCAAAAACAGAACAAGCGAACTAGTTAAACTAGCCTTTAGCGCTAGACACTACAACCTATCCACAATAGTCATAACACAACAACTAACCTCAATTAGTAAACCATATCGTGAGAACATCTCAAAGTTAGTAACATTCTATAACCCTAACAGAAACGATATGAAAATTATCGTAGACGATTATCTCAATGGAGTCGATAAAGTGGAAATTCAGAAAATAATAAAACAGTTGAAAGACAACGAGTACGCAAGATTGGAGATACTTCTAAGGCATCCATACTCATACGAAATAGTTATTCCGCTAAAACAAAACATACCACATAGTATATAGGACATGCCAAAACGTAAGACAAAAAATACTGATACAATTGATGAACTAATTGAAGACATACGAGAAGCAGAACAGGAAGTGATCGATGAGTCACAAACCAACACACCACAAGCCGACGACACTCCACAAACTGATGTAGACAAGAAAAGAGATGAACTAAGAAGACTCTCAGAGGATGGTGGGATAGACAAATCCGTCGCTTATCTCAAAAAGGCTTCAGATAAAGTCATCAACAAGATCTACGAAGAATGGGAGGTAAAAAGAATGGAGAAAGCGAACGTGTTTCTCTGTGATCTTTTAATAAGCAAGTTCGCCCACGCGTTAGGAGGGTTCAACGCTATTGAATCACCTGAAAAGCTAGAAAAAGAGTTGATCACTGACCAACTACTTAAAAGAGACGTAGAGAAGTTTATATCATACGTATCCCCCTACCTCCCTTGTTTAGGGTTGTTATCGGGTGGACTAACAACTAGTAAACACGTACTTAGCCATATGGCTAGAGGGGAAACCCCCGAGGGGAAACCCCCGAATGAAGGAGACAGCGCTATCTAATTAGCGAGTCGAAGACAACGTATTACACTACTATGTTCTTTACTAGTCAAGACGGAATGTGTGACAAACGACACAGCTGTGTCACTTCCTCCGGATACATTGTCTCACATAGCCGTGTTCTACACTACTCTCCAGGCTACAGTGCTCACACAAAGTAATGAGCACTGTAACCCTGGATAGTAGCGTAGAACGTGTGGAATCAGTAGAGGAAAAGATAATGAGACTCAACAGAGAGTTGTTACTTATCTATCAGGTTAGAGAGATCAAACGACAACTATTCGCTAAGAGTATCTTAGAACGTAAGGAACTAGACGAGAGGTTTAGACACACTGTACTCGGGAAAAGGATGACCAGTCGTAAAAGAGAGTTGCGGTCTATACGCGTCAGTGCTTGAAAAACGCGTGATGGTTTTCGAGTTTAACTTACTTAACGAATTTTATTTCGTATCGTTTTAGTAGTCTCGAAAGTGGGGTTAACAGCGAAGTTTTCAATTTTGGGTGCGAAGCACGAAAAATGGAAAACTGCGCTGGTAGCCCCACTTTCTATACTATTACTATAGGTAGGGTGGATGATATCAATTGACAATTGGGACATCTGTCCTGTTTCTTCCACCTGTCATGAATGTAAATCTTCTTTGACGAACTTATTAAATACAAAATAATACAAATTTAAAATCTAGGTTCTTATACGCGGGTTTTTATTGTAATCTAATTGCTAAATAGTGTTAAAAGGTTAATTAATTGAATAATTAATTGTAATTATAATCCTTTGTTGTAAATTAATAGTGTTTCTTTGCAGTTCTTTTGGATCTCTGGTTCGACGTCATCCACAGCAATCTATGTTGACAATAAGAATAATAATCTCGTTTGTCACAGAAAGTGATGTTGATTAAATTGCCTATCTCACGTTTGGGGATTTTACATATTCGTAATATTTGGGTCTTCCTTTCGTTGTCAAAGTTACCGTATGTGATGTCACAAGAGGCATTTTTGTGGCAAGTAACAAAAGAAAACTGGTTTGGAACACTGATCTCTAAAAAAGACTGGATCGAGCAACTATTGTTCAGAAAATGAAGCCGGAAGTCCGCCATTACTAAGGGACCAACTGAGGATCCTATGAGGTTTTTTGTTGGATTATGTGCTCTTACCATCGACAAAATAAAATAATTTTACTATAAAGAGGACTATTTACTGCGACTTTGGTCCCTTAGTAATGGCCGCCGTTGGCTCTAATTATCCAGTAAGAGAAGCCTAATATGAGACGTCAAATTAGGTTCAAGATTTTATGCATTTAATGTTAACAAAGAAACGATATTGGCCAGACAATAAACCTATTTCGCGAGCGTCACAGTTTGATTTGCTTGCAAACTCGGAGCTTCTAATGATCTCTCGTCAATTTATATTATGCAAATATGCAGGCTTCAAAATCAGCTCATCAGATACAATAGAAAGATCAATCCGGTCCTATTTTTGAGATCAGTTGCTATACGCGCCGTGAAAATGATACTTTTTGAAACGCGTTGCAAATAAAAACGCTCGGAAACGACAGTGTGCACGCATAGTCTAATTTTGCTTTGTCATCGATTGCTTTGTCACAATACAAATTATATTTCGTTGTTGATTATTACAGTTACCGGATGTGATGTCACAAAAGGCATTCCAACCCACCAGTCTTAGCCGTATACAATTCATCTCAAATGCAAATACTAAAACTGACTTTCATTGCATTACTGAGTTTTGGCTACGTTACCTGTGACATTTGTGGAAATAATGCGATGGTAAAAGGCAATGCAATACCAAATGAAGCGACACACACCAATGCTTGAGTTGGTAGCATGAAACGAGGGTTTTTTCTAAGAAACTTAGTCCTACGTTGAGAAACAGAAAAGCGTAATTAGTTATCATTGTAATAATGTAATAACCTATTGTAATAACCTATTGTAATAACCTATTGTAATAACCTATTGTAATAACCTATTGTAATTTAGTAAAAACCTATTAATCTGATTGGCAACGCTATCTAATTTTCGATATAACAACAAGTGACGCGAAGCCCGAGTTTTTTCGCAAAAAAACAATGTTTGTGTCTCGTTTTTCAAAATAATTTTGAAGAAATAACGAACATAAGTTTGTTTTTATTAAAACAATTAGATTATCCGCTCTCAATATTTCTATGAGGCAATAGTTACTCGGGTATTCACCTCGTATATCAGCGCAAATAATATAATTATAAATGTTATAGAGACACCGTGAAATAAAAAAAACTACACCAAATATATACAGTACCGTGTGTAGAATGTAGTGTGTAGTGCCGTGTAGTGCCGCGCAGTGCGCAGCGTGCAGCTGCAGCATGTAGTGTAGTGTGGTGTGGTGAGGTGTGGTGTGGTGTGGTGTAGTGTAGTGATGACTCCCTCTTTTCATCTCCATCTAACAACGAAATTCGTCGGAAACTTTTCTCTGCTGCCAATACCTCTCCTGGGCCTGATCGTGTCGAATATCGCCACCTGAAAAGCGTTGATCCATCGTGCTCTGTCCTTTCTCTCCTTTTCAAAAACTGTTTCAAGAAACGTGATGTATACCACACGAGCCTGGAAATCTGCGACTACGGTGCTGATTTACAAAAAAGGGTGCACAGATGACAATTCTAACTTCAGACCCATTGCTCTAATGCCGTGTCTTTACAAGTTAGTCATGGGAGTCATTGCCAAACGACTTACTTCATGGGCATTTGATGCCCGTCCTTCCGAAGGCTGTTATGAACACACCTTTCTACTTCAGTCCATCGTAGGTGAAGCCAGACGTAGCCATAACAATGATTTTGTCGCTTGGCTGGATCTTCGTAATGCCTTTGGAAGTATCCCTCATTCTTCTATTACCACAACCCTTTCCCACATTGGAGTACCACTACAACTAATATAAATGATTACCAACTCATACTCTGGAGCTACCACCCAAATACGTACTCCCACCAGTCTGACTTCTGATATACCAGTTCTTTCAGGTGTCAAGCAAGGTTGTCCGTTGAGCCCAATTATCTTCAATTTGACAATTGACATAATCCTAAGAGCGATTAAACAAACAGCTTCTGACATTGGTACTACTAAAGTTCATAACATTCCTATCTCCGTCCTTGCTTACGCTGACGACCTTGTTATTATCTCCAGAAATAAAGACCGACTCCAGAAACTCTTAGATGCTGCTTCTTCTACTGCTACAACCCTTGGTTTATCCTTCAGACCTGATAAGTGTGCCTCTATTAGCCTCACTTGTTCTAATCGTTCACAGTCTTCTTTTGAACTTAATGAATTCGTCGTCCAGAATAACCCTATCCCTCCACTTGATCACGAACATCCCTACAAATACCTTGGTGTTCCTATTGGCCTAATCCATGACCCAGATAACATCTCTGATCTGGTACAAGACCTCTCACGTGATTTAGGGAACATTGAGAAATCCCTTTTGGCTCCTTGATAGATATTAGACATGATTCCTACCTTCCTTCAACCTTCCTTAACATTTGCTCTACGTGCTGGCTTCCCCCAAAAAGATCATCTTCTGGAATATCGTTCACTTCTCGTGGCCACAGTTCGCAGAATATGTGCCCTACCATCACGTGCTTCTGCCTCTTACATCTTCGCTCATAAACGCGCTGGTGGTCTCGGTCTCCTAGATCCAATCCTTGAAGCTGATGTCCAAGCTATAATTCATGCAGTTAAAATTCTCTCTTGTTCCGACCCGACTGTAATTCACATTGCTAATGCTGAGTTAAACCAAAATGTCCGACTTGCCTCACGATCTAATCCTACTCCTGCTCTGAAATCAAATTACCTGTCTAGCCTGCCCGACGACCGATTGAACAACATGCGTTACAACATTCAATCCTTGTGGACCCGAGTTCGTAAATCTTCACGCAATCTTGGAATTGAAATTAGATTCAATGACAATGGTCTTCCTATCCTTTCATCTGAAAATTCTGGTTCTGTTCTTGCTAAAGAAGCCAGTCGTTTCCTCCCGCCTTCGCATGACGCGCTCTTACAAGTCATTATTCCGCAAACTTTGCTGCAGTGATGCAATACAAGGATCTGCCATCATCTATTACAAGCATATGTCCGTTAATGCTAATAATTAACTTTCACATATGTGAATAATGGATACATTATTCACTTACTCTATAAACTTCCCCAAGAATAATGTTTTTACTTATTCTTCTGAACATATCACGTTTAACAACCTATGTATATAGAATATTTTGTTAGTAATATTAACTTGCCTAATTTGTACATATCATATTTTCAAAAAGTAATAAATCATAAATAGTGTAGTGTAGTGTAGTGTAGCGCAGCGCAGTGCAGTGCAGTGCAGTGATGTAAAAATACATAAAAAATCCTTTTTCAAAAACTACTGGCAAATAAAACAACAATATAACGGAATAAACTTTGTGTTACCTTTCCAAAGCAGCCATAATAACCACTGGTGTGCACAGC
The DNA here is from genome assembly GCA_035772405.1 of Chrysogorgia sp. JL179-B06. NCBI lineage: Eukaryota > Metazoa > Cnidaria > Anthozoa > Scleralcyonacea > Chrysogorgiidae > Chrysogorgia > Chrysogorgia sp. JL179-B06. The sequence goes on from JAYKKM010000329.1 coordinate 626,771, forward strand.
GTAGCAGCAGATAAACATATCCTGGTAATAATTGTTTCGAATATTGCCTAAAAGAGACAAAGTCACAATCGTGGAATGATTCCCCCTTTTAGTTCTTAGGAATTCTACACAATTAGATGCAAAAATCAAAATCAGAATAATTCAACCGACCCTCTTTGCAGCTATTTTTGAAGTTCCAACAACATTTTCATTGACATCTATGACGTCAACGCCTTCAATGAGTTCATTACTTCTCATAGCCAAAACATTACAGATGTTAGCTGATGCTGTAAAAATGAAAACCGGGAAAAAACTGTCACAAAACAACCTGGTCAGAGCATTTTGATTGTATTTCAGCTAGAAATAATCAACGCCAAGGGTTACTTCATAGGATAAATCTTAAAGTGCCCATAACCTCAAAATGTTTTATTGTCTTGTTTGGAAGAACTTTTAAAATGATAAAGTAACTTCTTTTGAAGATTTTCGTTTCTTTGCTTTCTTTTTTAGATATATCAGTTTGTTTGATATGCAAATGTCTGGAATTTCGTCACACATGCATAATGACTTATTGGAGAAATGTGTATATCTCTTTCATTCTCGAACGAAATCCTTTAAAATCAAGAAGTTTGGTGTTGTGGGAGAAACGCATACACGTGTTATTCACACTTTAGTGTTTTTATTTCATGAACGCAAAGATATATAACATTCTCTGATAACTCATTATGCATGTGTGACGAAATTCCAGATATTTGCATATCAAACAAACTGATATATCTCAAAAAGAAAGCGAAGTGAAAATCTTCAAAAGAAGTTACTTTGTCATTTTAGATGATAGGCGTAGCCGTAGAAACCGGAGGGGGGGGGGCATTACGGGCACGAGCACCCCCAACTTTTATGAAAAGTGCCCTTTTTGAACAAAGAATATATAGACAAATAGTACATATTTGTGCCTCCGAAATCTTGTGCCCCCCAACTTAAACTTGCTTGCAACGCCCCTGGGTTCGACTGAAAAATGGACGCTTACTGAGATATAGTGAGAAAGCATTGTATTATAGATGCTTATATGTTTTTAAATGTCTTAATAATTTTACCTCACACAATTTAGATCGTTTAAAGTGCCTATCTCACGTTTGGGGATTTTATATATTCGTAATATTTGGGTCTTCCTGAGCAAATTCATAATATACATGTATATATTGTCAGCCGAAAATTTCATCTTCATGGAGTTTTTCGCTGTCAAAGTTACCGAATGTAATGTCACAAGAGACATTACAAGAGACGTATATCGTCTTCCGTGATAAAAGTGAAGCGAATGTAGTTCAATTTTGTGACCGTCTAAGCAATGTTCAATGGTGTGATCTTGAAGGGTTCAATGATCCAAAAATGCTTATGGAAATGTTTTAGACAAATATCGTGACATTTATAATACTTGTTTTCCACTTAAAAGAATAAAAGCAAAAAAGTGTACTCTTAATAAACCTTGGCTTTCCAAGGGTCTTCTAAAGTCTATAAGACGAAAGAATAAATTGTGTAAGCGATATCTAAATACACCAAACCATGTCAATGATGTTTCTTACAAAGAATATAAAAACAAACTAAAGCATTCTTTAAGAATTTCCAAACGTCTCTATTATGAAAAGAAATTAGATCTTGCCAAATCTAATACAAAAAACACATGGAAGATCTTGAATGAAGTTATTAATGGAAAAAGCGTGTTAATAAATTACCATCAACATTTAGTTTTGATAAGCAAGAAATTTCTAATCCAATTGAAATCGCAAATCGTTTCTGTGATTACTTCACCAATATTGGACCTAATTTAGCCAACTGTTTCTCATCGCTTCTTCCTCTCTGGTAACTTCGTAAACTCTATATTCTTAGAACCAGCAACACAACATGAAATACTAGAAATTGTAAGTTCTTTGCGTTCAGGTACTGCTGCAGGCTGTGATAGGATTCCGATGCATGCTGTTAAGGATTCCATTGATTTTATTTCTGAACCTCTTACTCATATTATTAACTTATCCATTTATTCTGGTATTGTTCCTGATGAAATGAAAATAGCACGTGTTATACCGTTATTTAAATCTGGTGATCATACTATTGTTTCTAATTATAGACCTATATCTCTTCTCTAAATTGTCAGAAAGAGTTGTATATAATCGCATAATTAATTACGTAAATAAACATAATATTCTTTCTGACAGCCAATATGGTTTTAGGAAAAAACATTCGATTTCCCTAGCCTTATTGCATCTATACGACAAAATTACAGCAGCTATTGATCGCAAAGAATTTACGGTTGGAATTTTTCTTGATCTTTCCAACTGGCATTTGACACTGTCAATCATGATATATCGTTTGTTAAACTCGAACATTACGGCATCCGAGGCGTGGCTCTAGATTGGATGAAACATTATTTTTGTCGCAATAGATCGCAATATGTTCAATTTAATGATACCTGTTCCACATCTAAAATTATTCAATGTGGAGTACCTCAAGGTTCTATCCTTGGACCACTTCTTTTCTTATTATATATCAACGACCTTTGTAATGTTTCTAATATATTTGACTTGATTCTATTTGCTGATGACACAAATCTATTTTATTCTCACAAAGATCAGTCCTGTTTAATGAATATAATCAACAGTGAAATGAATAAATTATCTGAGTGGTTTAGAGCTAATTTATTACCAATAAATATTAAGAAATCCAATTATATGATATTTAAACCAAGACAAAAAAGGCATAACATTGATTTGTTGATAATGTTAAACTGCCATAAAATTGATTTGGTTAAGGTTGTTTTTCTCGGTATAATCTTAGATGAGTATATCTCGTGGAAGCCTCACATTTCTCAAATCAATTGGCATAATTTACAAATCAAGCTTTTGCCTCTCAAAATCGTCTTTATATACATTGTACTATTCTCTCGTTTACCCATACCTTCAATATTGTGTTATTGTGTGGGGATCTACGTATCCAACTAATCTGAACCGTATTGTATTGCTTCAGAAGCGTGTAGTTAGAATAGTTGGCAAGGAACCATTTGATGCACACACTGATCCTATTTGTAAAACCTTTAGCTTTCTTAAATTTGAAAATATCTTTGAAAATATTTATTTCAAATAGGAAAATTTATGTACTTATTTGAAAACAATTTGCTCCCTCGTAGCTTTGATCATTCATTTTTACGTACGCATCATGTTCACAATTATAAAACACGAAATTCCAAATTTTATTATCTTCCCTTTTTTGTAGAACAAAAATAAGACAATTTTCAGTTTACTACCAGGGTCCAAATTTTTTTAAAGCGCTTAGCCAGACTATTCGTGATGCATCAACTGTTGCTTGCTTTCAATCTAAATTCTCGTGCTCTGATGTTATTGAAATTATGCATTAATTTTTCACATCGTCCACGTTCCTAGTAATTACATCAAATTACGTATAAGGGAGCCCAAATCTTATAAGCCGATTGGTTTCTTTTTTGGGCTTCCTTACCACTATTGTTATTTGTAAAATTAATTTGTATATTTCTACGTGGTTAAATTAAATATTGATTGATTGATTCCAAACCAGTTTTCTTTTGTTATTTTCCAGAAAAATGCCTCTTGTGACAGCGAAAAACTCCATGAAGATGATATTTTCAGCTGACAAGATATATTATGATTTTGCTCAGGAAGACCCAAATATTACGGATATGTAAAATTCCCAAACGTGAGATAGGCACTTTAACTAATGGTGCATGAGTAACTAAAATTGGCGAAATAGACACATCGAATTTCAACGAACTGGGGAAACAAGTCAACGTTTTGTAGAATTTCGTAATACCTGTGGCAGGAAATGCAATAAGTCTTTGCATAGATCTTCTAACTTGTGGTGAAAACAGTTTGGTTCGTTGAACAAACACAGTTAAACCAACAGCAATGCCCACGGCACTGGTGATTGCTGTGACGTAACTCAACACAAATCTCTTTCTTGGAGTTGGCTATAATTATATAATTAGAACACAGAAAACATAAATATTGTTTTGAAAATCGCATTTATCATGGTGAATGGCAATGTTGGATAGTTCTTAGAAGAACTGTTCAAACATTAGCAAGAGTGCCTATGAAACGTACATTTTTATTTAATATTTTCGCTGGCAAAGGATTAAAAAATAGGTTTCTGTTGTTAAAACTTAATATCGTCTCCTTTCAGGAAATATGTGCAAAAGACCAAGAAAAAATATTATGTTTCTCATCACCGTGCGGGTCATCACCAAACCTGCGGAAAGATATTTTAAAACAATATTTTAAAACAATTTTAAATCTTAGTTTTAAATATTTTCCATTCAAAAATATAAAATAAAACTTTTCGTTTCATAGGGTAGAGTAAAAATATGTACAAAATGTTAACTTTTTCTTTTTGTTTTAGTTTTTAGTTATTCTTTGTTAACTATGACTCTGCTAAGTTTCAAACATTTTTGTATAAGAACTATATCCAACATTGCCATTTACCCCAGTAGGCCCTTTGCTTGCCACAGTAGTGAAGCAAACGTTTTGGTTTCAGCTGCCTGCCTCCCCTATCCTCTACGGTGGCCCGTTAGGGCCATCGCCGCACAGTATGCACTATCTCCGTATAATTAACTATTTCCGTAGAGTAGGATATATTTCCGTAAAGTATGATACATTTCCGTAGAGTATGGTATATGTCTGTAGAATAGACTGTTTCCGTAGAATGAGCTGTCTCCGTAGAATAGACTGTTTCCGTAGAATGAGCTGTCTCCGTAGAATAGACTGTTTCCGTAGAATGAGCTGTCTCCGTAGAATAGACTGTTTCCGTAGAATGAGCTGTCTCCGTAGAATAGACTGTTTCCGTAGAATAGACTGTTTCCGTAGAATAGACTGTTTCCGTAGAATAGACTGTTTCCGTAGAATAGACTGTTTCCGTAGAATAGACTGTTTCCGTAGAATAGACTGTTTCCGTAGAATAGACTGTTTCCGTAGAATAGACTGTTTCCGTAGAATATCAGCCTCGCACCCAGGCGCTTGTTTTGCTACCCGCCGCGTGACGCGCGCGTGGATGCGACCCCCGGTTTGCGAAATGAGACGAAGAAGCGCCTGGCAGAAAATGAACCGATTTCTGAAGAATCCGACCGATTTGTGTAGAATAGAGTGAAGAATTCGAACGACATGTAAATTTGACAGATTTGAGAGATTTCTCGCTCGAAATCATGGATGACATCAACAAGTCTGTTCAGAAAGTAACTTTCGAAGGTAATATATTCGAAAATATCATTAATATATGTATATTTTAAAGAACAGATCTCAGTTATATACGATGTATTAAGATATTCCGGTTTGTTTGCGACTTTAATAGTGCCGTTGTGAAAAACATTAAATTATTTTATAGATTCTCCCGTTTCTGATACAGTGTCTGAAGAACTTGATGCGGAATTTCATGAGCCTTATGGCAAACGCAGTTATCTGATTTAGTGCTATAATAGTATAAATATCAATATGTAAATTTTAATTATGTCTATTGTCTTGAAGAACAATCTTATGTTAATCTTATGGAAGACTAGAAAGGCCTCACAGTTTGTTATAAAATGTTCAATATCTTTAAGGCGTAGATACAGCGTCTGTCCAGAGCGCGCGCCACATAAGACGAGGGAACTAGAAGATCAACAAGGAAGCATCCATTGACACCTGAATTTGTCTGCTGAATCAATGCCTAAACGATTTGAAAAATTTAATATTATAGTATTTATGTTGTTTCAGATAGATTTATTCATGTAGCATTTAAGTCGAAATTATTTGTTGTTATTAATAAAGCATATAAATATACAAATATATACAGTATCTTCCTGTAGTTTATTTGTGGTGTATATAATAGTATATCCTTAAAACATCCATTGTAAACATTTTCTTAGCATATAACCGATCCAGTAGGCAGTGTCGGGACAGAAGATTGATATTGTGTGGGGAAGTCGATAACTTTAATTGTGGTTGGTCAAAATGATTCCACTTCATTTGTCAAACAATCTGTTTTACTGGATTTGCTTGAACTAAAAGTCTGTTGACACACGTATAACAGCTTGTTTTCCAGATTCAACCTACTTTATAGGCAAGGTTTAGATGCCAAACTTTTCATGAACAGAACCTAATTTCTTCCATAAGATTAACATAAGATTGTTCTTCAAGACAATAGACATAATTAAAATTTACATATTGATATTTATACTATTATAGCACTAAATCAGATAACTGCGTTTGCCATAAGGCTCATGAAATTCCGCATCAAGTTCTTCAGACACTGTATCAGAAACGGGAGAATCTATAAAATAATTTAATGTTTTTCACAACGGCACTATTAAAGTCGCAAACAAACCGGAATATCTTAATATATCGTATATAACTGAGATCTGTTCTTTAAAATATACATATATTAATGATATTTTCGAATATATTACCTTCGAAAGTTACTTTCTGAACAGACTTGTTGATGTCATCCATGATTTCGAGCGAGAAATCTCTCAAATCTGTCAAATTTACATGTCGTTCGAATTCTTCACTCCATTCTACACAAATCGGTCGGATTCTTCAGAAATCGGTTCATTTTCTGCCGGGGTCGCATCCACGCGCGCGTCACGCGGCGGGTAGCAAAACAAGCGCCTGGGTACGAGGCTGATATTCTACGGAAACAGTCTATTCTACGGAAACAGTCTATTCTACGGAAACAGTCTATTCTACGGAGACAGCTCATTCTACGGAAACAGTCTATTCTACGGAAACAGTCTATTCTACGGAAACAGTCTATTCTACGGAAACAGTCTATTCTACGGAAACATGCAGTCTATTCTACGGAAACAGTCTATTCTACGGAAACAGTCTATTCTACGGAAACAGTCTATTCTACGGAGACAGCTCATTCTACGGAAACAGTCTATTCTACGGAGACAGCTCATTCTACGGAAACAGTCTATTCTACGGAGACAGCTCATTCTACGGAAACAGTCTATTCTACGGAGACAGCTCATTCTACGGAAACAGTCTATTCTACAGACATATACCATACTCTACGGAAATGTATCATACTTTACGGAAATATATCCTACTCTACGGAAATAGTTAATTATACGGAGATAGTGCATACTGTGCGGCGATGGCCCTAACGGGCCACCGTACCTATCCCTGGAAGTCGTCATATCCCTGTCTTCTGGAAAGACACATTCTCGTCCACAGACCCTCTCCCGCTGGTCAGCTGGTGCCATATGTACTTCTAGTACGTATTCCATATAAGAAAGTATATATAAGAAAGTGGCATACGAGCAAATACAAGGCATTGACGAGCAAATACAAGGCATTGACGAGCAAATACAAGGCATTGACGAGCAAATAAAAGGCATTGACGAGCAAATAGATTGCCCTCGTACCAGCCCACTGGATGTGGGATAGTTAACACGTTACTGAGCGCATGTGAGAACACGGCGCTACGATTTTTAACGTAACACTTGTTACGGATATGCATGGTAGCCTGCGTGGCAGGCGTTACGTTTGAGGGCGGTGGCAACATGCCATACGAAAAATCATCCAGTCTGACAAAACATTGACACGTGTGCGGATTAAAAATCGTCATCTTTATGATCGGGACGAGCTGGACAGTCGGATTTCATTGTGAAATAAAGACTATTGTGTTCATGCTTACGGACTCACAGCGCGTCGTTTGCGAAAAGATTATGCACCGATTATTTTGCAATAATCGGCCGATTACCGATTATTTTAAATTGGCCGATTAAATCGACTTTGAGGATTAGTTTCCGATTAAGGTGATTGCTCAGTTTTGCATTGCGCACATTTACTGCGCACATCCAATAATCAGTGTTTTATGGCCATTATGCAACACTTTAAAAAAATTTCAACCATTTTAGGAAAATTTAGTGCCAAATCTAAGAATGGCCGCTTATGTAGTAGTAGGGAAGAGTTATTAAGAGACTAAATCAATTTTTTCCGAGAACGGTTACACAAGTCTAGCTGGTTTGTAAACTACTTGATAATGCGGGTTTACGGCCATAGTTCTTAAAGAAGGTCGGTGACCATAATTTTTCCTTAACAATTCTTTTCTTCTACCACTTTTACGTGTTATAACAGAAACTTAGAGAAAAATCATTTCTACAACTTACAATATTTTACATTTTTGATGAATGTTTCTTCAAATAACATGTCTAAAGAATATGGGAAACGACCTTTCTTTATCATAATAAACCCTGTTAGCTGTTTCTTTTTCCCTAAAATACCATGTTTTCTTGTATAAAATTACTAGTTGTGAAAAATAAAAAATTATCTTTGCCAAAAGGTTCAAGAAAAAGTTGTGCAGTGCGGTTTTTACTCAACTCGTAAATTGTTACAATGACGTCACGATACTGAGTAAGAGGTGATCTGCGATGTGCCATATCTTCTAAACAAGGTTGGTAACCGCAACTTTTTTTTTTGGTTTAATATAAGTATGTCAATAACTTTAAGACTGGGAAGTTTCAGCAAATTTTCATTTCGGAAAGAATTACTGAGGAATTACCTTAATCGGCACATCTCTACTAAATTCAGTAAATTGCATAGTGAAAAAGGGCCCCTTACATACTGCCCCAGTAGTCATAATTCCTTAAAAAATGCACTGATTCCGGCTCATATAGGGGCTGTTAGTCAAATGTTTTGGAGCTAAATAAAATGCAATACGTTTGATGATTTGCATATTTGATGACATTGGATAGATCCAAACACATGCACCTGCATTTCAAGTGATTACATAATCTCAATGATATATAAGCGTTTTCAATAAGTTATTATGCGTGTGATGTCATAATATCTCAATAGTGAAGTGAGATATGAAAAAGTTGTAAATCTTTATAGTTTCAAGAGTTCTTTCAAACAAAAGAGTTATTTTACAACTGAACTCATTGCATAGGCACTTTAAAAACCTTCGAACATTATAGGAATTTTCATTTTTCGGTGACGTCATAATGGCGTCATCATATGACATTACCAAACGAAAGAGTTTTGCCCACATATACCCAGGGGCGAAACTAGCCCTTTTTCGTTGGGGGGGTGTACGGTAAAATTGCCCTGTTAAAATCTTTTGTGCCCTGCAGTGACCGCGTTTTTAGGGGGGTGCGGGGGTCCTCCCCCGGAAAATTTTGAAATCTAGAAGCTCGGAAAGACAATTTGCAGCAATTTGAGCAAACGTTTTCATCTAATTCTACAACGAGTATGTTTCAAATGAATTCAAACTAGAGATGAGCCGATTACGAAAATAGCCGATTACTGAAGCCGATTATTTGGAGGCCGATTAATCGAAATAATTGGCCGATTAATCGGTATATGCCGATTAGCGATATGTTTCCGGTTACCAGTCTCCGCGCAGTATCGCAATGTTTTATGGGATTGCTAGGGACGAACAACATTTTCGAAATATAACAGAAATGGCTCGTGGTGATCATTGTGCAAGTTTTGGTTGTTTAAACGATCGGAAATACCCCGAAAAAGCAATAGCGCTGCGCACAAATGACGTCAAGATTCATGTTTCTCCACATTTGCTATTAATTCTTGCTCCCAAACAACAGAAAAATGTTCATGTGGAATCTTTGAGAATCAATTTCGGTTTATTTGGCCGGCTTTTGGTTCTAGAAATAGCAACTATGCGCTACGCTATCACAGAAGAATTGCAAGATACAACAATTGTTATTAGTTTATTAAACACAGCAAACATAATTCTAACACCCACAAATTGTGATACAAAAACAAAATATTATCGCGGCTGCCTTTTGAAGTGATGTCGCTTGACCCAACGATCTTATTGAAGCAAGACCATAGGTCTTGATGAGGTCCAGCGCTGCGACTCTTTTTCTGGGTGGAGATGTTCTTCGTCGTGACTTCAGTACCTCAATCGAAGATCCTGTGAGAAGACTGCGCTTGCAAACGATTTTTAACGTAACACTTGTTACGGATATGTGGCAACATGTCACACGAAAAATCATCCAGTCTGACAAAAATTGACATGTGGTTAAAAATTGAAACCTTTATGATTGGGACGAGCTAGACTGTCGGATTTCATTGTGAAATAAAGACTATTGTGTTCATGCTTCTGAATTTACGGACTCGCGGCATGTCGTTCGCGAACTTTAATGCACCGATTATTTTTGCCGATTATTATGCAATAATCGGCCGATTACCGATTATTTTAAATTGGCCGATTAATCGGCTTTGCCGATTAGTTTCCGATTAATCGGCTCATCTCTAATTCAAACTTTTAATCTTACCAAGTGCCGCCATTTTTTGCGCCCAGTACTGACAGAAGGGTCTGGGAACCAATCTAACACTCGCGTGGCCAATCTCGTTCCCAGAGCCTGCGCAGACTCGGGAATGAAATTGTCGCGTGGCAAGGATTTAGGGGTTTTCAGGCAACGCCCGTTTGTAAAATCTCGTTAAGTAGCTTCTCTCCTAGCCTCCGACTGCACTGCCCTGCAAGATCTCTGATTGTCCATTTGCCCTGCCAATTGGGTTTTTTAGTATTTTGGGGGGGTGTCACACCCCCAACACCCCTCCTCGAGTTTCGCCCCTGCATATACCATATACCACATACAGACTGTCTTCATGATGGTTCTTAAATCTGTGAAATGATATGGAAAATGGTTTTGACCACAATCTCACGGTCTCATGATTCTCTACTCGATTTTCACGGTAAAAGCAAGAAACTAAAAGGTTAAAAATCTCACAATTTTAAATTATATTAAATCCTCATCCTTTATTGGTGTGATTTCAATATTTAACGAGTTAACTTAACGACAAAATATTTATAAATATAGCTGAATTGCATATTATTTTGCACTACAGACGCCACTTTGAAGTTATGCGCGCGCACATAAAATGTTTCTGACCGAGAGGAACGTCTAGGCTTTGGGTACGAGATTATGCACCCACGTGGCCACGTGAAGTATTTCAACATGGCGTCTGATATTTATAATGACGATCAGAAACCTCAAAAACAACAAAAAATCTTAATATCTTGTATTATACTATTTGTTAAAACCTTGCTGTTACATGGGAAAAATACAAAATATATCGTTACGTTGATATCTCACTATTTTTGTACTTTTCTCACTATTTTTTGGGAGAAAAAAATTGAATCTCACTGTTTTTGCTTTGGATGGGTTGGCAGGTCTGCTTAAAACTACTTAACATATTAAAGCTTCTAATTTCCTGTGGTAATGAATTCCACAGTTTTGGTGCTACAACCGAGAATGTTCTGTCTCCATGAGTCACCGTTTTGGATTTTGGCTCAAGTAGCAGATTTTGGTCAGATGATCTCAAGGCACGAGTAGGTTTATATTTAGTTAGCAAATCAGTAATATAAACAGGTGCCTGGCCATGCAAAACCTTGAAAGTAATTATTAGTGTCTTAAAAACAATCCTTGATCTCACTGGCAACCAGTGAAGATTACGAAGCACAGGGGAGATATGCTCCGATTTTTTAACCCATGCAACAAGTCTAGCAGCTGTATTTTGAATTCGCTGTAACTTGCTCAATTCAGCTTCTGGTAAGCCATATAGGATGCTATTACAGCTGTCAAGTTTTGATGTTATGAATGCATGCACCAACTTCTCACAGTCCTTTTTACTCAAATATTTCCTGATCTTGCCGATATTTCTTATAGCCAAAGTGGCTGATTTAAAAATGTTATTTACACGAGTATTTAATTTTAGATGTCTCAACACCGAGATCACGTGCAACCGGAGCCGGTTGGATTATCACAATTATCATTATAAATATCATATTATCATCATCATCATCATTATTTATTATTATTATTATTATCATTATCATCATCATCATTAATTGTCATCAGTGGCGGCGCCAGGCCTCAAACTTTTTTTTTTTGGGGGGGGGGCAATTGAGGGGCAAACTAATTTTTTGGGGGGGCAAAACCTTTTTCACATAAATGTTATAAATGTACGTGTAAGACCAGTTACATTAGACTACGACTTGACAACAGTTGACAAGTCACGCACGTACCTTTAGCAAAGGCCAGAACACATTACTTTTTAGAATGACCCCCCAACGTGCAAAATTCAAACGTATTAACACACATTAAAACAAACGCAAAACACTGTTACACCAGAGCTTGCTTGTAAGCGCTTTCGATTTCTTCAATACTTATTCTGTTATTCAGTTTGCTTCATTTTCGCTAGGTTTACACCAGTTATTTTTACTTTATTTTTTAGTTATCTGTGTTATAATAATATAATAAATATGTCTACACATTCCAGCGTAGGCCTTTCCCGATTGTGCTAGTAAAACTGGCATTTTCCGCTACTAGCAATGCTCGTTTTTTGTCCAAAAAATGCTCAAATTATGCTCGTTTTTCAAAATTATGCCTTTCTGGTTTAAAAAAATGCTTTCTTTTATTTAAAGAAATAAAGGCATACAATATGAGGTCTCGTATATTTTTCGGCATCTGAATCAAGATAAAAGCACCTTACGCTTTCTGTTATACCGATTTAACATGCAGTTAACACATGTTTCTGTTACTCAAATTCTTCTGGTAATAGATATAGCAAGTTCGCATCTCGTGACGATGACTGGGCCGCCATCTTGTTTTGATTTTAAGATCGATGCGCCGAGGACTGGGTACTCCTGAACATTAACCGCTGACCAGTTAGTCCCAGACATGAAAGCTGCAGTTGAAAAAAACTTTGAAACACATAAAAGCGTAATTTAATCATACATTTGACCAAAAAAAACATAAAAGCGGCCAAAAATTCAAAATTATGCTAGCAGTGCTTTTTTGAGAAAAAGTGCTAAAAAAATGCTCGTTTAGCCAAATTATGCCAAAAAAAGTGCTAGCACAATCGGGAAAGGTCTATTCCAGCGGGTGGGGGTCAAATGCGGGGGGGGGGGGGGGTGCAGAGAAAATTATTGGGGGATGCCCCCTTGCCCCTCCCCTAGCGCCGCCATAATTCATATTATTTATGGCTTAACAAAGTTCTTCTCACAGCTACTATAGACATCCAAATGATATTTCAAAGTAGAATTAGTTTGGCTTAGTTTGGCTGTAAGAAGAGCATAACGTTAATTTAAATTATCTTTTTGGGTCGAGGAATGATTTTCGTGAAACAACTCAGGCCAGCTCAGACTGTACAGCCCCTGTACTTCCTTTTCAATATCTCGATAGTACACCAACCTTTTAGAGTTTTTGATTCATATACGCAGCACAGTAATGTACCGATGAATTCGAAACATCACCATCCTCCCGGGCATATCCGGGGTCTGACCGGGGGGATGGTGAAGTTTCGAATTGATCGGTACATAATTTTATATCATATAATTTATTTTTATAAAAAAAATTATATACGTACAAACCTTTGAAGCATTTCTATTTGAATAATTTACTGCTGCATTATGACTCTGATTCAGCCACTAGAGATTAAAAAGTGAAATTTGTATTTAAAAGGTATGGGCAACAAATAACAAAAGTTGAGAAAAGCAAACTAATGAGAGGAAAATAAAATTGGTGTGACATTTAGATCGAAAGTATTGAAATAAAACAAATAAATTGCACTTTCAAAGTTGATAACCTGAATCATTGTCCGCCATCTTGGATGTATTTTTTATATGCGTGTGCGACGTCAGAAGCTGGGTATAGAGAAATATTCATCCAGTCATCCCAATTAAGTCTGAAACTCTATTTTTATGAATGTCTGAAACACAACATTTTGAAAAGCATTCCGCGGAAATTCGGTCACCTACTACTTAGACGTGTACTGAAGTGCTCTGCGAATTATTTCGTATTTCATTTTTTCCTGTACGATTTTGAACGGGATACTTCTCAAAGTGGTCGGTAAAGTGTTCTTCAATTGGAATCTGAGAAACTCCAAGTATCCTTTGCGCCATCTAAATAATATTTAGTGAAATACCGGATTGTCTATACCGAGATTTTTAACGTTTGTTTTTCAAGCTCGCGCAAACACGGTTGGTCTTCACACGCAAGCAAACGAAGCACGCTACGTATTATATGGCTGACGACAGTGTGCGTGCTTCAATTTGATCTGTGCGCGTTCGTGCATGCATGCAGTAATTAACTTGGAATAAAACTCATCGAACTGTACTCGCTGTAGACACACGTTTTTGTTCATAGTGGTAATATATGTAGTAGGTTTTATCTTATAATGAAACTGTAATTAGTTTTATAAGTAACATTAAGAATAATTATATTGTTGTAAGAGCATTGAGACAATTGTATAATGCTCCTAATACGTCTTTATTATTATTATTATTATTGTTACGTCACCAACTTCCCAGTTAATTTAATTGGGCAAAGTATTACAACAAGATGGCGGATGACATGACAAAATTAGTGCTGTTGTTTTGTACAAGAGTAGTTTTGTAGCATGTTTGTTGATCAGAAAGTCAAAAATTTGAAATTATGATTTTCTATGATTATCTATTGTCATGAGCGTGAAAACTGTCCAGAAAATCGATGATAAACACGTAAACAGCAGCGTTCAAATCTTCACGTACGGTGGCTCACAAGGGACACCTTTCAAATAAAAAATTTAACTAAAATACACACAAATAAAAAATACGTACAAATAAAAAGAAAATCAGACAAACAAAAAAGTGACACACAAATAAAAGGTAAAAAGGTATTCACGCCTAACGGTAACTTGCAAATAGTAATATTCACAGCTGTTGTTCTATCCAGGGGCGTCGCTACTGGGCGGGGGGGGGGTGAGGGGGTGTCACAACCCGAATTTTCCCGGCTTTTAAAAACTTTGGGGGCAAAATTGGACAATAGAAGTTAGTCGTCTGGGGTGCAGGCTAACTATGATATGGTAAAGTAGGATTTTATACTAAATTGTGAGATTGCTTAAAGATAGAAATGGCAACATTTGTGGTTATGTCTTAATGTACATCCAATAAAATTCGGGAAATTTTACAAAAATATAATATTCGGGCAAATTCAACTGGACACCCCCTAATCAAAGTGGGTTCGCAACGCCCCTGGTTCAATCACTTAAGCCTGGTTTCCATTTGGTCGCCACGATTGCAACGGTGTCATAGTGGACGATGTAATAGAGTGTCCATCTATATATCTGCAATCAGTAAAGACTGCTTTACATACAGCAGACAAAAGACAAGATAGATGGACACTCTATTACATCGACCACTATGACACCGTTGCGATCGTGGCGACCAAATGGCAACCAGGCTTAACACTCATTAAACGGTATTCGGATATTATCTCGGTTAGGCTGGACGGAGCATTTATATGGCGAAAATTGTCCCGCCTAGTCCCATCTCTCATGTAAACATTTCTCATGAATAGTTTGTGTGTATATATATATTTAAACGGAGCACGGTAGGACCAACTCTTTATAAGGAAGTAAAAAGTCGTTTTGGGTGATCCGTTTGAATCGGACAATATTTTGGCAGAAACGCTAGCCGCCATCGGCGAGTGGTGATCTGACGAACTACATAAAGAGGTTTTTACGAAGAGTATACACGTTTGCGTAATATAATAGGTACGTGTGTTATGTATTTAGAATTTATAATTAATTCCAAATCTGTTTCCAGAATTGAAAACAGTTATAATGTTCAAAGTATACGACGAAGCGGCCGGCTGGCTGATAGGCCGACTAATTTCTAAGTACATAAACCGTTTTTACGAAGAGTATGCACGTTCTCGTAATATAATAGGTATGTGTGTTATGTATTTAGACTCGGTTTGTTTTCAGAATTGAAATTGAGTAAATATTGGCCGAGATAACGTTCAATTCTTATCGACAGAGACTACAAATACAAATACGCGGTCTGGGCACTGGGGACCACTGGGGAATATTTTCCGTGTTTCCATACGGGAAATTGCCGTGGAAAGACGAGTCCGAAGTAAACAGGAAATGTTTTCTATTTATTTTATAAAACAACATTTTGAAAATGGGTAAACGTAGGAATAAAGTTCATTTATTAAAATCATGAAAATCTCCTTACTCACGTAAATATCACTTTCAGCTGTCAGTGTGACTGAATTATGAGAACAAAAGCAATTCAATCGACAAGAGATACATCACAAGTAACTCGAATAACTTGTGGCGGACAAATTCACGTCTATCTCTCATACCTGCCAAGTCTCACGGTTTTGACCACAATCTCACGGTCTCACGATTTTCTACTCGATTCTCACGGTAAAAGCAAGAAACAAAAAGGTTAAAAATCTCACAATTTTAAATTATATTAAATCCTCATCCTTTATTGGTGTGATTTCAATATTTAACGAGTTTACTTAACGACAAAATATTTTAAAAATATGGACATAAATTGCATATTATTTTGCACTACAGACGCCATTTTGAAGTTATGTGCGCGCACATAAAATGTTTCTGACCGAGAGGAACCCCCAGGCTTTGGGTACGAGATTATGCACCCACGTGGCCACGTGAAGTATTTCAACATGGCGTCTCGGTCTGATGTTGATAATGACGATCAGCAAAACCTCAAAAACAACATAAAATCTTATCTTGTATTAAACTATTTGTTAAAACCTTGCTGTTACATGGGAAAAATACAAAATATATCGTTACGTTGATATCTCACTATATGTTTGCACTTCTCACTATTTTTTGGGAGAAAAAAATTGGATCTCACTGTTTTTGCTTTGGATGGGTTGGCAGGTCTGCTCTCTTAACTTCGAGTGAAGATACATAGGCTACAGTATGTATCGGCCTCAGAGTGTGACGATAACATTATCTTTCCAACATTTTTAAAGTGCCCCTAACCCCATTTTTTTTTGGTTTAGAATAAAAGTTTTGGTTTAGAAATAAAGTTTTTGTTATTAAGTTATTCACGTTTTTGTAATATGCAAATAAGGCATGTGATGACGTAAGATAAGGAAAGCAGAATTGTCAAAGATATATCTTCAAAACCATTCATCAAACTTTCTCCAAACTTTGCATGTATTTACAGACAAATAAACTAAAAAAGACAGTTCAAGTTATGTAGTCGTCATGGTAACCGATTTGTTTCCAGACTTCTCAATTCAGGCGCAGAAAATCTTTGTTTTCTGCCATAGCAGAGTTTACTACAACTTCACACTTTAGTATAATTTTAGTTACGTTTGTAGCACCTTCCTTCAATATTACCAACTCCAAAATGATCAGCACTTTAGAGAAAACAAATAGTTTTGATTTTTAAATTAAGAGGTCTGGAAACTAATCGGTTACCATGACGACTATCTTTTTTAGTTTATTTGTCTGTAAATACATGCAAAGTTTGATGAATGGTTTTGAAGATATATGCCTTATTTGCATATTATAAAAACTGGAACAACTTAAGAACAAAAACAGCTATTGCCAAAATTTAAAAGAACACCCTTCCTAATTTTAGGAGTGCTTTTATTCTAAACCAAAAAACTTTAAACTTTTAGCAACCTTTCGTTTGATTTTACTATAAAGTTTATATAAAAACACGGCATTTAGCAAATAAGAACAGACCTTTTTAAAATATTATTTTATAACAAGAAAATAGTTCATTCATTACCTGCCAAAATATAACAGTCGATAAACTCGGAGCAGGCAATAGCATTCCAACAACCTGTAAAATTAAAAAATTACAAAAAATTACGATTTAGTCGTGGTGCATGACATTTTAATTTTAAGAAATGTGCTTCCATGCATACAGTTATAGAACATTTATCGTCATGATTACCTCGGAGCAAAAACAACATGTTCGAAGCAGTGCCGTAACAGGTGGAGGGGGTGGTGGTGAGCAGGATCGGCTCCCCACAAATGGTTTTTTAAAAGTTGGTTTATTTGGTTTAAATTGATTTGTAGCGAACGTAACCTGGAGATAATGATTTGCAAGGTACAAGATTACGTAACTTCAAAATAATAATCTCAACCTTAAAGGGTTACAGACGATACATGCTGAGAGTCCCAGACAGGAATCGAACCTGTAACCTTGTGATTGTCGGTGAGACGCTCTCAGAAGGTTACACTGCAGGGCCTATTTTAGTGTACAGTATTGCACACTTTGTGCAATATTGATTGGAAGCCTCGAAGACTATACTAGTGGCCTCGAAGACTATACTAGTGGCCCCGGCCAGTCAAAGTTACCTGTCTCTGTCTATGTACAGTGTACACACGGCTAAAAAACTTTGCGCCCTAGCCTGGTAACCGTTAAGGATTTCTGTAATCCTAACTATTGGTTCAAACGTTCTTGCTTCGTTTATTCATTGCTCATTCCAATTGCTGACGATACTACTGACCATTAATGGTTACCTGGCGGTGCTATTTTGTGATTACCAGGTAATTAGGCGATTTGTAACTTAGCTGTCTTAAGTTTGCGGTATTGAACTTTCTGGCCCCTGGGTTACAGGTTCGATTCCTGTCGAGGACTCAGAAACATTTTTTAAGGATTTGAGTTTGACGATCATTCATGTATCGTCTGTCTACTCCAAGCTCTCCCACATTTACTACAGCAGTGTATATGTTTCACTCTGAAAGGCCTTCGCTCGTTACACCTCCTACACCTCCTACACACTATTTCGGCAATACAACCATAGGTAGCCCAGACACACATTGCGAGTATGATCTACAAAATGATCTACAAAACAAGTCATATAAAATATATTGATGTTATGAAAGAAGATATGAACAATTACAGGCTAACAGTATGCATTTTTATGCGGTAAATAAACGAACTATAAAAACATAGTAATATAACTATATATTTATATAACAGGTAATATTTGGCATTTCACTCGAAATTTTCCTTCACCATAAATCCTGAGAATATATATTTATATAGTTATATTACTATTTTTTTATAATTCATTTATTTACCGCAATTTATATGTATAAAGTAAAAAACAAACTTTCACCCATACGTGTAGCTGAAATATTTACTTTTAAACAATCAAATTATTCACTAAGAAATAGCGATTTTAATATAACTAGATTTAATACTGTAAATTATGGAAAGCACTCAGTACGCCATTTTGGGCCAGTGTTATGGTCAAAACTGAGCAATGATATTAAGAATTCAGCTAGCTTAAGTGTATTCAAGAGGAATATACGTAAATTAGATATCAATAGTATGCTGGATAATAACTGCAACTGCTGTGATATGTGCAGAGAATGACTCAGTTTTTATGAACAGTATTTCTTATTCTATATATAAACATATGTTTTTGTAGGTTTTAATGTTTTTACTATATTTAATTATTCATAGGTGTTTACATATAAATAAATAGTGTAATCAATTAGTTTGTAAAAAGCTAAATAACCTGGACACTTCAATAAAGTTTATTATTATTATTATTATAAAAATGCATACTGTTAGCCTGTAATTGTTCATATCTTCTTTCATAACATCAATATATTCTATATGACTTGTTTTGTAGATCATAAAGCTTAGCAGTGTTTCAAAATATTCTTCAAATGAATCAAATACACTGCTACTCTATATTACCCCCTGCGGTGTTCATCTCGCTTAACCGTCGGATAAACATTGTTCTATTACCACGTCTAATCGTAAGTATATGCGTGAATTTTCCCTCTTACATGGTATATTAAGTAGGCAGTTAGTCTTAACAGTGAATTTGATTTTCATCAACCTCGTTCCCAGGGCATTTTGCCTCCACGGTGGAAGGTCGGCGAAAATGGAATATCATAGATATGAGAATTTTTGTGGTCTTTGTTCCATTGCCTTTGTCTACTCTGTTGACCTGAATAATTGAGAAATATTCAATGCTCTTCAGAGTTGTTCATGTCAGCATTCGTCGCTATAAAAGCAGCTAATAAGCTTAATAATCCACCATACAATAATAATATTTTTATTGGCTCAATTTTTAGAAATTATAGTGATAGGTAGAGTATAATACATTTGTTATGTTGTTTTTAACAACGAGAAAAGAAATAAGTTTATATATTTTTGAGCCTGGAGGCTAAAGGATCCAGAAGGTTTTCGAGTTAGCCTCCAGCCATTGTTCTAAAATGAACAAGACGCCCGCTAGGCGTTAGCTCGGGCTATTTTTAGGGACATGGCGCGCATATTGCCTGCGGAGATGGGTATGCATTGGTGGCATCACGGTGGCATGTTAGACAGTTCTGCTGCCGTGTTGGAATTAGAAAACCCGCTCACTTGTCTTATATTACAAAGGATAATTTTTAATGCATTGATTTCTGTATCAGGCACTGAAGGCATTGTGCAGCGCTCGTTTAAAGTGGGAAACTTTTAGAAGCAAGTTGGGCTACAAATGAGGACGAAGTAAAATCAGGCGTCTACACGCAGGCTAGCCCCCCTCCCCCCTAATGCAGAACGCCTGGCACGCAGACGATAACAACTCGGTTCCGTGAAGCGTGGTGATGCCTGCGAAGGCGGCTAGGCAATGCTATTTTTTCTAATATTTGTTCGATTGAAGGAATATTTGAAGCGAGTTTCGGACTTTCGTTTTATTGAATGGACAGCCGAAGGAGAGGGAAATATTATTATACTGTGTTGACAAATATCCCGTCAAACTCCCGCTCCGTAATATTAATCATTTATGAAACGTTGTGTTTTTGTCCGATTTAAATCAATTCTATATCGAAATGATCACTTGAATCTGGCGAATCGAAGGCTGTAGGTTTCGTCTACTTAAAATGTGAAGATCAGATATTATATGAGAAAATGCGTGGCGATTAAAGCGAGACTCGTCTTTAAAATCAAAGGACATGGCTTCAAGATCTATTCGTCGTTTACCCGATGATTTATTGCTTTTATGTCCATTAAACCGATGTAATTTCGTAACAGATATGTTTCGTACACCTTGCCGTTGATTTTTATATAAATTTTGACACACGAAGACCGGCCCTTTCTCGATATATGAGCAACCGAAATTTAAAATTATTATAACATCAACCCAAGTTAGTTTTAGGGTTTGGGTTAGGATTAGGGTTAGGGTTAGGGTTAGGATTAGGATTAGGATTAGGGTTAGGATTAGCGATTTTCGCTTGCATTGCCTTGCAACGACTACATGTTGACGTTTCGTCCACGGTTCTGCAAGTTCTTTCTTTAATCTCTCATCTGTGTTTCTCTCATCCAGTTATCCTGGAGAGAATCTTTGCATTAGTTTGCGGGTTTACAGGTCTCGTAAATGCTTTTCCGACTGCGATTCATTGACAACAAAGATGAACTGAATATTTGCAGGCATTAGTTTCGCAACCATTTCTTGCATGTTTCGCAAAGCCTATCGGGATGATGTAATGCAGATTCGCGACATAAATAAAAAGGAGGAAAAAACAGAGCCCATTTTAAGACGCTACCACAGAGGTAGCCCGAGTAATTATTTAAGAGAAATAGAGAATAGATAAGGAAGGAAAAAACGGAACTTAAGGTAATTCCTCAGTCATTCTTCCCGAAATAAAAATTTGCTGACATACTTATATTAAATCCAAAAAAAAAGTTGGGGTCACCGACCTTGTTTACAAGATATGGCATATCGCAGATCACCTCTTACTCAGTATGGTGACGTCATGTGACCAATTTACGAGTTGAGTAAAAACCGCATTGCACAACTTTTTCTTGAACCTTTTGACAAAGATAATTTTTTATTTTTCGCAACTAGTAATTTTATACAAGAAAACATGGTATTTTAGGGAAAAAGAAACAGCTAACAGGGTTTATTATGATAAAGAAAGGTCGTTTCCCATATTCTTTGACATGTTATTTGAAGAAACATTCATCAAAAATGTAAAATATTGTAAGTTGTAGAAATGATTTTTCTCTAAGTTTCTGTTATAACACGTAAAAGTGGTAGAAGAAAATAATTATTAAGGAAAAAATTATGGTCACCGACCTTATTTAAGAACTATGGCCTTAAACCGGCATTATCAAGTAGTTTACAAACCTACTTGAACAGGGAGCCCTAGCTAGACTAAACCGTTCTCGGAATTGATTTAAATTGATTTAGTCCCTTAATAACTCTTCTCTACCAGTACATAAGCGGTCATTGTTAGATTTGGCACTAAATTGTCCTAAAATGGTCGGAATTTTTTGAAAGTGTATAATGGCCATAAAACACTGATTATTGGATGTGCGCAGTGAATGTGCGCAATAAATTAACTTTCTGTACGATCAATAGAGTTTCTATTTTTAAATACGTTGTACTGACATTAAGTAATGTTTTACTTCTTTGGCAAAGGAGAATGTACCAAGATCTTTCAGTTGGTATGGAATGTCGCGCCAGAGGTCGCCTAAAGGCGAACATTTGTTTACCAGTATTTGTTCGGACATTTTGTTTAGATTTTTGTTTCATACATCCATGGTTATCTCTTACAAAAGGTATGAAGAAGCATAATTTAGCGAAAGCTATCACTTCTAATTTGCTGTAAAATTGAAGACAGCATTCAGATTTAGATGAATAAATTATACTCGGCTGAATTAATTGAGTTTTATGACAAGCCAATCGCATTATAGAATGGACCAGCCGATCCCACGGCCATTTTCGCCGACCTTCCGCCGTGGAGGCAAAATGCCCTGGGTACGAGGTTGGATTTTCATGTATATTTTACGGTAAAAATAGTAATATAACAATGTTTATCCGACGGTTAAGCGAGATGAACACCGCAGGGGGTAATATAGAGTAGCAGTGTATTTGATCCATTTGAAGAATATTTTGATCTACAAAACAAGTCATATAGAATATATTGATGTTATGAAAGAAGATATGAACAATTACAGGCTAACAGTATGCATTTTTATGCGGTAAATAAATGAATTATAAATAAATAGTAATATAACTATATATTTATTCATACTCGCAATGTGTGTCTTGGGCTACCTATGATACAACAACCTTTCAGAGTATTCGAGTTAACACATCAAATGCTACCGCGTCTGCTGGTAAACTGAAAAACAGAGCGGGTATTTATAAGATATACAGCAAAGTGAAAAGGTGGTAAACTGCCAAGATTTTTAGTGACGAAATACTGACGTTTCGAGCGGAGCCCTTCATCACAGTAATTTTAGCGGTGGTGGAGTGCACGAAGGGCAAAGCCATTTACTTTGCGCAGAATTGCATTGTACACATTTTAGGTGAAACCATTCCCCATTTTAGGTGAAACCAAGATCGCATGCAATCATATCACCGTACTCTTCTGGACGTTTGCATTTACAGAAGGTCTCGACTGTGGCGCTGTTGTGGTGTCTTTGCTGGACCATTGGCCGACATGCGTGTTTATATTATTACCAGAAAAGAGTTCTTAAAATAACGATTTTGTCGTGGTGACAAAATTAAATATTACTTTGGAAAATGCATTCATGAAGGTGAATAGCAATGTTGGATAGTTCTTAAAAGAAGTGTTCAAAACTTAGCAGAGTCAGAGTTAAGAAAAAAGTGAAGAAAAACATTTAAACTAAAAAAGAAGGATGATGCATTTCGGCAGCTCAATCCGGATTGAGTTTCATTCCGGATTAAACTCATACCGGTTCTGTTAAAATCCCTTTAGATGTTGACATGAATCCAGAACGAGATGCAGCTCAATCCGGATTGAGTTCATTCCGGTTCTCATTCCAGAATGAGTTTCATTCTGGATTGAGTTTCATTGAAATTTCATTGCGGTGTCATGTAAAGGCGGTGCGAGTTTTCATTCCGGAATGAAAAATACGACCTCGAGGACTGAAACGAACAACACATGCGTGCTTTTAACATTTATAGACGACAATTTGCAGCTAGAGACAGGAATTGTGCCGACGTCATATTGTTCAATATAAATAGCTCTTTGTCATTAAACGCTTGTTTACTTGCGACCGCATCGATTATCGTTGCTAGTAATCATGTTGAAATGTACAAGCGCAGAAATTGTTGAAAGGAAATACCCGCTATAATGCTATTGATCGCCATCTTGAAATTTCAGATTTTGTAAACGCGGTTTGAATTCACGTTCAATCCGGAATGAAACTGAATCCTGATTCATGTAAACAGCCCCTTAGTTTACATAGTTTTACTCCACCTCATTCTTAACTCTGCTAAGTTTGAACATGCAGTTCTTATAAGAACTATCCAACATTGCCATTCACTATGGTAAATGGTTTTTTCAAAGCAATACACAGTACTTACGGTAATAGTTCCAAAAGGCACGAAACCTTTAAAAAAGGAAAACCTATTAGAATGTCAAGCAAATTTACTGTGCACAGTAACTTAATAGGAATGAAATATGCCTACCTGACATGCGAAAAGGCATGAAGATCCTCTCGTTGGTGTCGGGATGAAAAATTGCCTGATTTGATACAAGGATAAGGTTAAGTATATTTAAAGTTATTTCATATATAAAAAGCAGTGTTTTATGTCAATTATTAGTGATAATCTCACATGTGCCCGATTATCGTGATTCAATACTGTAATGTTTGTTAAGAAATGGGACTATGGGAGTATTTGTTTACATATAATAAACAGAACAATACATGGATGCTTGGAGATATGGAATTTGTTTCACTTCGCACACTCGTGAGATATCCTGTTTTTTATACATATTAAAATACGCAGATACTCCACTAACCTCTTTTATCTTCCTTGCTTCCCATAACTAATTAAAAAGTGATGAATAATTGAAGATATTCCTCATTTGCACATAATTCTACATTATTCGTAACACACATTTACGACATTTTAAAAATATATCTGCAAACAGCAGATCGAACCACTGCACCAAACACTTTCGCTCCGTGTGTAAAGGCTGTGCATGACAACTAAAAAGGTATATTATCCATATTTTCAGGGTATTTTTTAACGTTATAACTACTGAGGCATTTACCCCAGTAGACCCTTTGCTTGCCCCAGTAGTGAAGCAAATTTTTTGGTTCCACTATGGAACTATTTGATGCCATGCGATTACTTCTATAAAAAGTGCTGAATTTTCTGAGAAAATTCCTGAGAAAATTCCTGAGATTCGAGCTTTCTATACTGAGGGGACGCCCACAACAAAATTTACCCTATCCTCATGAATTTTAACTTTCATAAATTTTTGTCACAATACCGAAATTCCTCACAATAGTGCTCTCATATGGGGCAAATGGCCTCCTGCCCTTTTGAAGAACTACCAGGCAGCAGAAAGCACTCATTTCCTTTACCAGTTACTGTACGAGACACCACAACTGAGTATTGTAAAACGTAACAAACCAGTGATTATTAAACAATCTGTACCTGCTCAGATGTAACTCCAGGTGGTACTATCCCATGTTTGTAGTTCTCCAGCAATTTTAGACAGTCGTCTTGTTCCTTCTACAATACATGAAGAGTAAACTGAACGTTCCACAATGTGTATAACGTTTAATAATTACAACGTAGCATAGCGTCTTACAATGTAGCGTCTTACAACGTAGCGTAACGTCTTACAATGTAACGTCTCACAACGTAGCGTAACGTCTTACAACGTAACGTCTTACAACGTAGTATAACGTCTTACAACGTAGCATAACGTCTTACAACGTAGCGTCTCACAACGTAGCGTAACGTCTTACAACGTAACGTCTTACAACGTAGTATAACGTCTTACAACGTAGAGTATAACGTCTTACAACGTACAACGTAGCGTAACGTCTAACAACATAGCGTAACGTCTTACAACGTAGCATAACGTCTTACAACGTAGCATAACGTCTTACAATGTAGCGTCTCACAACGTAGCGTAACGTCTTACAACGTAACGTCTCACAACGTAGTATAACGTCTTACAACGTAGAGTATAACGTCTTACAACGTACAACCTAGCGTAACGTCTAACAACATAGCGTAACATCTTACAACGTAGCGTAACGTCTTACAACGTACAACGTAGCGTAACGTCTTACAACGTAGCGTAACGTCTTACAACGTAGCATAACGTCTTACAACGTAGCGTAACGTCTTACAACGTAGCGTAACGTCTTACAACGTAGCGTAACGTCTTACAACGTAGCGTAACGTCTTACAACGTAGCGTAACGTCTTACAACGTAGCGTAACGTCTTACAACGTAGCGTAACGTCTTACAACGTAGCGTAACGTCTTACAACGTAGCATAACGTCTTACAACGTAGCGTAACGTCTTACAACGTAGCGTAACGTCTTACAACGTAGCGTAACGTCTTACAACGTAGCGTAACGTCTTACAACGTAGCGTAACGTCTTACAACGTAGCATAACGTCTTACAACGTAGCGTAACGTCTTACAACGTAGCATAACGTCTTACAACGTAGCGTAACGTCTTACAACGTAGCGTAACGTCTTACAACGTAGCGTAACGTCTTACAACGTAGCGTAACGTCTTACAACGTAGCGTAACGTCTTACAACGTAGCATAACGTCTTACAACGTAGCGTAACGTCTTACAACGTAGCGTAACGTCTTACAACGTAGCGTAACGTCTTACAACGTAGCGTAATGTCTTACAACGTAGCGTAATGTCTTACAACGTAGCGTAATGTCTTACAACGTAGCATAACGTCTTACAACGTAGCGTAACGTCTTACAACGTAGCGTAACATCTTACAACGTAGCGTAATGTCTTACAACGTAGCGTAACGTCTTACAACGTAGCGTAACATCTTACAACGTAGCGTAATGTCTTACAACGTAGCGTAACGTCTTACAACGTAGCGTAACGTCTTACAACGTAGCGTAACATCTTACAACGTAGCGTAACGTCTTACAACGTAGCGTAACGTCTTACAACGTAGCGTAACGTCTTACAACGTAGCGTAACGTCTAACAACATAGCGTACATCTTACAACGTAGCGTAATGTCTTACAACGTAGCGTAACGTCTTACAACGTAGCGTAACGTCTTACAACGTAGCATAACGTCTTACAACGTAGCATAACGTCTTACAACGTAGCGTAACGTCTAACAACATAGCGTAACATCTTACAACGTAGCGTAATGTCTTACAACGTAGCGTAACGTCTTACAACGTAGCGTAACGTCTTACAACGTAGCGTAACGTCTTACAACGTAGCGTAACGTCTTACAACGTAGCGTAACGTCTTAACGCAGCCGGTATACAGCTTACACTCACTTTAAACACTCACTTTGCCAACAAGTAATGTTCTTGGATCAATGATGTCCAAACATCTTCGGTAACGACCCCAAAAGGTACTCTGCAACAAACCCAATGATAGTAACGTTAATCAACAATTTCCAGCATGTGTATATACTGATGTAGTGAATGTGGGAACTTGGAGTAGACAGACGATACACCGCCAACATTTTCTGAGGATTTGAGCTTCACGATCGTCCACGTCTCTCCAAGCCCCAACATTCACAACAGCAATATGTTTACATAACTGACACACCCAAGCATTACTGAAATCCAACCAGTACATCATTGTAACCTTCGCTCTCCATCAAGTCTCGGTATAGCTCAACGGTTAAAGCATCTCATTGGGAATCAGAAAGTTACAGATTAAAGTTTGCGGAAACTGTTGATTCCCTGGCGTTAAAATTAGCCGCGATGCATCACAATCAATAGCAACGTTGGCTAAACTTGCGGTCGGTCTTCTGACCGATGCTACTGAATTGCTGTTGGCGCCAGAAAAATTCAAAAAGTATAAATCCATGGATAACTGAACAGTGCATAATTATGAAGGATAGAATTACCACCGAAAAATCTCTGCTCGCACGCAAAAGATGAGGAAAAAAAGCTGGAGAACTGCAACGTAAGCTGAAAAACGATTCTTACACAAAACGCACGCTGACGAAATTAACGTGAAATACGAGTTACGTCGCTCGGAAGTCTTTCAAAATATCTTCAGGGGTCGAGGTCTGCTACGAACGTAGACAGATCTTCAAAAGATCTTCAGGGATCGACGTCTGCTACGAACGTATAGACAGATCTTCAAAATATCTTCAGGGGTCGACGTCGGCTACGAACGTAGACAGATCTTCAAAAGATCTTCAGGGATCAACGTCGGCTACGAACGTAGACAGATCTTCAAAAGATCTTCACGGGTCAACGTCTGCTACGAACGTAGACATAGATCTTCAAACGATCTTCAGGGGTCGACGTCTGCTACGAACTTAGACATAGATCTTCAAAAGATCTTCAGGGATCGACGTCTCCTACGAACGTACACATAGATCTTCAAAAGATCTTCAGGGATCGACGCCGGCAACCAACGTAGACAGATCTTCAAAAGATCTTCAGGGATAGACGTCTGCTACGAACGTAGACTGATCTTCAAAGATCTTCAGGGGTCAACGTCTGCTACGAACCTAGATATAGATCTTCAAAAGATCTTCAGGGGTCGACGTCTGCTACGAACGTAGACATAGATCTTCAAAAGATCTTCAGGGATCGACGTCTCCTACGAACGTAGACAGATCTTCAAAAGATCTTCAGGGGTCGACGTCGGCTACCAACGTAGACAGATCTTCAAAAGATCTTCAGGGATCGACGTCTGCTACGAACGTAGACATACATCTTCAAAAGATCTTCAGGGATCGACGTCGGCTACGAACGTAGACATAGATCTTCAAAAGATCTTCAGGGATCGACATCTGCTACGAACGTAGACAGATCTTCAAAAGATCTTCAGGGATCGACATCTGCTACGAACGTAGACAGATCTTCAAAATATCTTCAGGAATCGACGCCAACTACGAACGTAGACAAAGTGTGCACTGAAGGACTCCACCTACTTTGCAGCCCGAAACCTTCTAACCGCTCCTGAACTCGAAGAACTCATCATCCGATTTTGGTGTATATATATAATATAACCCATTACTGCTAGAAATTTGCCATGACATCTTCACTACACTTGTATGTCATTCCAGCTGCTAGTCACATCAGGTATTGTTGCAGTTCCCCAAAAGGGAGAGCTGTCCAATCCACCCAATTATCGTGGAATATGTCTTACTCCCATCGCAACTAAGATCTACGATAATAGACTGATCCCTACATTGGATCATATCCTCCGCGCCAACCAAGGTTCAGTATATATGGTAATGTGACTAATGCCGGTGATGCATGCAATAGGGTTTATTAAAGTTAATATTTGGCATTTACACTCGGTGAAAGAATCAAAGACGCTGCCATTTAGCACAAAGAAAGATATATGTGTTATTTACCGGCTGGGAGGTCCGTACTGGAAAAATATTTTCCCGAAGTCTCCTCTGAGACTCCTCTGAGGGAAAATATTTTTCCAGTACGGACCGACCAAAACGGTAAATAACGTGTTTATTTTTTTCGAGCAAAGTCAAGAGGTCCGTACTGGTGTGATACGGACCTCGTACTCAGCCAATCAAAAGGCTCTATTTTAGTTACGGACCTGAGTTACGGACCTCAAAAAAAAAAAAAAAATCTTTTATTTGCCTCACTTCAATTACTATTGAGAAGTGTGGCATAACTGTAATAATAATAACAATAAAGACGTTTTACGAGCATTATAGTCTCAATGCTGCAGTGCCCGTAACACAACTAAATTGGAAAAGGTCAACGAAAGAGCCATAATTTATCTTCGATAAAAAATCTACGACTTATGAAACACCGTTCTGCAGTGTCTGAAAAAACGCAAGATCTTAATTTCCGTTTTCAAAATGATAAACAAAGAATCGGACGACAGTCGCAGTCTACTGATAAAAACGTGAACACCATATGATTTAGAAGAATAAACTTGAAACTCTTTAAGAGTTCCAAAAGTAAAAACGACGAAGCACGAACAAAAATCATGGAGGTTTACAGCAACAAAACTTTGGAATGAACTACCAGATGAAATGAGACTAATAAAAGATATAGGAACTTTTAAAAATTCATTAGCTAATATAAAATAATTTTAATTATTATTATTTAACTATTATTACTATTAATTAATTGTTAACTTTATTATTATTATTTAAGTTTTTATTTTTACTATTAAGTTGTGGCATACCTGAAAAATAGCGATTTCGCTAAGTGTATTGATCACGTTAAATAAATTGTATTGTATCGCGTTATAATCAATATTGTATTGTATTATATTGTATTATAATCAATATTGTATTGTATTGTATTGTATTGCATTATATTGCATTGCATTATATTGTATTGTATCGTATTGTATTGTATTGTATATTGTATTGTATCGTATCGTATCTTATCGTATCGTATTGTATCGTGTCGTATCGTATCCATTGTATCATATTGTATCGTATCGTATCGTATCGTATCGTATCGTATTGTGAATCGAATGGAGGAAACCGTGACCAGTTGCTAAAAATAGGTACGCAATGCGTACATGCGTCTACGTTTAGGATGGGGCGTAATTACCATCGTGGCACAAATATACAATAGTAAAGCAATTAATATTGATATTTACATTCGTTGAAAGTGATTGCTATAATGATTTCAGATGAAAGAAAATCATTACTTTACACATGGCTTGTTGGACAGGTGCAGATATATTAACCTTTAAAAACTTAACAAACATATTTCTTGTGGTGAAACTATAAACACAGTACTGGTATAGCCCATTGTTTATCTGATGCGTTGAGTGCAAACATGGGCGGTGCTACACTACCGATGGGCATTGTAGTTTTTTAGCACTTGGTCTTGGGTTATTAGACTGCTTGCATTTTGGGTAAGAAATACGGAACATGTTTTATTGAACAATGTCAATCATAAACTTTAATGTTATTTTGCTGTATGGTAAAGTGCAGTTATTATACCTGTTAAACAGTTCTAATTCATTAGTGCTAAATAGCAGAAAATAAACAATCAAGAAAATAAAGCATTTTGCACTGGATAGTAATATTTAGTATTTACTAATATTTAGTGTCTACACTGTATAGTGTCTACAAGTGGCGTAGCTAGGATGACAACAAGATGCATGGATCACAATATTTGCATTCAATGCAGCAGAGCCTTTGGTAGTTTTGACAGGCGTCAAAAGGACCGAAGGCTTTTGGAAGCGTAATTCTACGCAGTTTAAACTTCTTGTGAGTATGTTACTGTGAACATTGATTCCACATAAGCTTATCAGCATCACGATTAGCAACAGAAACACAATTCAAATTTCAAATAAACAAAATTTCTTACTTGAATTTAGCATCAGACATTCAGGGGACTGCGAGGCCCAAATGTGTAGATGGGGTGGGGGCAGGCCCCCCTTGGCTATGCAGTTGAGAAAACATGGGACCCTGGTCTATGGATTGCCTAAATAGACTAAATAATTATTCATACCCCAGTTTTCACGTACCACAAAACATCAACAATATCAACTCAAAATTATTTGTGTCCAAGTGCAGCACTTTGCTAGAAATGCCATGCTAGAAAACAATAACAACTTCATGCATATATAATTGCTGATACAATTTTTTTTAAACCAGTTTAATTTTCCAAACAGATTGAATACCCATGCAATCATACAGTATGTAGTAATAATCCTACATACATCTTACATTGCAATTTTAGACATATATTGTCCAGAATGAGTGTGTTAAAAACGTTTAAATGTACAGTACATTATCAACAGAGCTTTTACAAAATTACCTTAATAGATTATTGTATTAAGAAAAGTATTAAAGTAAAATACATTATTGCACAATTAACTCCATAGCTTTCCATCATAGCTTTCCATCATCACAGGTAAATATATATATATATATATATATATATAGTCCGCCGCCGATAGCATAGCATTTACGTTGCTAAGCAACGTAGACGCAAAAATGCAACTTCAAGGCCTTCCGTCTGGGAATTGAACCCGCGATCATGGATCTCTAGACCAGCGGCTCTAACTAACTGATTACTGAGCTACAGAAACCGTTGCCGTGAGCTTAGCCATGAGTTCAGTATATATAATAATATGGGTAATACCGGTGATTGCAATAGGGTATATTAAAGTTAATATTTGGCATTTACACTCGGTGATGAAGGAAAACAAATATATGTTTGGTCCAGAAAAGGTGAGGGCAACAAAAACGCCAAAAGCTTCATGAAATAAAATTTGATGCTGCCCCACCCAAGGCGAACGAAGCACTCAACTATAGTGTATAATTGATACATGCAAAACGGTAATTATATTTGTTATATTTGCTTTTTTCCTTTCCTTTAAAAAGAGAGATGATAACCGGCATACTTGAGTCGAGATGCATCTATAATAAACCATCCGGACCGCCAGCGTTACCCCTAATCAGAAGAAATAATGTTTTAACACATAAAAATAGGTTTCCTTGTGTGATGTGACCAGTTTCAACATTATTAATAATTATAATAAAGACAGTAAAGTTTCTGAAATCTGGCGTGTTGGCGTACACTGACTGTCTGGTCAGCACTTTATATTTATATTATGACCAGGCTGTGGTCACTCCAATATGGCCGCCACGCACTAATCCCGGCTTCATTGTTACTGTAATGGAGCCATAGTTTGTGTTAGTTTGTATTTTAGCATCTTAAAAGATCAGAGATAGATAGTCTCTGTCGCCTAGAGTAAAACTATATAGCGTGGTCCATTCAAGATGGGCACCGCGAAATATTCCCGGCTTCTTTTTTTCGCAGCATCCAAACAATGGTTGCTCGACCCAGTCTTCATTTAAAGAAGTGGTTTTGTGGCCGTGTCATGGGGCAAAATTGCGAAATAAATGTCTGTGCAACTAGATGTTGCCATGTTGGCGGTTCTCTATTTTCCTTCTGATTATCTTTCACTAAACATGTTATAGAAGATTGATTTCGTGTAAATTGTGAAGGTCCAGAAGAAAAATATGAACATTTTTTTCGGGCTCCGGAAAGGGGGAGAATGCATATTTCCTAATGGCCCCAGTAGCTCCGTTACACCACTGCATCCGGACCGCCAGCTTTGCCATGTAGCAATTTCTGACAATGTTCTCACACTTCTTCAAGTGTAATTTCACTTTCCAAGGAGTCATCAAGGCACTCAAAGCGTTTGAAAGAGTTTCTTTTATTTCTGAAGGGTTCATCAAGGTGGGAATTTTCCATTGTCTCATAAAGAATGATTTCTCCATATTTCTAACACCTCATGTTTATCGTCGACCATTTCCTGAAGATTACGTATCTTCAAAATAATAATTTCGAGCTTAAGGCATTACGAATTATATAACGATACATTAACGATCATCAAGTTCAAATCCTCAGAAAACAATTGTTTGGTAGACCATACAGTAGTGAATTACGATAGAATAACGGCGATGTTTACATATGAAAATTTCTGGCTGTCTTAACTGCCCTTCGTTAAACTTGTTCAAGTAGTCACGTACGTAGCTTTAGGGGCTGATTACATGGAGAAATTCCAGCCTGGGCTGAGATTTCAGCCCGGCTACTGAGGTATGGTAAATTACGGAGTATGAAAATCATTTAAATAGCTTTGTTTTATGCCATATTTGTTACCGCTTGACCGCTTTCGACACCGTGATTTCTATTCTCCCTCTTTACCATACCTCGCCGGGCTGAAATCTCAGCCCGGGCTGAAATTTCTCCATGTAATCAGCCCCTTAGGGAGGGATGAATGCCAAACCACGCAGTCACAGACGTATTCAAGAACACAATTCTATATAATTGATAAACTATATCTTGAACAAAGTCAACATGACATTGAAGAAAAAGAAAGCAAACCAATCTTTCAAAACAAAGCCAATGAAATAAACCAAACGGGTTTGGCCCACTCCATATAAAATCCGCCTCACTTCTTTCGGCAACGTCAAGTTTCTTTGAGCAGTTTAATTGTTTATTACTTATATTACTAGGAGTAACCATAGGTTAAAAGTCGACCTGGGGACATTAGTCACACACAATACGTGTTCTTGTAATAACTGGGATCTAACGTACCTAATGACAATGCACCTCACGCTGATTGTCTGAACTAAATAAAAAAGCTGTCAACTGCAAGCATACATGTTTCGCGCAAGAACAGACATTATAAAATAACATGTGTATGCTACGCAAGCTCTGATTGGTCAATACCCGTGTTTGGATCAGGCCATCCAAACACGGAAATTTCCCGCCAAACATTTTCTTAAGTTTTTCTGCTCGTTCTCTTGTATTATTTTATAAAAGAAATACCTAATGGTTTTTCCGTCTTTGGATACTGTGATCCAAACACTTGGGAAGTTGCTCGACTTTCGAAAAGCTAAAAAACACTCGCCTAGCGGCTCGTGTTTTTTTACGCTTTTCTCCAGTCTCGCAACTTCCCGCGTGTTTGGATCACAGTATCCAAACACGGAAACCATTAGGTGTTTCTTTAATGTCTAATGTGACGGGTTCATCCTCAGATGCCAGCGACGACGGTATTGATTTATTTAAAATAAAAAACGTCAACATTCAAAAGCCAACAGTAACTTTAATAAAACTTCTAACACCTTTGGCAGTAACAATATATCAACTTAATGCAGTAATATATAAAGCGTTCTATCAATAGCATAACGTGTTCAGTAACAGTTAGTAGATACTAACAATTGGTAATACAAAAAAGTTCAAGCAATAAAATGCAGTAATACACCAAACGTTAAATATATTAAACCAAACGTTTTTTCCATATGAACCCAAATTGTTCCATAGTTATGATTGTTCAATATGATTGTTCTGAGATTTCATACCATGATGGATGTGACATCTGTCACTTTCGCAGCAGTATCATAGCAGAATGTTATGCTTGTAGAATCAAGGAGAGCAATTGTAAGGTCTTCTTCATCACAAAAATTAAGATCAACTTCGATATTAGCTACTTCTTCCATATTTTCCATCTATTGTTTTCCATATATGGAAATATGTTCCAAATATGGAATGCAAGCCGAGGTGAAGTGGTGAATCTTGAGCCGGGCTTAATCCTATCCAGGGGTAATCCAAAGCCAGCGGTATATTTAAATTTTCTTCACCCAGATTAGGATGCTCCCAGCTCGCTCGCTGGTTGGTCGCAATTATTCCAATATGGGCGTGAGACGTTACGCAAGTGAGGCATTGGTTTCACTGTGGGAAGCGATTTATTAGAGGATGTGATGAGGGCTTTAACACTAGTAAATTCAATAATACTGGTAGAGCAGCGCACCGGAATCCCGAAGGCGTGAGTTCAAATCCAGCTCGAGTCAATAATTTTCTGTCGACTCATGTTACCCTGAGGATGATTCTGAAACATAGATTTAATATAATGTCGCTTGTGTTGTATATATATATATTTTTTTTAATTTAATTTCGCCTTGATTATATATGGTTTATGTATAGTATGAAATTTACATTAAAAAAGATCCTATATTCATTACAAGGCTTGTCAGAGGCGTAGGAACGGATTTAAAGTTGGGATGGCTGAAGTCGACAAGCAGGTAATCAGTGACCGCATTTTTAGGGGGGATCGGGCAGTCTTCCTCCGGAAATATTTTTGAAATCTAGAAGCTCGGAAAGACAATTTGCAGCAATTTGAGCAAACTTTTTCATCTATATAATTCTACAGCGAGCATATTTCAAATAAATCCAGGCTTGCCTGCTACCTTACCAAGTGCCGCCATTTTTTGCGCCTAGTACTGACAGAAGGGTCTGGGAACCAATCTAACACTGGGTTGGCCCTTAAGTAACTTCTCTCCTAGCCTCTATAGTCGTACTAATACAATAGCGTTCCGTCGAGATGACGTCAGTATCGATGTTTGTCCGCTTCTACCCATAATTATTGCGGCCATAACAAAAGAAAATAGCTCATTTGAAATCATTTGTGAGTCAAATTTGGTTTATTTCTCTACATTTTGAGCTATTAATAGCAGCCAGACGCTACGCTATTGGAAAAACATTAAATTTAGCAACGCTTTCTGATTTTTGGGGGGCTCAGCCCCACACAGCCCCCCCCCCCCCCGGTTCATATGCCTCCGAGGCTTGTTAAACGCCAATTACTGAAGTTCTATTACAACAATATTGGTCTGCAATGTGCAAATGAAATACATCATATACTAGCTCAAAATCAGCTGCCCTTCATGCAGGCTATCTTAAACAAAGAGTCAACATGACATTGGAGAAAAAGAAAGCAAACCGGTTGGGCTTCTTGGAAGTGCTAGAACTGTATCATTATTCATAAGATTATAAGTACATTATTTAGACAAACACTGAACTTCTACAAAGAGATTCTTTCAAATTTGGGGCAGTATTTATGCATAGGAATGGGTTTTGTATAGGATCATCTTACATCCAGTATTTCTCACAAGAGGGTGTCCATCTCATTAACTAAAGTTGTTGTTGTTGTTGTTGTTGTTATTATTATTATTATTATTTTCAGTTTTTGCACAGCTCATTATCTTATAGCTGGATTTCATTGCAAAACATCAAGGTACATCCACCCTTAGGTGTCTTATCTTGCAGTTCCCAACAAACAAGCTTTTTGAAGTATCTGGAAATCAATAATTATTATTATTATTATTAATATGTAAGTCCACTAGTAACTATACTAATGTCCAATACGATACATACAACTCAACCAAGGAAGTACTAAAGAATTTTCATCTTGTACAAGAGGATAACTTAGAAATCGTTTGACCTGTCAAGGTTCCTTTTTCTCAAATGTCTCAAAGTTTTCCCTGTCACAACTTAACGTCCTCTGGTCAAGAGGATAAACTTAGAAATCGTTTGACCTGTCAAGGTTCCTTTTTCTCAAATGTCTCAAAGTTTTCCCTGTCACAACTTAACGTCCTCTGGTCTACATCCCAATCAAAACTACCAAAAAACATTTTCAATTTTACAGTTCGTTACATAAATAACACACTTCCCTCACGAAAGAATCTTAGCAGATGGGGTATTTCACCAAGTTCTGACTGCTCGTTCTGTTTACGTCCTGAAACTCTTCTACATGTTGTTGCCGGTTGTCAACATTACCTAGAACGATTTACTTGGAGACACGATTCCATTCTCAGTTTTCTTTTTTCTTGAAATGTTAAATAATTTAGGACTCGATAACAAACATCAACAATACTACATCCGAAACATGATCTCTATCGCCATTAGAACGACGTATTATATCTTCTGTTGTAGAAACAAAGAATGGACCAATCCTGAACCACTAAATGTTTAAGTATAAAGTTGTTTTAGAAATATTAATACTGTATATAATCATATGTGATTCAAGTTAGCCAATTGTAAATTACCTCAAGAAGTGAGATTTGCAATTGTAAATATATAAGAAAAATTTATATTAATAAAATTTATATTAATAAAGTTTCCATTATAGCAGTATGACACGTATGAATGCCAGTTACATAAAAAGTAACATAGGGCGCAAGTACGTAACCTATGTTGCTGTCAAGGATTAATATAAAACAAATTGTTGTAACAGAATATCTACTAAAACTTAATAAGTCTAAATGTTTAAAAGTCATTAAAATTATCTACCAACTAATATTGTAAAAATTATCAAAGGATTATCTATCTCATAGTGATGTTTGCCTTCTTATATAATCAGGCTATATTAAATCTTTCATCCGATTTGACTTCCTTTCATGCAATGACTTTAAATGTTCGTGCGATATTTAGGGTACTGGAGATCACTGATCTCTGAACCCTTAATAGAATGTATTATTAACTAATTATTATTATTATTATTATTATTATTATTATTATATAAGCATGCACTGATGCCAAACTACAATCCTTAGAGGATTGGAAAAATAATACGATATAATTTAGGCAAAACTTGAAGGAATGAAACAGATAGTCTAGAACAAGGATGCAGTGCTTTCGTTATCAACATTGTTGTCTTGTAAAGTCTGTTTTCATTTTCCACACCATGTCACTGATGGTGCTTCTGAT
Source organism: Chrysogorgia sp. JL179-B06 (assembly GCA_035772405.1). Taxonomy (NCBI): domain Eukaryota; kingdom Metazoa; phylum Cnidaria; class Anthozoa; order Scleralcyonacea; family Chrysogorgiidae; genus Chrysogorgia; species Chrysogorgia sp. JL179-B06. Next base: position 664,505 of record JAYKKM010000329.1, read on the forward strand.
ATCCCCTCTCCCCATGACGTCATTATCATTTTAGGACTAATGGCACTCCCCCAAAGTGTCACATATTTTATGTACATCCCCTCAGTCGGGCTAGCCTGGTTTATAAAAAATGCACCCATAGTATGGAACCTTAAATTTAGAAATGTTCTTAGGAGACTTTTGAAGACTAACCTCTATTAAAAGGATAGGTGAGGACTGGATCCTTCAAAATCAAGTACTATACTGCATTACTAGTCAGGGGCAGCCATTTCCTGCATAATTTTGAGACAAGTTTTAGAGGTTACACAATTTCACAATCTACACAGTTATGATTACACTTGTTTTGTAGTGTGTGACCTACAGTAGTCAACAAGTGTGTGAATAGTCAACAGACATTTTAGTATAATACTTAGCTAAATGTCTCGTTTCCGATAAGCAGTCTCTGATTATGTTTCACAAAAATTTATAAAGGTCAGCAAAAATATCAACAAAAATCCATGTGTATACCGTAATACATTGTGGTTGTGTGGCAGCAGGCTTGTATGCCACATTTGAGATGTAAAAGATGTCACTTCTGTTTTATTGGGGGTGCCCCCACCATTGACATTGGGGGTGTGCCCCCAGTACACCAGGTTGTGAAATAATATATTATATTCCCCACTTTTCAAGGAATTGTGTGGACTTCCTTCAACATTAGTTTAGCAGCTAATTGCCTATTAAATTATAACTTTGGTGAGTTTCAAATATTAAAGCATGTCTAGTTATAACCGTTTATAAAAATAAAATAGTTTGTTGCTGCTTGTCATGGCATATTTCTTAGTCTTTAATTTATAAACAAAATCAGGGGCGGCATAGCAGTCTGGATATTGGGGGGCACATGCTAAATGCACTCGCTAAATGCACAAGGGGGGTCCGGGCTGAGAAATTGTAAGTACCGGTACTTATGTAAAACCTCGCCTACAGCCAAGGTTTGCAGAAACTTTCGAATTTTCTCCTTGACGAGGTATTATGCGAGTCAGAATCTGGGTATATAACCATGCAAAATCAATTACCATGGCGTGCACATGTCTCGGAGTAACCACATGCGTGTAACAGTCAATTACTAGTCCCACATGCTTAGTCTCCCTCACTAAGTAGGGGAGTCGATGTGGTGGGGGTTAGGGACGGATAAAACATGGCTGGGGGGTTAGGGTTAGAAAATTTGTTAGGTAGGGGATTGGGAACAATTACTTCCGTGGTTGATTTGCATGGTTATATACCCAGTTTTTGGCAAGAATTATACCTCCGAGAAGAGAGGAATCCAGTGCGGCATCTTCGGACTGTGATTGGTCAAGATATTGAATAGTTTAGGTTTGCAGGCTCACTTAATGCTCACTTAATACTAACTGTAAAACGAACCCTAATCCTAACCCTAATACTAACCCTAATACTAACCCTAATACTATAAACCCTATTATACTAACCCTAATCACACTTCCTGACTGGATTCTAGTTCGAGCTGGAGAATATACGGGCTGCCATTCTTTTCTAAGCTATATTCTGCTGTAACTGTAAGAATAATAAAAGCTGATAGTTTTGTAGTTAAACCACAAACCTGATCATATCTAGATTTCCTCGTAGAGAATTCCTTTGTCGCGATATCGTGAAGAGTTCTGTTATTTTCCGACATTTTGAACATGCGCAACAACAATCAGTAGTCTGGCGAACCATGTTGAGCCCGCTAACACCACTAACCCAGCGGTGACATGTTCGTCGTAAAACAGTCGCAAAACGCTCGTAAATCTACCACCATGTCATTGGTGTCAAAATATGTAAATATTTCTCTCTCCTCCGCGCGCACGTGGAGAAGAGCGTTCATGCAGAATACATGACAAACTCTCGATCCTAGACCAGTAAATTTGATTTTGTCATCGATAGTCAAAACGGTATATGTAGATACTTTCCAAAAGGCAAACGACGTTATTCGGGATTTCGAAATATCAATCGCAACAACGTCCACAAATATATTTTGAAACCTCGCAGCATACTGACAAAATATATTTGTGGACTGCCAAATATATTTGTCGACTGAAAAAATACATTTGTCGACTGACAAAATATATTTGCCGATTGAAACTACTATATGCGCATTGCATATACATTTATACAGTATATTACGGTGGTCCATGGTTAAAGGTGCCGTCCAGTCCGTTCTGCGCATGTCCACGTTTTGAGCTTTTCCGTCTAAAAAGCGTGTTATAAGAAGCGTTTGGATCCTAAATGTGGATAATAATCTATCAAACTACCACTCGTACCTTCGCCACATTTAACAAATACTCGCTTTCGAACTGACACATGCGCAGAACGGACTGGACTGCAAGAACATTCGTAAAGTCACTTACTAGTCATAGATGCTTTTAAATAAGTGATAAAAGCCATAAAACGTGTTGTGCTGCGTAGGCAGTGTAGAAATACAAATCAAATATCTCAGTAAAAAGGTTGGTGTACGGCAGAAATAGCATGTAAGTTGTCTAACGTTTCTTGCAAAGGACCTTCGTCAGATGTAACGTAAAGTGAATTGGAAATAATCACTCAGTTATCATTTCACAGTTAACGTTTCACTCTCTGACGAAGGGCCACTCGAAACGTTAGACAACTTCCACACTATTTCATAGACTTACTCAAAATCTGCCTCTTGATTGTTTCGGGTTCTCGTCTTTGAAACCAAACCACTCAGTCTCGAAACAAACCCGTCTTTAACCCAAAACAATCAAAGAGGCAGACTTGAAGGCTGAAGCAAATCTATCTATTTTACTATTTTTCCGAGTTCCGACCGTTTGGCGAAATGGTTCGTAATATTCACGACGAATATGTTACCGCTGGGTAAGTAGTGTGGCGGGCTCAACATGGTTCGCTCGTTGGGGGACAGTGAACTCTACGGTGGCTCGTTAGGGCCATCGCCGCACAGTATGGAATTTCTCCGTAGAACGGTAGTCTTTCCGTAGAATAAGGTATATCTCCGTACAGTGGGGTATATCTCCCTACGGTGGGGTACGTCTCCGTAGAACGAGCTGTCTCCGTAGAACGAGCTGTCTCCGTAGAACGAGCTGTCTCCGTAGAACGAGCTGTCTCCGTAGAACGAGCTGTCTCCGTAGAATAAACCGTCTCCGTAGAACGAGCTGTTTCCGTTGAATGGAACTTTCTCCGTTGAATGGAACTTTCTCCGTAGAACGAACGAGCTGTTTGATTTTTTGCTTACTCTAATGGTACACAGCGCTGACAATACGCGCCCGCGCAAGTGGGATAAAATATTCTCAATCAGAAGCAAAACAACTAGCCATAGTTAATATTAACTATGAGCTAGGGTTGAATAATGTCGTTCTGTCAAAATTGTGGAAATAAGTTTGCAGTTGGTGGTCTCTTTTGTCATAGTTGTGGTCATAAAAATTCAGGTACAGTATGTAAGCTGTCACGGCTTGACTTGTTTACTTTTGCCCTTTTTGTTTTTGGTTTAACTGTAATTGAAGAAAAATGGCATGTTTCATCATGAATATGCTAATTTTGTCGTAGGAGGAGTAAATCCGGACGCCAATGGTCCAGCGACTAACTTGTCTTCGTCAACTGTCTCATCCCCAGCATCGACATTGTCGTTCGAGGAATTCAGGAAGAGGAAGGAGGCAAGTAGGTCTTCTTTCTTTACCAAAAAGAATCCCAAAAGCAGAAAGGGAAACAATGAAGAAGTGAAAATTCAAGTGGGTCTCCTTCACATGGTTGATGGGAGACTGAGGAAAATGAAAGGAAGGACCCTTCCTGTCACAGTATCTCCCAATGTTGATGCAAGCAGTCTTGTACAGGCTGCTGTTGAAAAACATGGAAAACACTTCCAACAGTTTAATGTCTCCCACAAATATGTTTTATTATATCCTGACTACACTTTGGTCAGCAACTTGCCTGGGAATTTTCAAGAATTTTCCTTATCCAAATACAAAGAAGACTTGGGGAAGTCATATGCAAAGGTATATTTATGGCTGTGCACATATACTGATTTTGAAGCAATGCAAGCTGACTCTGATTGTGAGGAAACTAACCAGACACCACCAATTGGGGAACAAAGTGTAACCATGGAAACCACTGATAGAGAGCAAGCCATCTGCAGTAGTCCATGCCCCACAACAACTATCTCTTCAATATCTGACCCCGTCCTTATTTGTGACCAGGAGTCTAACCTTAATCCTATTGTTATTCTGGACCATAGCATAAATGGTAACCAGACATCCAGCAGTAATCCTATACCACCTGGATCTGAGGTAAGAAAAGAAGAACTAACTGCTTTATGCCCGACATGTTACAGAAGAATTGCCATTACCATAATAGAGGAGCACGCTGACCTCTGTGCAGATAACTTTGATCCAGTTGGGGAAGTTCAAGTTATAAACACACAGTCCACAGACATGCCTGATACCGTGGTTGCTGTTCATGCTCAACTTGAAAGTGATGCTCCTAGCACATATTCAATGGCAGAGGAGGACCAGAAGATGAAGGCCATCGTTGACCAGCTGCAAAGTAACATTGACCTTTTTAGTAAGACAAGAATAAGTATCCGAAGAAAAAATATACTTGAAGATTTCCTTGCCATCAGAAAGAAACCTTGGTTCAACTTGAGTGGTGTCTTCAAGGTGACTTTTATCGGAGAGCCAGCGATTGATGATGGTGGACCGAGACGTGAATTTTTTTCAGGTTTGTTTTGTAATTTATTAATGTCCCATATCAGGTTTAGCCAGAAAGAACAGAATTAACAGTTGTATTGAGCTAGGCCCAGACATAGCCGGTCAATCATGACAAACACTCCTATCCAGTCATTGGAGCTTTCCTGAAGCAAAAAATCTATATTCTATCATGCCCTGCAAAGATTGTGATTTGAGGTTGCCCTGTTTTATTGACAATAGTACAAACATGTACTTCACTAGTCAACAATCAAAAATTGAATCAGTCAAAAAACTTTGTGGTTATCACCATGTGTAATAATTTAATCTGAGCTAATCAAAAATTGGCTTAGAAAAGGTAGAACATAAAGATGTTAATTGCGGGAATAAATTATTATGTGCTTGGGAACTAATCTGTTACCGCTACCAGTACTATATCAATGATAAAGTTGATGTGGTAATATTTAATGTACAGTAGTGAACTGTATTTTTGAAAGTTTAATACCATTTTGTTCAAGTTTTGAAGATATCCTTCATTTTCAAATATATTTGGTAATAATGGTGGTTCAGTACCTCATAACTTTGTATAACTCAAGAAGGAGAAGATTATGGGAGTTCTTTCAAATAAATCAATAAAAAATTCATGTCAATGCTTGTTTCCTAACCAGTTTGACCAATTCCTGCCTAGACGGCCTCTTATAAATAAAATAAAATAAAATAATGTTGGCTAATTAATATGCCAGACAATTTTACGTGGCAAGGAGAGCCCAGGCATCTGGTTGGTAGGAATGGGCGATATTTCTATGTCTAAGGGCATTGTACAACTAGACTTAAAATACTGACTGTATACAACTCCAACATGCATGAGTTTGTACATTACCGTACATAAGAAAGTGATATAGATTTTTTCTTGCTTTTGTGGGGGGGGGGGGGGGGGGGGGGGGGTGGGGCTGGGGCAAATGCCCCTTGGAAAATCCACCCTCCCAATGGTTTTTGTCTCTAGAAATATTACAACAAGTGCGACAACGACTGCTATCTAATGGTGTTCCAATATCGAGTGTTACAGCATTAACAAACGGTGAATTTAAAGCTGCTGGTGAGCTCATGATATTATCCATAGCACAAGGTGGTCCATCTCCCAGCATTTTGGCAAAAGAGGTGTACGATTATATAGTTGATGGTGTGGCAAGTGTCCTGCCAGAGAAGTGGGGTAGTCAACTGAGGCCTGAAGTGCAAACAATAATTGACCAGGTATGGTTTAACTGGTTTTTAAAAAGCCCAAAAATAAACATACATTCTGTAAACCAACATTGTATAGTACATGTACAGTAATAGCAAATTTCAAGTCCTTGAATTCAAGTACTTTCAACGACATTCAACTTATGTATGAACCCTGTATATAGTACTGTATATATACATGTAGAAATGTATAACAATTTGTTTTATTCTGACTGTAGGTAATACCTGTATTTGTGCACATAATGTATGTTTGGGTACATTGTTTCAAGAAACTGTAATGGAGCCACCTTAATTTTCTGCCTATACTTTAAAATAGATAGCTCAAGCTAGCACTGATTATGAATTGCAGAAAGTTTTAATGGAGGACTCAAGCTTGGAACAGCTGAGTCGTGTTGGCTATAGAGGAGTACCAACCAAAGAAACCATTTCAAACAAGGAATATCTGATCAGGTCAGTACAATAACTGTGGACTGTGCTGGGGTGTAACAGTCTGCTCTGAGGGATTTATTTTCATTACAGTTTTATTCTTTCTTACCAGGTCACTGGTAATGTTTGAGTTAACAACAATTCTGCCAATGTTGGACCAGCTTGCTGCAGGTCTAAACACATTTGGTATTTTGGAAACCATTAAATCAAACAGAATAGCAATGGAAGCCCTTTTTACCAAGCCAGAATGCTTTTTGCCAACTGTTGATTACATGTTGGATAACCTTCAAGGCGACTTTAGTGAAGAAGGCAGTAACAGCAGGCCTACAGAAGTTAATGTCTTCAAGTACCTGTCTGACTACATTACAGATGTTGGTTTTACAGGTAAAAACAACTGCTGTTTAGTGTAGTATTTCTCTGAAAAGGTTAGAATGAATTAAAGCTTTCAATGTGAATAACTTGTTTATATTTTATTTCCTTTCAGTTAGTTCTAATGATGGTGCTGCAACTCTGTCAAACCTATTCAAGTTTGTAACTGGGGCAGAAAATATTCCACCTCTTGGTTTACCAAATGGCATCACAGTTAAATTCAAGCATCACTGTAATTCTGGCTGCAGGTGCAGGCCAACTGCATCAACCTGCGATATTAGCATCACATTTCCAGTTCACTATGAAAATTATCAAGACTTCACAGATTCAATGTCTTCAGCCCTTATGGAAGGCTTTGGATTTGGTTTTATTTAGTAACAATGTGTCAATGTACAACTTTATTCACTGACTTAGTTAATCCATAACCACAAGCAATAACAATCGAAAAATGTTTTTCAAATGCTAGTTTGTTTTTGTACAATTGGAGTTTTCTATCAATTGGTATAATAAAATGTTACAATTTTCAAATTTGGATTATAAACATTTATTAAAGTAGAGTTACTAAAGCTAGGGGTGGTGGAATACAGTACAGTAGGTGCTGCACTTTTTTGCTAAAATGCGATATTGTATTTACGCAGTATATACTATACTGTATTTATATATTTTATCTGCAAAACAGTTACAGTAATATTAAGTCTGCTTTGCAGGTGGATATTGGTACTTGCATATTATCATTCGTCAATACATTGACTTTAATCACAAATGTCTCGTGAAAATTACCAAAAACGATTTGAAATATTGAACATTTTCTGTGGCATGCCTCCACACCCCTTTTAAACTATAGCAGTGTTGCAGCTTCACCACTCAAATGGAACTAATTTTCTGCCACACGACATTTCAACATCTTCCACAGCTGTCAACAGCACAGAAGTGTCCCTAAAATAAAGGTATTAATACTGTATGTTTGGTGCAGTTTGTTAAACAACAAGTTTTGAATATGATTTTTTGTTTTATGGCCAACCTCTCCCCCTAGGACAAGAAAGCCTGATCACAGGTTACTCCAAAACCGACCCCTTTGTTATTTTACTCTGTCTGACGATGGACGATTTAACTCGTCAAACGAGAGCCTCTGGGTTGGAAAAGAACTTCATCAAATGAATTGGTCTGAAGTACAGTACAGTACAAGGATCAACTGAAATTCAGCTTTATTAAAAAGAAACACTTCTGTAAAGTACAAGGAACTGAAATTCAGCTTTATTTAGAAACACTTCTGTTGCCATGGCAGTAAATGTCGATTATACTGTACATGCATGTACCTTCTGGCTTCAGGTAGCTATGTTTACTAAATAAACAAACAGATTGTATCCCTGTTCATGGTTGGCTGGGTACTGCATGTTATTCTCTTCCATCAAATAATGAAAGTATTCTTGGTATAGATTTGGCTCTTCCACATCATGCTCACAAAAACCAGCCCCTTCATTCAGTTTTTCAGTAGAAAGTGGTACTAAGCAGTCCCATGCATTTGACCTCTCAGGCAAATAGTAAAGAACATCGGGAACTCCAGGAACAGTCTCATGCCTTGATGCTCTTATATGATGTGAATTCCAGTACTCTTTCACCTGGTCAAGTGTTTGCTGCAGAATCCCATGGAAGCAAAACCACAAACACTCCTTGTGAAGCTCAATGCTTGTATTCAAGACATTTGCATCTATCATATCCTTAAAGAAATGGATCCACCAATTTGAACTTACTCTACGGAACTGGACCACCAGTTTTCGATTCTTTGGTTTGTGGTGGATGTATCATACCTGTGAGCCTGGTCACCAGCAAGAGGATAACAATAATCTCTTCGAAAGTAACATTGTAATGCTGCTAAAGTCCCATTCTCTGTCCCACAATCCGTTCTTGTCAAAAGGGGGCACCCTTTTGCATCATTAACACAGTCCAAATACATTCCTGCAATATTCTGTGGGTGATTATTGGACCGTGTCACTTCCAACCATAACATTTTACGGCTGTACCCATCTATTGATCCATGGATTGGAAAGCCATAGGGTTTTAGCTTATCATACCCTACAAAAAATGTAATTAACATTTTGTGCTTTAGGGAGTGGTCATTATTTATAGCTTGGGGACTGGTAAATATGAACAACCTTTTATTGGGGAGCGGTTGAAACGGGGGTCAAAATCATTTGCTGCCAAAATTTAGTGAGGTTATGTAATAACCAAGGTTAATAGCTAGGGAACCACTAAAACTACTCCAAGTACCACTACTCGTTTCCAGGCCACCTCGGTCTACAGCTTGCAACCTAACCTTCCAAAAGGGTAAGTATGGTGTACGCAGATATTAACCATTTTTGTGGGTACTGCGGTCAGCGGTACCCATATAGTCACGGTGTTGAGGTAGGGGTTCAACATCGAAATTACAACTGCGCAACTCAAGATACTAATTCGGAATTCATCGTCGGTACTAATTCGGAATACAAAGTGGGTGTTGTGTAAGTCGGGAATGTTCGCGTCATTCGTGGTGTCTTCTGATCGAGTGCGTTATGGTTTGTGGCTTAATAGTTCCCTCTTCCTCGTGGCATGCCTTCTGTCAGTTCTGATCGAGTGCGTTTTTGACTTATCGAAAAGGTTTTGAACAACTATCCTCAAAAAGTCTTGTCTTTCTTGACAAGGCTTGTGTAGTTAAAGGTAAGTTGTATCTTTCTCGTTTTCTTATACATAATAAAACAATTATTGGATTTGGTTTTCGCATTATATTGAGAATTACCAAGGTCTCAGTTTGTGTTCTCAGCCTCCGGCTTTGGCAGATAACACAAACCTTGACCTTCATAATTCTCAATATCATGCTTCACCTCATCCAATAATTGATAATTATTATATGAGAAAACTGATGCCTTAACCTATAGTGAATCATTTACCATTGAATTGACATAATAGAACCTATATTTGTCTTAAAAATGCATTTACAAATTTATTCTCTGCTGATTTAGTTAAATCTGCTGTTTAGTAATCCACCATGAGAAAATTTCAACACCTGGTTTATGCACCCTCTACCCCTAGTCTATAACAAGTATTGTGATGTTTATGTCGAGTGTATTATGAAATGAAAATTCACCACTGGCTTTTTATGATTGTATTTGAAAGAACACGCTAAATAATGAAAAATCCGTTGAGCTGTGACATCACAAGATGGGCACAGCATTACATCAAAACTCAAAATCAGGTATATCTTTGGATTGGTTTGACTAAACTGGCTCAAACCATGCAGACTTACTGAGTCAACAAGTCTCAGTATTGGGATTGTTGTTATTAGGTTCCCATGGTAACAGATTTGTAACAAAATTTTCTACTTTTTGACATTGTAGTTTTGTTGTTTTAAACAGTATTGTTGCATTGGAAATCATGGAAAAGGATGTCAACTTCCTAAAACTAGTTGCTGTAAATGTGGTTGAAAACAAAGAATTATTATAAAGGAAGAGAGTAATCTGGAAACTCTGTTACCATAGCAACGACATTAGAACCATGGCAATATTTAGTTTTCTTAATTGAGTAAGTCAGCAAGGTTTGAATTTAGTCAAACCAGTCTGAAGATATGCGTGATTTTCAGTTTTGGTGTAATGCTGTGTCCATCATGTGACGTCACAGCTCAAATTATATAAAGCGTAATAATTCAAGAATGGAATAACATATGAAAAGCATCTAAAAGCCATTTTTCATTACTACAAGTGTTTCTTTCAAGTACAATGAAAAACTGGGGTGAAATTCCTCAGTTTAGACTAACATGGTCTTTTTGTTTCATAAAAATGGGCCTCCCTTGGTCACACCCGATGCTCATTGCTCCACAAGGCTGACCCAACATTAATATTCCATGCGGTCCCACATGTTCGCATTGCGGACCTATTTTTATATCTGTTAATAACATTTTTATGACAACGTGATATGCCCTATTGGACCTCAGGTGCTCTTGGTGATAAATCAATATGATGAACATTACATGTTATTTTTCCTAAAAGGGACAATGAACACTCCCTTTAAACTAAAAAAGGGTTTATCAAACTACAATAGCCATCATAAATTTTGAATGTTTCCAACTACATCTATTACCTGTGTTACAAACAATGATATTGATTGTAGTCACTACATGTTTTGCTGTTTCTATAGACTATAGATTTAAAAGGCTACCTGCATACTTTGACATTTAAATATATTTATGGCATAAATACAGTTAACAATGAACTTTCCATGTAGTATGTGGTAGAGTAGCTTTTTGGGGTCTGGGCCTAGTTCCGTATTTCCCGCGCTGAATGGTAACATGGTTGGGGCCTATAATATAAGCAACGTCAAAAGGAGGCTCAGCACTGTTCTTTGCCAGCTCAAGCGTGCGAAGCAAATGCCAAGGTTAACCTGGAATAGCAGTCGACACCCGCCCACCCTCTCCAGATTTGTGAGGAGAGGCGTAGGAGTTAACCAAAGCAGCATTCATCTCAGAGGTATTGGTCAAGCCACAATTGGAGTTCATATGAGGCAGATCTTTATATAAGATTATGCAGAGTAAATATCAATTTAAGGTAATTCTCCCTGTACGTTGTACAGGTGACATGCAGTGTTTACTATAGCAATGGGAGAAGGGTTACCGTAAGGTTGTTGGTCAGGCTCAAGGATACACCTGTGCTAAGCATTCGGCCAGCCGGGAAACCTTTACGGTCTTGGTTCGACTAACCCGATCCCATCCCTCGTCAGCCTGCAAAACGCCAAAGCTAGATGTAGTCGTATTACAGCAATTTTGTTATTTATCATCATTTTAAGATGTCTCAACTATCATTAAGGAATAGAGAATAGTTAATAGCAATTTCAGGAAGCAATAGACATTATTCATGCTGCCAAATTAATGTTCTTTTATATGCAAATAAATTGGTCCTTATGAACTTGTTTCAAGGTACAAAATTATTTTAAATATGCATATAAAACAATATCAATTTTGCAGCCATCTATGATTCTGGAGGGTTCATATTGATAACAGTTTTATCATAGAGCTGAAATGACTAGATATAATAATTTTTTGAAATAATCAGGCAATCAAATTTTCGCATTAGTAATCGTTATTGTGTTTATATTTTATTGAATATTTTTCCAACCTACCATCTATGTGCCAGCAGTAATTTGGGCCATACGAAACATATCGTCTCCTGTGAAGTCTCCTACTCCTTCTTGCCCTGCTAGCATCTGGGTCTATTTCTCCTCAAGTAAGTGGCAACGAGTGATCTTGGAACGTGAATGTGATGCTTGATCCTCAAAGCATGCCAGATAGCTCGATAACCCTTTAAACATCCAGCTCCTTCCGCTTCCTGCTTGATAAAGTTTTTAATTGTTTCTTCATCAACAACATTGTTTCTTCTGGACAGGCCATAAGTTTCTAGCCTTCGCTTCAACGTACGTATACTCATGCACACACCATGGTGGGTGCTCAGCATGTCTACAATTACTTCATACTTGTATCCGAGGTGGAAATAATGCTCTATTATCTCTCGGCTCTCATCTTGATCTACAAAAAGTAAGGCCCAAAGAAGTATAAATATATGTAAACACAGTTCCAGCTATTCACGAAATAAAACTGTTATTAATTTATAAAAATCAATCAATGAACTTCAAACCTTGTACTCTAATTCCACAGTTCTGGCAAAACGAAGCTCCTTGGACAAGATGTGAACGGCATCCCCGACGAGCCGGTAAATACAGTACAGCTCCGGGCTCTTTCCGGTCCGCCATCTTGTTCAGAAGAGGCTGGGTACGAGATATAGTGTGAATGATTGTGATTGTGAATGAGCCTTTCCGTCTCAGATTCCCGAGCTGGTTCATCCATCGCAACGATTCTAAAGACATTTTTTAGTGTTTTCATTTCCCCTTGTTGCCCTAATAATTCTGAACTTCGGAAAAGTACAGAAGTGCGCTATAGAAACTTGCATTAAAAATAACCTGTTGTATTATTGACATTTTCACGACAAGATTTGTTAAAAAAATCCTAACTTTAGATGCTCATAAATGCCCACTAATCAACTAGCCAACCACTGTCTTACCCTGGTTCCAGAGACTCGAGTCCGCGAAGTTGAGCCCGACATTGAACAAGACTGCCTAGCCTGCGCAGGCAGTGTAGAAATACAAATCAAATATCTAAAATGGTTGGTGTACTGCCGAAATAGCGTGTAAGTTGTCTAACGTTTTAAGCGGCGAAGGCCCTTCATCAGAGAGTGAAAGGGCCAGCCTTCGCTCGAAACGTTAGACTACTTACACGCTATTTCGGCATTACACCAACCATTTTAGATACTTAAAGGTAATAAGTAATAACACTGTTGTAAATTTGTGACTAAGTTTATTATCGCATATCAAATGATTTATCAAGAAATGGCAAAGATTCACCATTTAAAACCAGTTTTTGCAGAAAGAACGTGTTGACAAGCACAAGTATCGTGGGCGCACTCGTACCCAGCCTCTTCTGAATAAGATGACGGACCGGAAACAGCCCGGAGCTGTACTGTATTTACCGGCTCGTCATCCCCGACAGTCCGCCATTTTAAGACAGAAACTCGTAAGACTGGGAACGAGTGACACACTAGGCTACGGAGACAGCTCGTTCTACGGAGACGGTTTCTTCTACGGAGACAGCTCGTTCTACGGAGACAGCTCGTTCTACGGAGACAGCTCGTTCTAAGACAGCTCGTTCTACGGAGACAGCTCGTTCTACGGAGACGTACCCCACTGTACGGAGATATACCTTATTCTACGGAAAGACTACCGTTCTACGGAGAAATTCCATACTGTGCGGCGATGGCCCTAACGAGCCACCGTAGAACTCTAATAAAGACTGGAACGATAACTCGGGGTTGAATTTTGAAGCCAGTACGGAGGCTGACATGTAGGTATGCCCTAGTCCTTTTTTAGTTGACCGTGCGATAAAGAAATTAAATTTGATGAAATATAGGTTGTAAAAAACAACATTATGGCAAAAAACTAAAATAATATCACACTATTTCAAGTTTAGATTTATTGCTAGTTCACAGTATGTAATTTCAATGGTGAAATAGCCAGTAAAAGCAAGAAATATAGGAAAGATTAACCCACAAACAAATGTAAATAATGCAAGGTCACAACTTCTTTTTTGATCAAGAATAATTTGGGAAAAAACATCGAGATTCACATTGACACATTTTCAAACTGAAAGACATTTTAGAGGAACAATAACAGAAGAGCATTGTCAAATATCTGTTGTGAAAAACGCAGAGAAAATGTGTTTTCCTGAGGTAGTTACTGGAGGTACTGAGTCATTTTTCGTGTCGTCAAATATTGGATTTAGCAGTAACACACACAAAAAGTAACCTTAAATTGTGTTTTGATATTTATCTTAATAAATATTGTCATAAATATTCAAAGACAGCAAAGAAAATCAAGAGAAACCTGTATTTTTCAAATTTCGGTTGCATATTTCCCTTTTGTTTGACGGATATTTTATTTGTTAGGCCACATCCATCGCTAAAAATTCTTGAAAAGAAGGCTCAACCAACGTATTGCATTTTATCCTTTTAAAAAGCAACTGTGAAACAGCCTAGCTCCAAAAAAGTTGAAAGTTTTCCGTTCAGCCATCCTACCGCTCCTACGATTATTTCCTGGCCACTGCCGTTTCGTGCACTACACGCAAATCAACACGCGTGTTTTATACCTACAACGTCGCCGAGTGGCTGTTTCGTACACTACACGCGGTCAACACGCGTGTTTTATACCTACATGTCAGCCCCCATGGCGGGAATTTTGGCTTCATCCAATCAGTCTTTATAGAGTTCACTGTTGGGGGATAACGGGGGCACGAGGATGCGAGGCGGTAAATTCCCGGAGAGCCAATATGCAAATGAGCCTTTAAGCTAATATTATTTGGAATTACAGACACACGAACGCAGAAATTTTTACGAGCTATCATAATTGGTTTTTCGTAGGCGGGTATATTTACTCACAAATTTTGGCAAGAAGTACCTTTTTTGATTATAGAATCACGCAAATAAGCTCGGACCGCTTCTGCATTTTTGTTGAACCGAGGCTCCAAGCCACTAAAGCTATAAAAATTACAACCTTTTTTGCCTCACTGGAGTGTCTGCCTCCTCCGCGGCGCAGGCGGCAATAGAGTGCCAGCAATGGTTGATGGGAAGGTGATAGGGAGTGAGTCCTGTGTACGTAGGCCATGCCCAGCCTAGACACTATGCCTTCTATTTTGATTTTCGTGTTTTTCCAGAGAATTCGGAGCTTATTTATACTACAGGAAACATCCGTGACGCGAATTTGGCCCCCAGCCCCCATAGCAGCGCACGTAGGCTGGGCGCCATGACTCGATACATGCAGGATAAAAATAGAAATTTCTAACCATTTTTGAGCAGGCCCCCCCCCCCCACCACTTTTTTCGCCGATTACGTTTATTTTTATATGTTTGCGTATTTGTCCTAATCTTGCTCGAAACTTCCGAAATCAAAACGACATCACAAGTAAGCCGAGAAAATCGCGCGCAAACCGACGCTTGTCGGAGGAAATTTCGCAACAGCTTGAGCTGGACAGCGTTATTAAGTATTAAAATATGCTCGAGGCTTTTACAGGGGCGCACATTATGGGGGGGTGTGGGGGGTGCGACACCCCCCCAAAAATTGAGAATCGGTTAGAAAAGTCGGTCCCAAATTATCCATCAGACATTTTTTTCGGTCCCGTTCGTCCCTGAAAAATATTATGTAATATTCGTGTCCAATAAAGACAAAACTAGTTACAAAATATCTGATTATGTTAAATTAGGCTCTTCATTTTATATGCAGCCATGAAGTTAGTAAGTTACAATATATTCGCGTATAGTTACTTGCTAACGATTAAATAACAAGCAGACAGTCCGTTTGTAATGACGTCGATTTTTGGTTGAAATTGGGTCGCGACGTCGCACAATGTGATATTAGAGACCTTACGCAACAGGACGGCACGTGAGGACGGCGATATGTAATTGCGCGAGGTCTGGGACGGCAACGTCATCGATGCCGTCGCCGTCTTGTTTGTAAACAAACGTTACGCAAGACGTCAAGTAACGTGGGTTTTAAAAAACTAAAAGTTAAATGGCAACATTTCGAGAGATTACTTGCTCATGACCTCGAAATGATCAACGATGAGGAATTTATTTTGCTTCACGAGGCAAATAGCTCAAAAAATCTTGCCATTCCGTACTGGAAGTACGATAGTTTTGATTTGGACTCGTTGACAGACGACGAAAGTAAAAGTGAATTTCGCTTTTACAAAAACGACATCTACTCTCTCCTTCAATGATGTACTAGACCTGCCCGAAAAATATTATGTCCAAATCGCTTCTTTGTGTACAGTGACGAAGCCCTATGTATGTTATTAAAGCGCTTTTCATACCCATGTCGATACGAAGACTTGGTGCCGAGATTTGCAAGAGCAGTGCCTCAGATTTCCATGGTGGTGAACGAAGTTATGGATGTTATCTACAACAATTTTGGTCGTTTACTCTGTGATTTCAACCAGCCATGGCTAGCGCCAGCAAAACTCGCTGAATTCGCTGATGTGGTGCACTGGAAAGGAGGTATTACATATATTTTATTTCAGTTACCTGATTTATTTTATTATCCTGTATTACAATAAATAAATAATATAATCACATAATCTATCTATCTATCTATCTATCTATCTATCTGTCTGTCTATCTATCTATCTATCTATCTATCTATCTATCTATCTATCTATCTATCTATCTATCTATCTATAATATATATGATATATATGATATATATTATATATATATAGGTATGTGTGTGCGTGTGCAGGTATGTAAATTAATTAAGTTACTGACTTACTGTGAAGATTAATGTCATTGTGTAATATACAGTATATGTATTGTATGCTATCATAATGAACCTGATATTTTATCATCAGGTGCTCTCGAAAATTGTTGGGGCTTCATTGATGGCACCGTAAGACCTGTATGCAGACCTGGAATTAACCAGAGAATACTTTATAATGGTCACAAAAGAGTTCATTCCATAAAATTTCAGAGTGTTGTCAGTCCAAATGGCCTAATAGCAAATTTGTTTGGTCCAGTGGAAGGCAGGAGACATGACAGTGGAATGCTTGCTGAGTCGCGTCTCCTACCAATGCTTGAAAGGCACTGTGTATCACCAACAGGACGACAACTTTGTGTCTATGGAGACCCTGCATACCCTCTAAGGGTCCATCTACAAGCTCCCTTTAGAGGAAATGTATTGACACCAATGCAACAGGCTTTCAACCTATCTATGAGCAAGGTCAGGGTTGCTGTGGAATGGGTATTTGGGGACATACTTCAATATTTTGCTTTTTTAGACTTTAAAAAGGACCTTAAAGTTTGTCTAAGTGCAATAGGAAAAATGTATATTGTTTGTGCACTTTTAAGGAATGCCCATACTTGTAAGTATGGATCAAGCACATCAAAATTTTTTGGCCTTGATCCTCCTTCCATTGAAGATTATTTTGTTTAAGAAATCTAAAATAATTTAAAACCACTGTATATACACAAAATGAAAAATTAATTGCCAATTTTATTGTAAATAAGATAAATATATTGATATACATACGGTTTTTTTTATACGAAACCTAGCGAAGGGTCTAGTACTAAAAGTTTCTTATTTTGGCATTAAAAATGGCGTTTTTAGTTCCAAAAGTTTCTTAAAATGTTTCTTATCGTTTTAGGCTTAAAATAGTCACGGGAATACATAATAGCTATTCAAAGAATAATAAAACACAATTGATTAAATGTGAGACTTTTTTCACAATAACACTAAACATACACACTGATCAATTTCTGTGGTACTGCAGTTTTTAGTAAACTTTATTCACTTATGACAAGAGAAAAGTTTCTTATCCTTAAAATAGGAAAATATTCGTAGTACTAAAAGTTTCTTAATTTTTGAGGATCCTAGTTGTAGGTTTCTTATAAACGAGTTTCTTATAAAAAAATAAACGTGTATATTGTATTGAACATTGCATGCAGACATGCTAAATAATGTAAATAATTATTTTTACAAAGCCATAATTAATAAATATTTTTGTACATATTGTAATATTAGGTGAATTTTAAATGCTTATTTGTTGATATTATTGTAATTATTATTGTAATTGGAAATATTGTATTGAACATGTATGCACAAGTTTGCATGTAGACATGCTAAATATTAATGTAAATAATTATTTTCTCAAATGTTATAAAAATGTTAAATTTGGAATAATATATGATTTTCAATAAATACTTATTTGTAATTGTAATTTTTTAAATAAGTTTGACAAAAATGTCAAAATAAACAAATGTTTTTTTGAAAAAAAGAATGTCTATAAAATTACTGTTTGTTAATTTTTTCAAAAAGAGACATCAACATCTTTGTTTGCAACATCTGCTGTTGTTGTTGGTACTGCTGTTGCTATTGTAGTTGTTGCTGCATTTGACCCATCAATGTACACATATTTTGCTGTGCCTCTTGCTGTTGCTTCAATGCTGCATCTTGCAGTTTCTCTCTTGTTTCAGTCTCCCTTTTCCGTATCTCAAGTTCTTCTGTTCTTATTGCTAACTCTCTTTCTCCTTTCTCCTTTAAGTATACTATTGCTTCTGTACCTGTAGCTCTTTTACGTTTTGGTGTCACTCTTTCTTCGTCACTGCCTCTATTTCTTTTGGTGGTTTCTCCCAATTTCTCCATTGATCTTTTTCTCATTTCCTCACCCTTTGCACGATCTTGTTCCTTGTCATTCTTGACACTTGCCTGCATATCTCCCTCTGTAAACTTTCCTATCAATTCCTCCAATAGCTTCTCCGTCTCCGTTAACTCAGGTGGTGCTATTCCTGTGGCTCTTTCCTCGTCACTTTCTTTCTTCTTGAACTTTTTGGCCAACAAAGTATACCTATCCCTCACTGACCGCTTCGTAAGTCTATTGTTAAAGACTGGGCATTCGTTTAGGAGCTCCGCAATTTTCCCCCAAACTTTCCCTCTCTCTCTTGTAAACGGCTTGAAGTTAAATGGCTCGTAAATGATAACTTCTTGCAGGAGCAACTCGTCGAGGTTATCATTCCACTCCATTTTGTAACCACAATTAAATATGAGTCTGAATTCAAAGAAATGCAGAAAACTATTGAAAAAAACGTACCACAATAATATACAAGTATTGTAAATATTGAAACCTATTTAATAAATTAAACAATGATTTTTAATCGTTTTGGATAATGTACATTTTTTATGGCATTTCAACTTTATATTTTGATCTATTGCTGTTGCAAGTTCGCTATAAATTTGTAAACAAATGTACATTTTGTCATTTATGATAATTTTTGAATAGAGATTATTTCAATTAATTTTTATGTGCAGTTTAACAACTTTTTTCTAAAACAATACTCACGTCTTCTTCCGGACGTCAAAAGTTGTTGTTTCACGTCCCCAACGGCGACAGGACGGTAAGCCGCACAGGAAATTACGTCAATACATGCATAAATTAGCGGTACCGGAAGTGACAACTGGTAATTTTGCCGTCCTCGCGCTCGTGCCGTCCTGTTGCGTAAGGTCTCTATTGGCATTGATCACAGGACGTCATTTTGTCGACGTTGCGACAACGTCGGGAAAAGATGTTGTTTCAATGTCGAATTTCGGTTGCATCTCCGACCATGGATAATAAAACGACTTATTTTCTTTCTACTATCCATGCTCCGACTCATAACACTTCGGTCGAAACGTGATGTCGGTGCCACGTCGTCATTTCGACTCGAAGTTTCCGTTATATAAGTCTTACAGGTTGTCATTTCAACTGTAAAGTTTTAATAATTGATTTGCACGTTTGTAGCTAATCTGAATGTCTGTTTAATGCGTACTATAAATTTGGTCAATTCACGAAGAAACTGTAAAATCACTAGAAGAGTTGCAGGATGCAGATGATACCAAGACCAAAGCGAAGGCAAAGAATCTACTAGCAAGAGTGAAATCGTTTGAATATGTTCATGAGCAATGTTATGGTGAAAACCAAGATTTTGACAAAGCAAATCCAGAGTGTCGATATCAACATCGTTGATACTCTGGAAGCTGCTCATGATACTATTGTCACACTGCGCCACTTAGTACACTTACGCGACGACAAGGATAATTTGGACAACCAAATAGATGCAGCTGTTGTTTTTTCAGAATGCCATGAAATCGATGCACACCTTGATCTCAAGGACTTCTACAGAAAAGACTTTTCTTCAAATCCTGGACGTCCAAATCCACACTCACAGATAACGTCAAAGCTACCTGTGACATCCTTTCCCCGGCTGTTGGTCTTCTCCTTCCACCTTACGATAAAGACCCAAAACCGGAAGAGCTCAAGTCCCTGGTAAAGATGCTTCCTGAATCGCTGCAATCTGACGAAGATGTCTTACAATGTTGAACTTACGCCGCCAGTCATGCGAACAAGCTACGTACAACGTTTAGAGATCACTGCCAAGCAAACAAACCAGATATAAAAACGATTGCAGAAGCAGCACGTTGTGCTAAAGAATTCCAGACGATCTTTCCCTTGACTAGTAGTATATGCTATCACATGATCTTGACAGCGCACATCACGTCGGCATCAAGTGAACGCAGTTTCTCAAGGCTGAAACTCATAAAGTCAGTGATGCGTTCAGTGATGAAACAAAAGAGACTTAAGGACTTCATGACCCTTGGATGCGAAAGAGATTTGACAGACTCGATTAACCTAGACAAACTAACTAACTTACTTTATCTAGACAAACTAGTAGCAGGGCAGAGCTTCCAAAAACCGTCGCATTATTAGTGTTGAGTAATTTAAAAGATGTTCATGTATGTATTGACCAGGCTTAATTCAAACGTCGAAGTTTTCATGTGCCGAATCTAATGCAAATGAGCAAAATCCTTTGTTTGAGATCATTTGCATTACATTCGGGCCTTACATGGCTACACTTCTCAAGGACGTTTCAGTGTATATAATTACAAAAATCCATATATATTATAAATAAATTAAAGTGTTCTTTGTTAGACTTAAGCTATAGCGCGTTAGCACTATACAATATGCTCAATTTTTCGCAAAATAAAGTGCTGTATTACATTTGAATTTTTAATTGTATTGCTTTGGGAACATGAAGGAATGAAGGGGGTATACAGTCATCCGTACATTTATCAGATACGAACATATTAAAAAGTCGGTCCCAGATCGAAAAGCACCCCCCCACAAATATTTCGAATGTGCGCCCCTGGGCTTTTATAATTTGTTGCCAAACGTTCGAAATCTGAAATCTGCTGTTTACAAGCTTCAATTTGATGCATTACTCAGCAGTATACAGCGAATATTTTTCAAACTATTGCCTACCGGATACTAGTAATATGGAGTACGATTCCGGCGTTCGCTGCTTTTGAATTTGAGGAGGCATTTATAGCCATTTCAGAGGACCTAAATTTCAAAATTTTCAGGGTTGCATGTCCCCGGACCCCTCTAGGTTGGCTCGGAATTGAGCCCCCCCCCCCCCCCCCCACTTCAAAATAGCTTCCGCGGCCGCTGTTTTTGAGGCAATGCTATTATTAACAAAGGAAGTTTAAGAATGATCTGATATGAAGCATCATTCCCCTCCCACGACGTTGCCATGGTAATCTAAAGCGCGATAACAAAGGCCACCCCACCAAACTCCACCCATATATCACATGAGAGTTTTACGTGCGACCGTCACCTGAAACGTCATTTACTCATTTGTAAACAAAACATCTTGGTATTCAAGTATTTACGATCGCCTGATTGAAATTGACGCAAAGTTTACATAAGACACGAAATTCCGAAATCTGACAAAGTTAATTTCACTTTCACAGTGGTAAACCTACTAAAACTACTGTCAGTGTAAATCTCCCTAGACCTCTTCACTCAATTGTCATCGTCCATCCTTCAATATGCCCAAACTCAGTCTACCTCCCAAATTCTTATACTTAGTTTCTAAACCTAGACAATCTCTCAACTTCTCAGACTAACCGGACTGAGTCACGAAAAATGTTCCTCGAACCAAACAGAGCATTTGAATTAACTTTATGCTCTTCGTACAACCAAACTAAGCCAGTTCTACTTTCAGGTGTCAATCAGTCCGACTAACCGGGCAAATAACACTTATAACACTCTAGTTTAATATTTTTCTACTAGTACTTGCAGTTTGATTTCCAAAAGATTTAAATATGATCGAATCAGCCTTCTAATATAAAGAACTGCAATTATTGCTGCAATAGTTGCAATTATTTATTCTGCGGCGACGAAATTTCACATCCGCTTCATTATGGCTTCATACGTACTTTGCTCTTGAGTTTTGAGCCTCACAAAAGACTAAAGGAAATGATTGAAATCGATGGCCCGCGCATCCAATCGACTAGAACGGGATGTCACACTAGAATATTTGGTCAATATTGTTTTGACGATCTTGTGAAAGTCGAAAACGCATCAAGGATTTTTCCGCGTGGCAAATTAAAATCACATGACATGCCCGTACGTGTCTCCAGCTAATCAGCTTTGATTAGGCAACCAGTTGGCAGTCTTGACTACCTACGTTTTCGAATTTCCACGGCTTATGTATTATCTGGTACTGAGTGAGACAATATTGACTATAAGTATAATCCACGAGTGCAGTATTGAGTATTTTTCTACAAAAATAATTTGCTCGGTTCCGCCGCCTTCTTTGACAAGCCTAGTTTTGATAGTTTCGATCTAGTTTCGATGAAAACAGAATCTTTCGGAGCTTTTGAAAATGGCAATGCTGAAATGCATGTCTACACAGGTGGACGGGTGGTTGATATGCTCATGTCTGAACAATATTGTTCTTGCGGATTTTCCCGTGGAGCAGCACAATAGAGCCATATAAAAGTGGAAGGCATGATATATTATTCACTCAGATTTAAATACTACATGCCACATATCCAATACAAAGACATGTACACAGTCAGTCGCAGTCGGACAGTCCTATTAAAGCCTGGAGTTCGTCAAATTATGTTCGTGTTTGTCGCCAACGTTTAAACCGTTGCACACAACGCACACATTAATTAATGCACACATAAAGCCTCTTGTGAATTCTTTTGTTTATGGTATAAGATGAAATGTGGCAGTTCAATTCCCAAACAATGAAATATTTTATAATGCCTTAACATACATGCTTATCTGCACGCGTTGTACGTTAAATTGAGCGATGCTCAACGTCAACGACGGTGACGTATATAAGAATGAACAGAGGCTCC
>JAYKKM010000329.1:692500-840000 GCA_035772405.1 Chrysogorgia sp. JL179-B06
TACTTGCTTTGGAGGCCACACAGTCACATAAATTCATTATTTCATAAGGACATGGTTAAATCTTATTTGGTAGTTTTATTATGGTTTAAGTGTCTATGCAATGAAAAAAATCGTCTTTCCATATTCTTCTAATTGCTGTCAAATTTCGTCATTTTCACTAACACAACTAATGACGTCATCAAGTTTAAATTTGAAATGTTTATATCCGTCATTTCGACAGGCGTTTTTGAAAGTGCATGCGCAAAAAATTATTGACAAAATGGCTTTTAAAAACAGGCTTGAGTACACTAAACTTCAGAATATGCGTCAATTTCCAAAGTAGTTACGATTCTTGGTATACCAACCGGAAGAACGCAGCTCTGCGTTCCAGAGTTTATATCGGAACGCGTTCATTTTCGTTAGGTTACTTCTGAACAGTACTGTGCTACTTCGTAAGTTAGTTACTTATTTTTGATTTCCATTCGTTTTAAAGAACCTGTTCTTATTCAATTTCTGAAACAACGATACATTTTATGATTTCCCCCCTCACATATTAAGTTATTTTGTATGTTAGAATTCCCAGAAATATTTCAAGTGACTGATTTCGATTTTGCCACGGAGGCTGCCCCTTTACTTGAAGTGTTCCACCTTACAGTGCGAGAAATTTTGGACGTGTACTTCTCTGTCTAGATCAGAGGCTACAGTAGGCCAGGATCCACGATTGAAATTGGATTCTTCATTTTCCTTACATATATGTTTGAAAGAGGAAGGATATGGAAAGACGATTTTTCGTTGCATACAGGCATTATAAAAATTACCATAATTACCGTAGTGTATGTAATACTTTCATACTAGTAATCGTGCACTTCAATGAACCATGTTGTTTGGAATCAAATTACCCGAAATGTTTGCAGCCGTGTCCGCGACATGGCAAATGCTAACAATTCAAATAATTAGTCTGTTTCTTGTATGTGTGCTCCTAAGTTATGTAAAAGCTTCCAAATATACTGGGGGTAGATATATTTATTGTCGAAATTGTAACTCCAAAATTTGGGGGGAAATGTACATTGCTTTAATTTTAGTAAGAATTGTAACTTCAAAAGAATTAAGACTAAAAATTGATAAACGTGTTTTGAAAACATACAGTAATCGTATAGTTTGTATTTTATATGATTTGGTTTGATGAATAATACCAATTAAACAATATTTTATGAAAACATTTGTCTGACGTGTTTCATTGGCGATTTGCTTTGGTGATGTGATACCGTATAATTCTGAAAGTAACGGCCCCAAAATTTTCCGAAACTCATGTAGCGGCCCCTTCGAATGTGGTGCATACTGCATTTATGTTTCAAACACATGGTTGTTAATTGTTACGCAGCAAAAAGTAATGTTCGTATTCAATGCATGCAATTTTTTTTTGGGTGGTGAGCTCTACATGTGTTTTTTTTTGGATATGATGCCTTGCAAGTTTTTTTTTCAAATGGTGCAGAGCCGAAATGCCAGAGGTGTGTAATGCAGGCTCGTTGTTTTCAAGTTTTGTTAGAACATTTTTTTATTAACATGTCTTGAGATCAGCCATTGCTCTTAAGAAGCATAAAGAAAAACACTCAAGTCTAGAGGCACGTTATGCAAAGCAAACGTCAAAAAAGTGTGTTTATCAAACATGTTTACCATGTTTCTGCGACATAACATGGCTCTGTATCAAAGATTGCGTTGTAAGTTGCAAGAAAAATTGCCTCGTGTGGCCTTAGATATTTCAAGGTTTTACTTCTGTTTTGTTTGGTGCTATTTACATAAGAGGGGCGAAAGGCAAATCCAGCAATTCAGTATAGGCCAAGTAATTATTTATTAGTGATGATACAAATGTAGGGGGGTTCGGGGGCATGCTCCCCTGGAAAATTTTGATATTTCAAACATCAATAATGCTATTTCTTGCGTTCTGAGCGAGTTTTATGCTTTGCTGTGCATGCATTTTTTTCGCTAACATCCCCGTTGCATGCTTTTTTTTCATAGCTTTATTTCTTAATGGTCCGTCCCTTAACAATGTTCTTTTCACTGCTACTATAGACACCCAAAATAATATTTTAAAGTAGAACTGGTTTGGCTGCAGGAAGACCATAAAGTTAATTCAAATGATCATTTATTTCTACATTCGATATAATGCACTAGTCAATTGAAACCCCTGACCCCCGGGACTATGCGTGGTTTTAACGGGACTTTGCCGGGGAAATATAAGGTTTTAACAATAATCGATCTTTTGGTAGCCGGGATTTTAACACTGACCACTGACATGAAAAAGCGGGGATGGTGTCCCCATCACTTTTCTAATGGTCCGTCCCTGGCTCATATAAACAGCCCCTAAAGCATATTTGAGATCAACAAATATGGCGTCGGAATTGGACAAACTCTTGGTAATAAGTTCATCGGTCCAATATATAATATATATGCATAAATAATTTCATATGGTACAACCGTACAAGTATACTATACTTACAAGTATTATCAGGGGCGGATACAGGATTTTTTCAAGGAGGGTGACTTAGTGACTATAAGATTCGTAATTTTTAAATGTCAAAACCTTCACCCATTCTCCGGTTTGGGAATACGGCTTTTTGACGAGCCTTGTTGTCACTTGTGGTGTACTTCGCGGCGAACCGCTATTAAAAAGGCCCAAAGTAAGATATAGGTTTTAAGGTAACTCACAACAAGATTCAAAACGAGAAATCAGAAAATAGATGAATGTATAGAAATAATTTAACCTCTGCTTATACTGCTCATGACATTGAAATTCAACTAGTTTCCGAACAGTTGAGCCCCCCCCCCCATATTCAATGCACTCAGATTATGATTGCAGTAGCCCTATAACAATAGAGAACATGCTTGTTCTCTCAATGTTGTTTTTTCCTGTTCCAAAAACCATGAACAACGGTTCATCAATGTTGAACAACATAACATTGTTCAGGCAACATGCTGTAAAAACGTGTGCTATTTTGTTTAGCTGTGGTACACAATACAAACACGAAAGAAAAAAAATTGTCATACAACAATAACAAAACAAAAACATGTGCACTAAAACTGATTGGCAGATGATACCATTATTGCCATTGAATGGTTTTCATAAAAGTCTTCTACAACACTGTACTATAAAATTAAATCATTTTCTAGATCTTCATTACAGATCTACTTCCCAAATTTGCTTCAATGGCCATGGACAATGTCTTAAAATCGAGGTTAGATATGAAAGATAAACCTCAATTTGGAGCCGTTGTTTCGTGAACATTGAAGCAAATTCATGAAGTGTCTATTGCTTCTTTACTTCTAAAGAATAAATATGAAAGCTGATAAGTTCTCAATAATATGAAAAAGAGAAAGAAGAGAACTTCAATGTGTCGAAAAATACTTAAATGAGAGTACTTGTAAATGATTTGATTGATTTACTTACGTATTTTCATAGACGACGTTACGGACGATGCAGGGCCCTTCTTCGGGTAAGATGGAAAATGGTCCGTCTGAACTGAAGAAGGGTACATCGTCCGAAACGTTGTCTATGCAAGGAAGGATCGGGGGCTAATCATCCTTACTTGCAGCCGCTGACTGAATACACGTTACGGCACCTTCTCGCATCAATGCGCGTGGTTCGCGCGGGATTTTTGATTGGAGTATTATCCCTACCAAAAATCCCGCGACAACCACGCGCATTCGCGCGGGAAGGTGCGGTAAAATCTTGCGTTTTGCGGGAATCGCGATACGTGCAGATCAAACGTGGCCGAGTCGAGTATTAAACAGTGTATAGAAAACGAAAACCGCGTTGTTTTTTCGAGGTTTTTTGCAAGTTGTGTTGAAACTGCTCATGGTAAATTCATGCTCGTTTGTAGACTGCTCAAACAGGTAGATAGGTGAATAGGCTCACGTCAGCTCACGCGAGATCACGCCAGCCGACTGCTTTTATCTTTTTTCATGCCCCAGAAATCGCGAAAGAGCTAATAAGCCTTTTGAATGGTTTGTTTCCATTCCATTTTGCCGTTGCCTGTGCAGTTATAAATGCAATGTTAGAAACATAAAAATTCTCCTCCTACTCGTGGTCTAGGCAGAGGTCTGGGAGCTGGTAATTGTACATCCAGGTGGGATATTTTGCCTCCAACTGAGCCAATGGCGGCGCCCCCTCTAGTTTTATTTATATATGATCTCTATGCTCCAGGCAGCCATCCAACCTCGTACCCAGGGTCTTCTTATCTCCGCTACGAGGGCGGGTGGAGATTACGAGCCTGTCTGACTACGGAGCACAGATCGTGTTGATTTTACAGATGGAAATACGTAAGTACTCTAGTACTCAAGTAGTTTTCGACATATTGAAGTTCTCTTATTCATCTTTTACATCTTTACTTCTAAATCCCTTGGAGAACACTATTTTGTTTCAACACTAATATGCCTTAGCAAGTTAGCTTTGTCAACATACCGTAAAAGTGCGAAAATAAGCCCTGGCCTAACATTTGTTCAAAGAACTTTTTGTGGGCTAATATTCGGAGGGTAATATTCGCAGAGGGCTAATATTCACAGAGGGCTTATTTTCGAACGGGTTATATTCGGGGTAGGATTGTTATTGGAGGGAATTTGGCGTTTCAGAAAACGAATGTGAATATAGTCAGGCTAGCTAGTTTGCTTAGTTTACCAGTGACAATGTCAGTATCCTTCGTTTTGAATATGAACATATCCTTGTGTGTACAAATCCTTTACTCCTGTGTGTTTCAGGTCTATTCCTTATTAGTATAAATACATTAGGTGATTATAGAAATCGCGTGCGCTGATTGGTCGAGCTACCTCGGATCACCTCCAGCGTTTTTTCAAGATGGCCGCCAGCCGATTTGTCAAAGTGACAGGAGAAAAATGTCAAGAAACTAGTATTTTTGAAGGAAATGCTGTTCCTAAGAGTAGGAAAATGTGTATTTATACTAAAACAATTATTCACCTCAGGCTCAGTGAATATCGGTGAATAAAAACCTCGACTTCGTCTCGGTTTTTATTCACCGATATTCACCTCGCCTTCGGCGAATAATTGTTAATTATTATATAGCTACTAGTAGGATATGAGCTATCTCGCAATTTGATTGGCTCCTCTACTACTAGGCTATCACCTCATATCCTAGCAGTAGAGAAAAAACAAGATAGCAGCATGTTTTTTTAGGTCGAAAAAAGCTGAAATCGATGGGGTTTTATAAAGAAACCCCGAACTAACTAAGTGTTTGGCTATATATTGTATATGAACTAAAAGCCAACTCTGCGCTTCGCGCGTCGTTGGTTATGAGCTCATATACGACTCGAGCTCATGGTATAATTGTTAAGTACATGTATATGCTTTTCAACCAATGTTGCACCTGATTGGTCAGTTCACTTCCTGCCTAGCAAGAGGTAGCAACCGGGAAAGACTGAGTATTTTTGGATAAACAAAACAACTTCATACTTGTTTTCTTACAAGTTTCCACGAGTTTTGCTATCCAGAACGATGGAGGTATTTTGACTAAATATGAAAAATCTTTATTCTACATTATGCCTTGCTATTTGTGGTAATTTAAATTATTCAAACTCTGGTTGTTTTTGTTAAAAATAAACCTAAGCTGGTAAAGGAGGATATAACATGATGTGGAATACTCAGATTCTTCAAGAACGACGGAAATAGTATGGAAAACAGCATTACCATTAGTGTTCAAGTTCACAAAGGTTTACACTGAGCCTCAAGTTGCCACTTGTCACAGTCCGTTGCTATTAAGTATTAAATAACGTTTCTGCAAGATAACGTTTCGTACACAAAGATGTAGAGTAACGTTTTAATAAGTTCAATCACGGAGATTGTTAATATCTCAGTCTTTCCCGGTTGCTACCCCGTTGCTACGGTGGACTAATCAGGTGCGACATTGGTTGAAAGGCGTATGAGCCCATGTGCTAATATTTTGGAGGCTTATTATTGGATAGATTTTTACGTCTAAGATGCGGAGGCTTATTTTCGGGAGGCTTATTTTCGGGGGCTTATTCTCGGGGGCTTATTTTCTGGGGGCTTATTCTCGAGGGCTTATTCTCGGGGGGGGGGGGGGTTATTTTCGGCGTTTACGGTAGCATCAGCTATACATGAGGTTTAGCAGGGTTATTTTGATGAGGTCATGATTCTGCTGACAGTCACTGCACACGGTCAGTCATTGCACAATCAATGAGGGATCTTTGACATGTTTTTTGAGATATTTCATCATAGAAAATGTCAGGAATCTCTTCTGACCTAAAATGTACATTAGAAGCAAACAGTCAAAACGTGAAAGTTAAAAACAAAATGGTGAACAAATCGATAGAAAAAGCTGTTTCATACCAATTATTTTTCCCAGTTCCTCATCACATATAGTGTATCTTTTGTTCGAAGGATCCTAGCAACACGAGAAAAATGGTAAATATTTGTGACAAGGAAGCTAATCTTCACTGGTTGCCAGTAAGATCAAGGATTATTTTCAAGATACTGTTGATTACTTTCAAAGCTTTTTACATGGCCAGGCACATAATTTATATCAGTAATTTACTGCCTTGAGATAACCCTACTTGCGTTTTAAGGTCTGCTATTTGTGCCAAAAACAAATATCGTTACTCATGGAGATAGAACATTCTCGGTTGTTGCTGCAAAACTCTGGAATCATTACAAGCACAAATTAGAAGCACTGACTTTTTAAAGTGGTACTACGATCAAATTTTTACCTATCGATATTTTTACGCATTTATAAAGCAGAGCTTCTAAATATTACTCGGTCGAAACCGTTTTGCAATTCGACGATGGCAACTAAGTATTATTTTTCTGACTCCGAATCTGGAGTTATGTCCGCCATTAATCGTTCATGTTCCTGACCAGCGTAACGAAGTGACGTCAGATTCTCAACGCGAAGACTTCACATGGCTAATTCGTCAAGTAAATCAAGGTCGTTTTTTCAAATTCTTCGTCTGAAAGGACAAGTAACCTCGACTGAAATTCAGGCGTATACCATTGAGAATCTGACGTCACAAACAATATTACCTTTTGAAATTGCGGGCTCACTTGGAACACGTTTTTAGTAATGGTGGCCTAAACAATAGTGATTTCAGAGCTCAAAATACTTACTTCAAAATACCATTTTTTAGTTTTTATTTAGATCGATGATCACTTTCGACCCTGAAATAATATTCTATGCTAAAGAAAATCTAAAAGACTGGGGTGAATTTTCATTGTAGTGCCACTTTAAGTAGTTTTAAGTTTAAGTAGTTTAAGATTTTTTTCCAATTTATAGTTTTTGTAGTTATAGCTTTATTAGTTATACATGTAGTAGTTTTGACTTTATAATGAAATGTAATGAAGAGCATTGAGACTATTGTATAATGCTCCTAAAACGTCTTTATTATTACTCGGGCTACTGTGGTAGCACGAGTCTAAATTTCGGCTCGGTTTATTATTTTCTTGTCGTCGTCGTCGCGAAATGGCAATTATTGCATCATTGTTCCGGGCGCTCATTGGTTTAAAAATCATTATGTCAGCCGCTGAAGGAACTGATGACATCCAGGGTGTAAAATACGCTGTAAACAGTAAAAGCTCGATTTTGCGAGTTCTTTTGGACCTTTGGACGAGTTTATTGATATTCAAATGACTTATTTCTTCACTTCTGATCTGGTTGCCGTTCGAAGTGTTGTTTCTTGGAGGTGTTCACTGATATGTACCTAATTGTTGATTAGTAATGTGGCTGGCAAGTGTCTTGGTCATAAATACGCTCACAATACACTACAAGATGACGAGCGATTTCGAAACGGTTTGGCCCGCGATCTCAATGAGACTATAATGAATGCCAAATAAGTTATGAATGCCAAAATTATACAAACTTGGACTCGGAGTTTCAGAAGTTTACTACAATTTAAATACCCAAACAGCAGTTAAACTGTAGTTAATAGACAACTGGGCACAGTTCAACCTCGTACCCAGGGTCTTATCTCCGCTCGCGCGGGGGGCTCATGCTCGTTTTTCATTGGTCAACATGCATTCTCCGGTTAATTTTCAATGTCCGGCACCTGTGATGTCATTTCCACCGAATACGAAGAATTATTGCACGGAGCGATCCAAAAACTGCGACCCAATTACCCAATTGCCTGCGACTCAATGGCCTAGGAGCAGCCCCTACCATGTTAAGATTTATGTTGTGTTAGCAACGTTATTTACGATCTCGCGCTACCAAGTTTATAAACCTGACAAGATGGCAGTAATGAACCGAACTTTTCGTCCATTTAAAAACGTTCCATGGATTTCCGCTAGTCAATTTCCTCTTACAAAGTTCGCGCTAAAATTTAAAAATGGCAGCCACGTTGAACCGAAGACGTCTTGAATCTTGATTCTTCTGCTATTGCGAGGGAGAATTAAGCAAGTAAAAACGTTTCTGGGTACGTAAGGGAGAATACCACTGTCTTGTGCAATAATTGAGACTTTTTGACCATGAATTATTCTTCAAACAGTTCCGAATGCTGCCAAATAAATTAGAGGAACTTCTAAGTTGGGTAACCCCGAAAATTAGCAAGTTAAACCTCAAGCGGGAATCAATTGGAGCTGACGAAAGACTATGTGTACATTACGGCATATTGTTACTGGAGATGCCCAAGTAACTATCGCTGCAATAAAAAACGCCATCTTTAATTTGTGTTTCTGATCGAAGGGTACCTCAAGGGTACCTCGATTTGATTCGTCTATTCTGCTTCACAACAAAGTTAAAAAAATTTCAACTACATATTTCAGCGAAGCGAAATTTATATTTTCGCTGGCGAAGAATAATTATACACTACGCATGCCCTGTATTTCATTTCGCGCGAAAAGTTTTCACTTTTCGCCAAATAACGAAGAATATCATTTTACAGCTTTTCCATATTTCACTTAGTTCTTGAGATATTTAGACTTATGTGATATTCAAATAAGATAATCTGTGACCGTCACATGGTTTGCACAATATTTCAACATATTGGAAAATCGTATATATATATTTTTAAGATTATTGAACGAAATCACTTGAAACTTTGAATGTGCATACAGACCACTAAACTGGAGAACATCGTTCTAGTTTTATGGTCGCCATGGTAAATGATTAGATTGCAGTCCTCTTGATTTCCAAAACAAAATTAT
Source organism: Chrysogorgia sp. JL179-B06 (assembly GCA_035772405.1). Lineage (NCBI taxonomy): Eukaryota > Metazoa > Cnidaria > Anthozoa > Scleralcyonacea > Chrysogorgiidae > Chrysogorgia > Chrysogorgia sp. JL179-B06. Next base: position 701,640 of record JAYKKM010000329.1, read on the forward strand.
TCTGGGAAACATTTTCGAATAGGTACTGGTTGAGTAGATTTGAACTAACTTAACTAATTTGAAACTGAAGTTTGACGTTGGTTAGTTCGACGTAACCTACAATGTCAGAAAACGAATATTTTCTTCAAAGAGACGTAGAGGTCTGGGAACTACATTACTATTGTAAACATTAAACCTTGAACGATATTATTCCGTTTAGTGGTCTGTACTACATGCAAAGTTTCGAGTGATTTCATTCAATAATCTTAAAGATATACACGATTTTCCAAAATGTTAAAATGTTGTGCAAACCATGTGACGTCATAGGTCATCTCATTTGAATATCACATAAGTCTAAATATCTCAAGAACTAAGTTAAATATGGAAAAGCTGTAAATTGATATTCGTCATTATTTTGAGAGTTCTTTCAAATAAGACAAACTAATTTTTTTAATTTTCGTTTCATATGCACTTAATACCTGAAAGCATTTTCAAAGAAAGAAAGCACGTAAAACAACACTAAAAAGCGGTAAAGCGACAAGTGCATAGTTATGTTGAAGTTCCTTCTGTATTCGTACGGTCAAAATCCTTGCTCGCGTTTTGGCGCCCAGATTTCACTAGCGTAAGACAAGTGAGAACGGACGAGCGCTAAATAAAGTAGACGACGGTAACGGACATTTGAGTACAGTTCCTGCGAAGAAACCCAAGCATACGAGCCCCATGTTTTACGACCACCTGCCGTTTACGATCATTTGTTGGAACCGATTATTTGTAGTTAAATATAACCTGTAATTTGCGAACACCTGTCAAACGCGAGCAGCGACCACTTTTAGCCTCTTCGGGACAAGTCACGTGACATTTCACTTATTAAGGGTGTTCAGAGACGAGCCACGAAATTCAGACTCCAAGATTATGAATCGTCTTACCCTGACCGTCTTAAAAAGCTTAAATATTTTTACCAATATCATATTGGCTTGAAATTAAGGATCTTCTCTTCTTTTTTAGGTGCAAACAAGGTCTCTACGATCTAGATATCTCCCGTTTTGTTACTTTTTCTTCTATCCGCTCGTCTCGCACTCGTTCAAATCAAAACAACTTGCTTGAAGCCAATCCTTGTAAGACTTCTCTTTTTAGAAATTATTTTTTCAACAGAATTGTATTTCTCTGGAACAATCTCTCTCCGATAGTTCGTAATAGTACTTCTGTTTCCATTTTTAAACATGAACTTTATATTCACTACTCTTCTAAGTTAGACTCCAATTTCGATGTTAGACTGCGCACCTGGAAAAGTTTCTGTTCTAAATGTCGTTGTTTCAATCCAAGTTGTTGCTCTTAAACCTTTATTCTTATGTAATTTGTGTATTAGTTGTTTTTTTTATTGTGTTTTTACTTTGTAATTTTTTGTTCGGTTGGTCTTCATATGGGACTCCTGTTGATCATTCCTTCAATCATGTTCAAGTATTGCACTCTTTATTTACTGTATATTTGTATTCTTGTATGGTTGTAAAGTTAATAAATAAATAAATAAAAAGCGGTTCAGGTTCTACAGTGCTCAAAATGGTGTCACAATTGGCATCTAATTTGCACACTAACAATTATTTTGCTGAAATAAATGAAACAAAACTAAATCGTTTACCATTAAATTCCGTTCCCTAATGATTTGCCACATTCTTTTCACAACTTCTGAACGAGCCATCTGAAACAGATGAGGTAACTTTCAATAGGGTGAACCGAAGGCATTTGGCCTTCGCGGTGGAAGGTCGGCGAAAATTGCCCTAGCATCGGTCGTTGACATGACACCCAGTAGTCTTTGTTTACCTTGTTGACGTGAGGGCATTGAGGGCATTTTAATGGACACTTGTCGCATGTGCCGGCGACATGCCGCAGTCACTCTTAAATCACATGACTACGGCCGACCAATCAGATTTAAACAACAGTTTTTGGATTCAAAATGGCGAAGCCGAATTACGGCTGCCATTTAAATTCAACAATTCGCGCGGGCATCAGGTGATAGGTACTTATAGTACGTATTCCATATAAGGTCATATCGGACGGGACTGGGAAGAGCAAATACATTGCCCTAACGAGCATATACGTTGCCCTGACGAGCAAATACATTGCCCTCGTACCAGCCTCCAAGTTAATTGGATTGTAACCGACCCCAAAACAACAAAATATATTCTTTTAAAGTTAAATGATCTATTTACAACATACATACAGCTTATCCTGGTAGCTAACTTAGTTCTCTTTGAAAGCGGATAATCGAACATGCACAAAAATACAATTTTCGTATTACGGATACCATCTTGTAAACGAACTTTCGGCTGTCTTCAACGAACGTTTTCTTGAGAAATAATCAACTCCCAAAGCTACAATATATATTAAAACAAAGGTAAATTATCTGTTTACAATATGCGTACAGCTTATCCGGCTAGCGAACGTAGTTTTCTTAAAAAGAGCGGATAATCGAACATATCGTAACGTGTTAATAATCCGCATCCAGTGGGCTGGTACGAGGGCAATGTATTTGCTCGTCAGGGCAACGGATATGCTCGTTAGGGCAACGTATTTGCTCTTCCCAGTCCCGTCCGATATGACCTTATATGGAATACGTACTATAAGTCCATATGGATCAGGTGCCGTACAATCTTCAAGTGATTGCGATCAGTCTCCGACGCCGCAGTGGAAAATGAAAACACTTCACCTGCGATGTCTAGGGTATGACAGATGACACTCACGGAGCATTGTCGCCGGCTCCTTTACGGCAGTTACGGCTATATGGAGACCGCGCTTAAAGTGCCACTGCGATGAAAAAATCGTCTATCCAAGTTTGATTTTATCTAAAAGTATTTTCGAAATGAGACAGAATGACTTTCTTTCATCCCGTACCGGAGATATTCAGGTTTTTGAAACATGCAAATTAAATGCTTCTGACGTCATCTACTCACATAGACTAAAAAAATTCACAAACTATGGAATATATCTTCAAATAACAAGCAGAAAGTTTTAAAACTTTGCACATGTATGCCAATGATGAAAGTATACACCACTGGGCACAGTATGCTGTTGCCATGGAGACCAATTGGTGTCAAATCTATTCCATTTGTAAAACAAAATTTGGTTATTTCTCCTCTATCAAACAACGTTTACTCCTTTACATAGATTGGGAGATACATACACATACACACGTACATATTGTATTTTTGAGGTTTAAATCATCTTATTCTTTAAAGTGCCCCTAAGAACTTTTAAAATGATAAAGTAACTTCTTTTGAAGATTTTGGTTTTTTCGCTTTCTTTTTGAGATATATTAGTTTGTTTGATATGTAAACGAGATTTACGTCACACATGCATAATGACTTATTGGAGAAATGTGTGTATCTCATTCATTCTCGAACGAAAACCTTTAAAATCGAGAAGTTTGGTGTTGTGGAAGAAACACGCACACATCGTATTCACACTTTAGTGTTTTTATTTGATGAACGCAAAGATATATCACATTCTCTGATAACTCATTATGCATGTGTGACGTAAATTCCGTACATTTGCATATCAAACAAACTGATATATCTAAAAAAGAAAGCGAAGAAACGAAAATCTTCAAAAGAAGTTACTTTATCATTTTAAAAGTTCTTCCAAATAAGACAATAAAATGTTTTGAGGTTACGGGCACTTTAAGAAAAAGGCAGAAATTAGTATTTTAGGTTTCTAGTTAAAAGACTCCTGTTTCCCTGCGGTCTCCATGGTAACAATATACTATGCACAGTGGTGTGTACATTCCTCATTGGCATACATGTGCAAAGTTTCAAAACATTCTGCTTGTTATTTGAAGATATATTCCTCATTTTGTGAATTTTATTTAGTCTATGGGCAGCGGGTGAGCACTCATTTACAGGTCTGCTCACAATGGAGAAGTAAGGCACCTCCTTCCCTCCGCTAGCCTGGGAGGCCACCTTGGGCGAGTGGTAGTACTCCCTTTTGCCTCTCTTGCCTGAGTTACGACAATGGACATAGGTATTGTTCCTCCTAGGTCCCACAATCGTGGTGATGTCCGTCCGAATAGTAGTGGTACATATACTTGAGTTCCGGCCTTCCCGGGTAAACTCTTGTTCTGTTGATCTATTCGGTTGAATTCCTAGGTTAATATACACCGGATGCAGGCGCGGCGAACCGCATTCGTATTTAGCCTTTAGAAAAAACATGATGAAGTACAATTATAGCTCCAAGGTTAAAGCCCTTGCTAATCGGCCATTCACGCGGTCAGACAATGCTGTCCCTGCAGCCAATGACGAGCCAGACCTAAACTATACAGAGGGGTGTATTCCTGTAAAGCGGCTGAGCTCTGATCGTCAACGACTGAAGAAAGGCCTCTCTAGACCAAGTCAGTCTTATAAAGTGGCTACACTCAATTGTAGAAATCTACGCTCCTCATCATCTCAAGCTGAGCTCGATAAACTCATGAGTGTCTACAACATTTCCGTAACCTGTATTCAAGAACATCGTTTTGTACACTCTGATTCTGACCCAGAAATTGTGGTGCGCAACCTTGGATCAACAACACTCTTCACTGCATCTGCTGTTCGAAATGACCGTGGCGCTTCCATAAGAGGTGTTGGCATTATTATCGATTCGAAACTGCTACCTCTGTTTCTTTCAGTTAAGAAGATTACCGAGCGCATCGTTGTTACCACATTCAAAGGAAACCCCAAGACAGTCATAATGGCTTGTTACTCTCCACACAACAGTCTACCGGATGATGTCGTCAATAGCTTCTACTCGAATTTAAGCAATGCAGTTTGAGGATATCCCACTCCATTCGATGCTCTTCATTGGCGGTGACATGAACGCCCAAATCGCGTTAGGCTTCTCATTGCATGATACATCTAATCGCAACGGTCTTCTTCTTCACGAATTCATCGAACAGCATAACCTTGTCATCGGGAATGTCTCGTTCCAGAAATCATCGAACAAATTATGGACATTCAGGTCCCCTGCTGGCGCGCTATCACAAATCGATTTTTGTATATATCGAAAACGATGGCGCAATAGCATCAGTGATTGTCGGGCTTTCTCTTCATCTAATCCTGTTGGGAGCGACCACCGCATCGTGTCAGCGACAGTCAAACTTAGTCTGCGTCGCGTGATTCACCCAACCACCAAGAAACTGTTCTGGCAAGCACTCACAATCGATCCCGTTCTTGCTTCTCGTATCGATGATACCATCTCGACGAGTTTCGACAATCTATCTGCAGCTAACCAGGACTATTCATCATTCGTCACAATTGCAACGAAAACTGGTATAGATCTGCTGCCTCCCAGGCCTCGTCCACCTCCAAAAACTGTGGATATCGACCCTCTCGTTTCTGCACGCAAGGCAACTCTCCGAGCTTCGTCGCGGACTATTCAACCCGCCCAGAACAACCTGCGTAAAATTTTCGATCACTATGAAGACATTCGAATCAATGTCATTCTTCACTCATTTGAGTCTCCTGCAGTGACATCTGGCATCAAGAATGCTTGGGACCTTGTTAAGAAACTGTCCGGGAAGAAATCACGCAGTGTAATATTCATTGAGGGTGAAGACCGACTCAAAACTTGGGAGGATCACTTCAAGAATTTGTTAAACTCTGATTCAGCTACACAACCAGATAGCGGTCCAATTGTGAAAATTTTCGACCTCTTCACTGAAATACAGCGTGGCGATCTAACTAAGGCAGAAGTTGACCTTGCAATTCGTCAGTTGAAAAATGGAAAGGCCCCCGGCCTTGATGGCCTACCTCCTGAGTTTTGGAAACTGACGAAGGTGAGAAGGAACCTTTTGAAGTTTTGTAATGAGACCTACCATGGAAACCGTCCCAAGGAATGGGGAATCTCCGGGCTAATTCCAATACCGAAGAAAGGTGACCTGACAAAAACAGACAATTACAGAGGCATCTCACTCACCCAAGTCGCATCCAAGATTTATAACCGCTGTCTGCTTAACAGAATTCGTCCAATTATCGACAAGGTGTTACGTCCGAATCAAAATGGCTTTCGGCAAGGCCGTTCCACTACATCCCACATCCTCGCCCTTCGTCGCATCGTGGAAGAACTCAAGAACTATGACATGGAAGCTGTATTAACATTCATCGATTTTCGCAAGGCCTTCGATTCCATCAACCGTAACAGAAATTCTTGAAATTCTTGAGGCCTACGGCATTCCATTGGACGTAGTTAACGCGATCCGAGTCATGTATGAAAACACCTCTGCAGTGGTAATCACTCCGGATGGTGAAACTGTTCAATTTAACATTGACACAGGCGTTGTGCAAGGAGACCCTCTCGCCCCGTTCCTGTTTATTATCTGCCTAGATTATGCATTGCGTTCTTCGATCACTGAATGCGATGGTCTGACATTGAGACGACGTCGCAGTCGCCGTCATCCTGCAGAAGTCATAGCTGATCTTGACTACGCTGATGACATCGCGCTTCTTGAAAACTCTATCGAAGCTGCACAGAATATGTCGGATTGTTTCTGAATGTGTCGAAGACGAAGTACATGCACCTGAATCCTTCTACCGACGACCACCTGCTTACGTCAGATGGCTCAGATATCGAACTTGTTAGTGATTTCAAGTATCTGGGTGGTTACACTGACACCGGTCACGACATGGATGTTAGGATAGCTCAGTCGTGGAGCGCACTTCACTCTATGCAGAAGATTTGGAAGGCTCCCATTGAGAAGGTCACGAAAACAAAAGTGTTTCAGGCATGCATAAATTCCATCCTTTTGTATGGTTCAGAATCATGGTCATTGAATGCTGCTCGTCGCAAGAGACTCGATGGCACATACACCAGAATGCTACGCGCAGCATATAACATCTCCTGGAGACGTCATCCAACCAATAAGTCTCTCTATGGATCTCTGCCACGAATCTCTGATGTTGTGAAACAACGCCGTCTAACCCTTGCGGGGCGATGTCACCCGTCACGCCGAACCCGCTGGTCGATTGCTACTTTGGACCCCAGAGGCAAAGAGGAGAATTGGTCGACCGTATGTAACCCTGAAATCGATAATTGAATTGGACACCGGCCTCACAGGTTCAGAATTAACTTCTGCAATGGCTGACCGAGGACTGTGGCGCTCAAACTTCGTCAACGTTTCACCACCGCCTCAGGGTATTGGATGACTCAAGAAGAAGAAGATGTGAGTACATGACGTCCAGAAGCATTAATTTGCATTTTTTTAAAACCTGAATATCTCCGGAACGAGATGAAATATTAAGAAACTGAGAAAGCCATTCTGTTTCATTTTGAAAATACTTTTAGATAAAATCAAAATTGGATAGACGATTTTTTCATCGCAATGGCACTTTAACCGCGCTTGCTCATAGACCTCTTTCATAATGGCGCCCAAATTAAATATTCTTTTATATTCATTTAAATTAGCCTTTCTGACCTCGTTCGTGTGTCTGTAATTCCAAAGAATCGTCGCTTTGTAACGAGGCCAGAAAGGCTAATTTGCATGCATATAAAAGAATATTTAAACTGGCCGCCATTATGAAAGAGGTCTATACCATGGATAGTAAATAGACTGGATAGGAAACTGGATGGCGTCAGCGTGAAAACCTAGTTGAAATTCGTGATGTCACGAAGATGTCACGAGTACACAGATTTTGCTGAGTTTCTCTTCGACTTCTCCATATTTTCGTATTCAAGTAGCTATATTGAGATTCCAAAATGTTTCATCGTCTTACAAACCTGCCTAAGCCACGACAAATTGTTCGAGGTAAATGTTGTTCGTCTTTGTTTCAGCTATTTCCGTTTTGTGGTGAAGAAACTGGCGTCGCAAAACTACAGTTGTTTTAGTTGAAATTTGGGACGCGTTTTTCACCGTCTAAAGTTGGATCTTTTCGCCTAAAATGAGTAATGGTAGTCGGATATTCCATCGTAAAGTGGCATTGTGATATTTTTTGGTAGTTTGACTATCATTTTTAGCTGTATTATTGCTAAACGTTGCGATTTATGGTGATTTTATGACATCACGATTTGCAACTAGGTTTTCACGCGACCAACTGGTGCCTAAACCAATCAGCATGCTGGAAACGTCGCACGTGATCTTAGTTTCCTATCCAGTCTATTTACTATCCATGCTCAGACCACGTTTACACTAGAGCAAAAGTTTCCGGATTCGTAAATGTTTCCGGATTCATCATAAACCGAGTATTCGGATTGGTAAGCTGTTTACACTGGGGAGTATTCGGATTCACATCGTTTACACACTCGATGAAATCCGGAAACATTTATGCGGGAACGGTTACCAAGCATTTCGCGAAAAGACAACTCCAAAATGCCGCCCAAAAAGAAGGCTAGAAAGGATGTTACAGAGAGTGTTTATGAAGTATAACTACTTCTTGGAGTAGTTCGTGCATCATATGTGCCTGCAACAAAATCAGACAACCAACTACCGACAACAGTGCAATAACAACAACATCCGCCATTTTGTCTGCACCGCAAACTCGTGTGATCGCGGGCGGAAAAATATTCGGATTCATTGGAATACCCGTTTACACTACAAAAGATTCCGGATTCATAAGTATCCAGATACAAAATTTCCACTTTAGATTCCGGATTCAAAATCTCCGGAGACGCGACCAAACCGGGACGTTTTATTTCGGATTCATCCTCTTGTGTGTAAACGGCAAAACGAATCCGGTACCAAAACGTTCCGGATTCGTGACGAATCCGGAAACTTTTGCTCTAGTGTAAATGCAGTCTCAGTCTGTTGTACACTATGGTCTATACGGGAAAGTATTTGCATACGTTTTTCGCACACTTATGATACATTGTCAAATTTGTCGCATTTTGAAGCGTCGTCGTATATTTTATCACGAAATATTTGTCAAATATTTAGCATATGAAACATTCAACAGACTAAACGAAAGATATTTCGACACAAAAATAGGATATTATCATGGCAACAAACTAGCATGCACATAGCGTCCTGCATTTTTGTCACTTACATGCGTTTCTCCCATTAAGTTTGCCAGTTCAGTCGATAATACCATGGGCATTGAGAAACCTAAAAAGACAAACGTACATTGGTTTATACATGAGTGATATTAACAGCTTATTGACCGAGAGTGAGGTTCACTCGACCTTCTCAGAGAACGAAATAAAATGTGGCGAATTCGAAAACAACATTTTGGGAATTTGGGGAATAGAGGCGGAGATGAATGCGGCAAAACACACACTCCACCCACAGCGTCCAAATTACAATTTCGTATAACTGCATAGAAACACGAAAATTTCCCCGCCATATTTGAATTCAAGCGAAGGATTGCCTAAGTGTAAAATGCTCGTTCTCCCAAACTTCCACTCGTGTTTCTATAACTGTATGGAAACACGGAAAATGTTTTCTTTTTTTTAAACGGGGGCACTTATTCGGAGGGGCGTTAATTCGCACGGGGGCACTAATTCGGCGGGGGCGCTAATTCTGTCATTTACGGTGTCGCTGTTATTTTCGTTCGCTCTTGTGAAAGAGAGCAGAGTTGAGTAAGAAGTGTCACCTGTCTTCTTTTTTTCTCCTTTCTCTCCAGTTTGTTTCTTTGACGAATTCGCAGTTTTCTCCTTCTGGAAATACAAATTTCAATTCCTGAGTGTTAAGACACGGTGCAGTGTGTACTATAGATTACTTCATGAAAAGTGAAACGTACTCATTTCTATTCACAAGTTGTTTGTGTCGTTAAAGGGGATACTCCAGCCAAAATACAAATAAAATTCATATTAAAGATCTTACTGACTTTTGTTTATTCCCAAACGTTCGGCATTCCTATCAATTTAGTTATGAACATATGACAAGCTGAAGTGGAAAATTTGGACGCCATATTTGTTTTGAAAATATGACGTCATTGAGTGCTTCTTTATCGGCAGTGGAGTTGTTTTTATGGCGATCACTGCATATAGCTGTTGTAAGTGCTCTTTGGATGCAAATTAGTTGTAATAAACTATTTAGTTCCCCATACGATAAAGTGGAGAAGCTTCTTAAGACATAATACGAGATAGAAGCACAGTTTTACCTCTACATCGCTGAAACAGGTCGGCGACTTTCTGACAGATTTGCTGAACATCTTCGTTCCGTAAGGAACAATGATGTCGACAAAACCGTCGCCCGACATTTTAATAGTATCAATCATTCGATTGAAAGTTTGTGTCATGAAAGTTTGTGTTATGTCACCCATTTCCGGAGCAAATGATAGTCGTAAAAGACAAGAAAAGCGTCTCATTTTCAATCTTGGCACCATTCACCCCATGGTCTCAATGAAAGATTTTCATTCTATTGATATTTGTCTCACTTAATCCCCATGAATATTTCTTTATTTTACCTCCCGCTCACTAGCATCATTTGATGGTCTGTTTGCTGGTTGTCGGTAAAAATAGCAAATGACTTTTTTTGACCCTATTTTTACATCCATTATTATTTGTTGTTTCTCGCACCTGATAAAAGTCTCACTCAGTCATTATTTCACTTTACGTTTCACTCTCTGACCACGAAGGGCCTTCGCTGGAAACGTTAGACAATTTTCACGCTATTTCGGCAGTACACCAACCTTTTTAGATATTTGGTTTACAATGAAAACGGCATGGTTTTTATACCGTTTTGGGCTAGGGTGATCTGGTGAGCCTACACATAAAGTGTTTCTTACAGGATATTTTCTCGTCGTTCGACGTCTGTTTCTTCTTTTGGAAACCACATCGTCATCATCACTGCCTGCCTGAAATCATAGGAAATCAATTATGAAGTACTTTTTTAGTATTTATAACTCGTAGAGAATAGCATATAATTAGGGTGAGGTGGTTAATCGATAAACCGAAAAAATCCCATGTTTTTTCCAAACCGATTTTATCAATGTTGGTTCGAGCGAAAAACCGGAAAACCGAAAAAATCCAAAAAAATCGGTCAAAGATCGACATCTTCACAATAACCAACTGTGATATTCAATGATAATGAGCCGTGTTTTGATAGCATTCCGAAAAACGGAACCGCATCATCGCTTCAAAAAAGCATCAGGTTTTCACAAACTTGCCATTGCCTTTGAAAAAAAATCGTCATGGGGCGTTAACGAGCTTAAAAGCATCGGCGAAGACGTCTGCAGCTGTTTCCCGCGCGTGATCGTCTGTCTAAAGAGATTGAATTGACTGTCATCGATGGAGACGATGACCATTGCTCTGGTGGAAGAGAAATGCGAGAGAACTACAGCTGCTAGCACAGATAGCTAGAAGATATCTCGCTGCCCAAGTCAGCTGTTTCGCCATCCGAGAGAATGTCCAGCAAGACAGGGCAAGTGACCATACTGATTCGGGAGCGGATGGAGGATTGGGGAAGAGCGCGAGGGAGGAGAAGAGAGACGGACAACTAAAGCCTAAAGCCTGGCACCTAGAATTACGAATAATCAATAATAAGTGTGCAATGCCCTTGAATTACCAATACTTGGTAATTGTATGGTTAGAACCCAACACAACACCAATCCTAACACTAACCCCCCGCCTAATGCGTTTTCTAACCCTAACCCCCCGCCTAGCTAGTTTACTAACCCTAACCCTACTAAGCATGTGGGATAAGTAATTGACTGTTATACGCATGCGCGACATGGTGACTGCTCCTACAATTACCAATTATTGGTAATTCTAGGCCATTGCACTATATATAACATATATGCTTCGTTCTTTAAAAAAAACCGCTTTAAATTTCTATTGCGATTCAGTAATAACCCTGCTTAAAGCGGGGTTTTTAAAGAACGAAGCATATATGTTATATAAACAATCACCGAAGTCCTGGTGACAAGGTGCCGGCTACCGTATCTGAAATAGCCTCCTTGAAACAGTTGATATGCTTATGTTCCTGGCAGATAGATTATGTTTCTTTTTTTAATAATTTTATATTGTAAATAATTGTGTTGTAAATCTATAAAATCTAACATAAATATATCGTATTTAAATTGTTTCTAACATAAACATTATTTTTGAATTTAAAACTCATGAAGTCTTGCGTTGTCGGACAGTTTTCGGGTTTTTACCTGAACCGCCTACACCCTAACAAGTACTGCCTACGCGACAATCACTATATATCAGTAAAGCTTGGGTGGGTTATATTTATCATTTATAGACCCGGAGGGGTAATATTTCGACGAATTGCCCAAGCGGAGGGTCTATAAATGATATATTATACCGAAACAATCTTGAATGCTGTCTTGAAACGTCTAGAAACGTCTTGTTGTTCCTCCATTGTTTACAGGCTCGTCTTGGTTTACGCGCGAGTACTGGGTACGAGCGGGGTATTCGAACTCGAATTACACGCTGATGACGTCATCAGCGGGGAATTCGAGGTTAAAGCGGGGAATTCGAGGTTAAAGCGGGGAATTCGAGTTTAAATTGACTGGTCACGTGGTACAAATCTAGCTCTTTGATTGGACAATTTATAGTTGAGGTATATATAATATAGAGATGAGCCGATTAATCGGTTGAGCCGATTAATCGGCCGATAATCGGCCGTTTTTCAATAATCGGTAATCGGCCGATTATTAATCCATAATCGGCCGATTGCCGATTATTACCGAGTTTTCAAGTTTCTGATAAAAATACTTGAAAATCTGCGTCGTCTTCTTGTTCTCGCAATACCACAATCAGTGAAATCTCAATCTCACCTTTCTCGCTGTAGGAACTCCACATTCGACAATAATAACTGACAAAAATAGATGGCGGTAACGCGTTCCATTGAACACGTGCAGCTTGCAAGCGGAAGAAGAAAAGACTGCTTGAAAACATACGAACGGTGCGTAAAATACGCGGCGATGGCAGATTCTCGAGTTCCTTTCAATTTCCATTTATTTTATAAAACTAGAAGTTACTATCGCAAGGAAAGTGCTGCCTCCATAAGGTATCCCGATGGTTTACAAAGTTCCCTGAATAAAGCGTGAACGTGCGTTCAATTGTGGACGCACTTTCCGGAGGGCACGGGGAGGCACTTACTAGGGAAACTATGGAAAACTGCGCATGTTCTATTTGATTCACGGTAAGAATAACCAGTTATTTGGAAAGTTCGTATTTAGTCCGCCGAAGATTTACGCCAACGCTAAGGCCACAAAATTTCATACGCCAGTCAGGGGGGTTGTACAATTTCCCTCCAAAACGTTTGCGCCAGTCAGCTATTTAGTTGATGAAATTGCATTTAATTTGCTATTTAAGGTTCAGTGCTGGCAAATAAACAGATTGCCACCTTTACTCAACATCCTTTGGGTTTGAGTTGACTCCTTTGAAACGCATGTCTCCACTCTTCACTCTCTGATTCTTATTGAATATTGTCCGAATCAGAGTCAGACCGATTTGAACTTATTTGAGCGGCTTCACAGAGTCTCAGACTCTCACATTTATAGACTTGCAGTTCTCATTCTCACAGACAGTTGACTTTATATTTAGCCGAGTCAGTTGACAGTCATTTTCACCGAAAACGTGATTAGTTTTACGCCAACCTTGGCGTAATCGACGGAAATTCTACGCCGAAGATCTTCGGCGTGACATACGAACTTCCCATCGCTTGCTTATGAACTGCCGAAATTCGAGAGTATATGAGAGCCTGTGGACAAGAATCCCGATTGCCCCCGATATTTCGATGACAAACACAATCGCTGTAGACTGTAGTGTATGTTTCTTATTTGTATCGTCCTTAATCGACGGCTGGTGATCCCGCATTCCCGTTGTTAGTTTTGATTTGAAATATGACCGCTCGACCGCCAGATCAATCAACGTGAAGTTCCATTTGGCAAACGTGTCGCTTGAATGGAAAATTTATAGTCGCGAGGCTTGCTCGTTTCAAGTAAATGTTGTTCGAATTAGACGTATGGCGACATGGCGTTAAAATGGTAACATTGAATTTTGACATTACATGCACTAACCATGTGGCAGAGAAGATCGATCAAGCCAAAGACAGTGCAAAGACAGAAGTAACCATGCGTTCAATCTTCTGAAAAATAATATGGCTTGCCGGCCACATTGGTCGTAAGAATCGAACATATTATTCCGGACTTCCGTAAATACCCGAAGAAACTTTGGAGTATGTTAGCGTTTTTATCAAATGAACGTCACAAAACTTTACGTCACAAAACGTCATAAACTGGTCCACATCCACCCATCCAAAGATCTCGATTCTGTTGGCTTTACATAGTTCGGCGAAGAGGTCTGGACACGAGACATAGTAACGCAAGTCAACATTAGTGTGCTGCCCCCTGAGGGGGGCAGCAATAAAGTTGAAAAATTAACTGAAATAAAAGATTTCTCATGCAGTCAATACTTTTCGTTTGCGTAAACGTTCACTTTAATTTTTAATATAATGTTATTTGATTCATGCCGCCAGCCTGTCACTTTAAACACCTTTCCGTATTCCGGTTTAAAGCGTAATAGATCAGAAGTGTTCGCAATGTGATTCCAGTCTGCACTAACATGGCAAAAACAAGTGGTGTGTGGGATTTCTTTAAAGTTTTCGAAGAGGATGTGTCGAAAGCACAGTGTCTTTTATGCACACAATCAAACGTGTAAGGAACATGCAAGATAAAGGTGGCTGATATAGGACTTGGCCCTGGCAAGGTGGCGTCGCGCTCCCGTGGTGAAAAACAAGGTGGTGAGTCTGGTGACAGCGGAACTCGTAGATATATTTGCTTCGAATATGGTTTCGGAGATTGGTAGTGGTGAATTGTTTCGACTTATGTCCACCTCTAGATACTTGGTTCTTTTGTTAACCTTCATTGGTTATTCCATAAATCCATAACATGATAAATTAGCGCGACATTAAATCAAGACAAAGTATAATAGTATTATTCTCAAGTACTTTAAATGTGAGAGAATTCGTCAGCGATAATAGTAATTTTTGACGCGAAATTAATCGGCTTTGACCGATTAATCGGCCGATTGTGTCATGATCGGCCACCGATTAATCGAATCGGCCATAATATATATACACGGAGATCGTCCATGTCTATCGTCTTCATCAGAGCTCAACTCCTCAGCAAAAGCCACCTTCTTTGGTAAAAATCAACGATTCATTTTATACGATGAATTTTTAACTTTTCCTCAAAAATTAACTTTCCAAATTGACATAAAATGTCGCACTAAAATAATTTTGAATTTGTTGAAAAAGACCGTTTAATAATAGAACATTTTCTATTATTGCTGCCAATCTTCTATCTTGTAAACCGTATTAAATGTGGAGAATCGAGATTCGCGATTTCAGCGGAGCCTGCAGTCTTTGTACACGGTAAGGTACTTTGCGCATTTTCTGTTCGGAAATTTTACCAACACACATAATTCGCTGAGATCTAATGTTCCAAAAACGTATCCGAAGTCGAAGATAACTTGCGTGTTCTTTCAATTAAACATTTCACCAATGAAATATTTTGTTTATGTTTTACATATATATGTAGTATTCATGTTTTAAATACTAAATATATATGTAGTAGTTAAAACATGAGTGGCCAATGTTTATGGGCAGTTACAATGGCGTGCCGTTGTAACTGCCCATAAACATCGACCGCGAATGTTTTAACGAACTTGTAAAATGAATAGAATATATAATATATACTTTGTTTGGAAGTTGTAGAAACAGTACAAACAAATTATTTTAACTCCGAAAAAGCTCAATTTGAGCAAGTTAACTTTGATAAAACATTGATGTTTTATTAATCAATGTTTTATCCTGTGTTAAAGATGCTGATTAAATATTAATTTCGTTTGAATTTTCGTCATGAATTAATGAATTTTACAAATATATATATTATGTAATATTAAAATTATGTTAAAATGACATAATTGCATAAATTATTTAAAGTGCCGTTTTTGCGCATGTCCACGTTTCTGTTTACATGGTTCGTTTACATGCATTATATAAACGTATTGTGGATTTTTTTCACACGCTTGAGCTTTTCCACATAAAAAGCGTGTTACTGTTATAAGAAGCTGTTCTGTTCCTAAATGTGGATAATATATCAAACTACCACTCGTGCCTTCGTCACCATTGACGAATACTGGCTTTCGAACTATCGCAAATCTATTCCGTTAACGTTTGTTGACATATGGGGTCCCCAACGTTTGAAATATCACACATGCGCAGAACGGACTGGACTGCACCTTTAACTAAATGCTAAGAAATCAACCTACACAGTCATTCATGTTTGTTAAGTGTTTCTTTATTTCAAGCGCCTCAAATATCTTACGCTCACTTAGGTATCTACAACTGTATTATGATGGTGAATTAGACTAGTTTCCAAGTGATATGGATGTGTCTGTAGATTGTACTATTACGCTCCTTCACTTCGGTGTTGTTGAGCACTCTGTGAAGTTGGTGTACAGTACAGTATAGTACAGTACAGTATAGTATGTAATAAAAATTATTATATGGCTATGCTTGGTAGACCGTTTGTATGCAAAATGAGACACTGATTGACCAGGGTAGTTTTGGTGGGAAAAGTTCTGGGTCGCTTTAAAGACAAATCAAAAGATTTTAAGTATGTTTTAGGAAAGATGAACAACAGCAAATTGCTTTAGGATGTAATTCAGTCTCTGTATTGACGATTTTAAGCCAAAACGCTAACGAAATGTGTTCAAACAGACATAAAGATTATTAAAAACAAGCATGAAAACTTAAACCGCCACTTTGCAAAACAAAACAGCGCGCTAAAAACGATGGGAAAAGAATCAAAAGCCATATAATAAATTACTTAAATTAACGTGTTTTTTTTCATACAGACCTCACTCCTTTGTTGCTCGGTCTGTAGAAAATGACAGTCAAATACTTTCCTGTACATACCTCACACTAGGTAAATAAGTAATAATTATTGTGTACTCTATATATTAATAATAGAATTACTGACAGTACCATTTCTGATGCAACAGACACCTTTTGTTTCTTTGCTGGTGATCCCTTGATCTAAAAATGGAATTTTTAAATTACTCATTATTAATTTTCATAAATAACTCTAAATAAACGAACAGCAGGGAGCGCCAAAGCGGATGTAATTGTAGCATTCATGGACATGAATTTTGATTTATTAATATTAGGAAAAACGACCTAAGTTAGTACACATGCTCTGATTGATTGAGCTTCGTTGTCACTCAGAATACAGACACAGACAATATAATTTTCAGTTTGGTTTTAGATCGACTCTATTGCTATTTTATTACTAGCTGTTGTCTAGTTGTTACCATACTGTATTTATGAGCTGGGAGATCAGGTTCAATCCTTGGTCAGACCACCACTCAGGCTCGTAATAATTGAGGTGCTACCTTTGCAACAACACCAGCAAATTTTTTAAAAAGACTTTTGACTTTTGAGTCTTCTTGGGTTTTTTTTATCAATTGGGTTTTCTGTTGCCTATGAATTGCCATTTTGAATACTTAATGTGGCAGGGTTTTTATGATCGGATGCCCTTCCTGTCACCAACCTTTTCTGTTAGGGGAGGACCCTTAGCCTTTGTCTCAAGAGACCAACCTACAAGGCAGCAGGTGGATTTTGAATAAGAGTTGCCTTCTCCTAGCCTTTGCCTGAAGAGGCATTGCCCTGCAAGGCAGCAGGTGGATGCAGTTTAATGTCATACCCAGGACATCTTAAAGCGAATACCCATACCCAGATAAAGCGAATATAGATGGCATGCAGTTTGGGTTTATGCCTGGAAAGGGAACGACAGATGCGATCTTTATGGTTCGGCAGATGCAGGAAAAATTTGTGGCTAAGAATAGAGCACTATATTATGCATTTGTGGATCTGGAGAAAGCATTTGACAGAATTCCCAGGGAGGTGGTTAGGTGGGCGTTGAGAAAGCTGGGGGTTGAAGAATGGTTGGTGAAAGCAGTGATGACAATGTATGAGAAAGCAAGAACTGTGGTGAGAACGAAGCATGGGAATGGTGAAGAGTTTGAGGTGAAGGTTGGGGTCCATCAGGGGTCGGTCCTGAGTCCATTGCTGTTTGCATGCGTGATGGAGGCGCTGACGCAAGAAGTTAGAGAGGGTATGCCATGGGAGTTGTTGTATGCCGATGATCTGGTTTTGATGGCTGAGAGCATTGAGGAGCTTAAGGAGAAAGTGATGCGATGGAAAGAATGCATGGAGGCAAAGGGTTTGAAGATGAACACTGGTAAGACTAAGGTGATGGTGTCAAGGAAGAATAGTATTCGATGCACAGGCTGTAGTGGATGGGTACACAAGCGGTGCTCAGGCGTGAAGGGCTCACTGGCTAGAGTTGTGGATACGTTTGTTTGTAAGGTGTGTGAAAGAGCAGAGGATGGAGAGGATAGTGACGTAGATGAGAGCATGGATCTGGGCAATGGGGTGCATTTAGAGAATGTTAAAAAGTTTTGTTACCTGGGGGATATGCTGAATGGGGGTGGAGGAGCAAATTCAGCATCTGTGACAAGGGTACGTTGCACATGGGGAAAGTTTAAAGAGCTCTCTGGGATCCTGACAAGGAAGGAAGTGTTGCTAAAGCTGAAGGGGAAGGTGTATGTGGCCTGTGTGAGGAGTGCTATGGTGTATGGAAGTGAGACGTGGGCCATGACTGTGGAGCTGAATAATAGACCGGAGAGGACAGAGATGCGGATGGTGCGGTGGATGTGTGGCGTATCGCTGAGGGATAGAGTGTCTAGTAAGGAGCTGAGGGAAAGAATGGGCATTGAATCGGTGTCTGACGTGGTAAAGAGGAGCCGATTAAGGTGGCTGGGACGTGTGCTGCGGAAAGATGATGGTGACTGGGTGAAGAGGTGTATGTCGCTTGAGGTTGATGGTGCAAGAGGAAGAGGAAGGCCAAGGATGACATGGAGCCAGGTAGTGGAGAGGGATATGAGAGAGAGTGGGCTGAAGAGGGAAGATGCACATGATCGTGGAAAGTGGAGGAAACTGACGTGGGGAACCACCGGCCAACCCCTGCGTAAGCGGGGAAAACGGCCGTAAAACGTCTGTTGTTGTTGTTGGGTTTTCTGTTCACCTAAGAGTGACAAACTGAAAATAGGGCAACCTTATCCTGTGTGATCAACTCTAAATAAATAATACATGCAGTACAGCTACATAACATTTTATGTAGCTCATTTTATTCACAGCTCTTGCATATTATATGAAAGCTTTATATCAATATATGCTTAATAATAATATTTTGAAATAATAATAGCCACACCAAGAGGCGTAGTCATTAAACTGCAGTTGATGAAAATATGTGAAGGCAATTTAAGCAGCCATAATCTTATTAATATTTAATAGTTCATATCACACAAATGGACATACAGTAATTACTGGAGAGGCTGTTATTTTGATCAGCAGGATCACACAAGACTATACTGTAAGTGAACAGCTTGTGGAACTTCAAACTTGGATGTGTGTTTAGTATTATTATATATGCACAAGCCATAAAATAAATGTGAGCATTTTGTTTATATGCAACACAAAGAAAAACTTTTTCATGTTCCTTCAAACACTTTATGATAGATTGAAAGATTTGCTAGACTGAAACCAGTATCACAGTAGCCTGACAGACACAAAAAAGGAATAACAAGAATAACCAACCATGGGAACATAACATTTGTCTTGACCTCTGGGAGTAATTGGGTTACAGGAAGGACAATAATTGTACAATCATTACTGTACCACACGAATATTAGTCAAAAATGCTTTTTGAAACTAGTGCTTTGGTTAACAACATCAACAGTCATTAAAAGTAATTATTATAACAACAATACTCAAATATTTCGTGTCTGAGCCTAATTATCCAGTCATCAAAAGAAGGTGCTGGCAACTTGCTGCAAGTGCCTATAAGCTCCAAAAACAAGAGGCCTGAGAATGGAGCTTACAGAAGCTTATCTCAGGCCTTTGTTGATTTGGGAGCCAAGACAGATGGGATCTAATTCTGACCTACTGTACTCACAGCAAGCTGCAAGCAAGTTCATAGGATACTGGATAAGAAGCTTAAAAGAAATTCAATACTTACCTGTACACCTCACACATACTCCTAAACAATATTAGTCATACTGTATATATGTAATCTATTAATGTAACAGAATGATCTGCATTGTTTTAGAATATTTTCAAGCACATAGTGTAGTACTCCTGTCGCAGCATCGGCATATATACCCATAGTATATAAAACTATGGAAACAGGTCATTTCCAAACCTGCTCGTTTTTTTCAAACTCGTTTTTTTTCCAATTTTCCCCAAACATTTAGCAATTTTTCAGCTTTTACATACCCTTGGCCTTGATGAATTGAATATGTATTGCCATTGACCACTGGTTGTGTGGTCTAACAAACCAGAGTACAGGTAATTTATAAACTGAAAATATTTTTTTATCATTGCACTCGTTCAGACCCCCAATTCCATCCCCACCTTTCACACAATTAAATAAAAAAAAATTCTTAAAAAAACTAGATTATCATCACATCCACAAGTTAGCTACAGGCTGCCTTTGATAATACAGTACAGTATATGCAGTTTGTTTGAGAACTTGGCAGCTTTTTTATTAGTAATAATATTAGGGCCCTCTAGATTACCAGCCTTGTAGCCAAATTGGGCTACGCTGCCTAAATAAAGTTTATCTATCTATCAACTGATAGGAATCTACTGATACAGTACCTCCTTCTTTGGCTCTTTCTTCGGTTTAACAATCTTTGTTTGTTTTTCAGGAGATGGACTTCCAACACTGTCATGATCTGACTGTTCATCAACCAAGGTCATAACAATGTCATCTATTTGTTTTTTACTACAAAAATACATGTCATAAAATATTTTAGAAATATATTTTATAGTAAATATTTTCTGTGTTTGCATACATGAGTGGGAACACAAGTGGGAACAGAAGGGTGCAGGTGTATCCACTGTAATCATATGGCCCTGACTGGTGGAGATGCCAGTGGGAAACACTTAAGTTGTTATGTTGTTTTATTTGTAAATCCAAGCTCCCCTGTTCTCTTAAGTCGATGTTGGACTCAATAAAGTTTGTTGTAATGTACAGTTTACTTTCAGTGGATTGCAGGACCGCACTCAGAAAATTTTACAGGGGGGTGTAATTAAGCTCACTTCAACTGACTGATGCACGAGCTTGTACCGACTACAACGATCGAAGTTGTCAAAATGTTGTCGTTTCGTTGGGTGCCTACTAAAATGACCCTGGCCAGCTGGTGAAATTGTTAATTAGTCCTACGTTAATAACACACTCTCAATAATATGAAATGAAAACATTATGACATTTTAATCAATTTATGTCTTTGGTGTTCTCTCGTTGATTACATTTTACATATAAACAAAACATTTAACAACATTAGATTTGTGAGTCTTAAATTTGGTAGTTTGAAATTAATTTAAACTGATATGAAGTGCTAAAAGTTAATGATTCTACTTGTTCGTGTTAAATCAAACTTGTCTAAAATATAACTTCTGCCAACTGAAACTCGTAAAAAGATTTTGGGGGGTGTCACAACCCCACACCCCCCATACAGTAGCTCCGGGCCTGGTGGACTGTATACTGTAGTGACATGATTTAACGCTACTCTGGCTTTAAAAAGTTTTTTGAACGTAACTTTAAAAGTTACTGTCCATGACCCAACGTTTCAACACTCCAGATTGGTGTTTTCATCAGGGGTGATCATTGTAAAGTTAGGATCCCTATTTATACCCAGATGCAAATAAGTTTCTGGTAATACACCATTGTCATCGCGATTCAATGGGCATGGTATACTGTAGTTATTTTTCACGCTTTGCTTTGACATTTAGCTGCCTTCCTCATTTCACATATGTAGCTGCTGTAACTTATTTGTAAATAAATCTTAACTTTCTCAACTAAAGTTTTAGTCTATTTTAATCTATGGAAGTCTTTTGTTTGCTGGCTGTTTGTCAATTTCCAAATATAGTTGGGAACAAGCTGTGCATCAAAAGTAACCTGAAACTGACTAGTGTAATTCCGCAACATCTCACAGAATTATGAAGCATACTGTAAGTTTACAGTGGCAGTGATGTTACTTTTTCTACTTTAAAATGTTACAATGTTGTTGTTGTTGTTAGGACACGATGACTGGATCGTGGTTCATACATGTATATGCAAATGAATATTCAAATTTTATCTTGTGACTTTTTTGCAGACGTCTCACTCAGAAAGTATTGGAAGACAGTGGTTAAATAAAAAAAAGCATCACTATTTTAATAGTTTTTGTACTTTTTTGAACACATATTTTAACAAGACTAAACTCGGGCTACTGATTTCTGTAATCAGGCACTGAATGTGTTGTGCAGTGCTCATTTAAAGAAGTGGGAAACTTTGAGAAGCAATGTAGTTATGTAGAGTTATGCAAGTATATGCAAGTCGAAGAAAAATCAGGCATCTGCACACAGGCTAGCCCTCCCTCAGCCTTCCCCAATGCAGAATGCCTGACACACAGATGAAATTTAATGTAAACAGTAAAAACCACACAGGTCGGCAATGCTATTTTTACTAATATATGTTCGATTGAAGGTCTTCATGTGTCAAAACTTATATAAAAATCAATGGCAAGGTATACGAAACATTTCTGGTACCAAATTACATCAGTTTAATGGACATAAAAACATTAAATCATCGGGTAAACGTCGAATAGCTCTTGAAGCCATGCCCTTTGATTTTAAAGATGAGTTTGGGTACTTTAATCGCTTACACATTTTCTCATATAACATCTGATCTTCACATTTCAAGTAGATGAAACCTACAGCATTCGATTCGCCAGATTCAAGTGATCATTTTGATATACTGTAGAATGGATTTAAATCGGACAAAAACACAACGTTTCACAAGATAAATGTCAACACAGCATCATAATATTTCCCTGTCCTTCGGAAGCTATCCATTCCGTCTTCATGATTGATCTCTCATCTGTGTTTCTCTCATCTTGGAGAGAATCTTTGCAATGGTTTGCAGGTTTACAGGTCTCGGTAAACTTTCCCAACTGCGATTCATTGCCAATAAAACGAAAGTCCGAAATCGCTTCAATTCGCTTGCATTGCCTTGCAACAACTATATGTTCGTCCACGGTTCTGTGAGTCCTTTCTCTTGGACGGGCTTTACCTTTGGGCGAGATGTTGGTAGGTTTTATAAGTGCTTACTTTATATCAATTGACCAGTAAATTGTTGATCAGTGACCTTACGCTCAACTGCGGTAAAGGCCTGACGGGAAACATGTTTTGCGAAAAATTGCTGACTCAGTTTTGCAAATTTGTGGAACCCCAAAAATAATACTAATACCGGTAATAATACTAATGAAGCCGAAACCTAGACTTGCACTACCACAGAGGTAGCCCGAGTAAAAACTGCATTGCGATTTGCGGATCACAACGTGCTAATTCACACCCTGTTATTATGAAGTCAAACATCCCATGGGTCTTTTTCCAATTTATTACATCTTCTAAAACGAATCACATTAGACCAAAAGTTAGAACTAATTATGGGACTCATACATGAAATTTATTTCATTAAAAATCTGGGAATCAATATTATAATACTGATTTTAAAACTTGTTCTCTATTGCTTTGTTTATAAAGAGATATAAAAAAACTGTTCTTCTAGATAACCAAATATTAATAGTCTAAGATTATTTTTCTATCTATATTATAATAATTTCTTAACTTAGACTTCTTCTTCTCCTTTATGTTATATGCTGCAGTGGTCAACTTGGCTACTTTGATCTCTGCACACAACTCAATTAATGATGTATATAAACTTTCCATTATGTATCTGAATTTCTGTACATTATGTTTTTGTATATTGTATTTTGTTGTTGTTGGCAACTGGTTCAGTTGAGCAGGGAGAACTGTTGACAATGGAATTTGGTGTAAAATCTACTGAGGATCTCAGTTTATTCCTCATGATAAATTTGTTCCCACATATTTCATTCTAAATGTTCATACAATATTTTTATAATTCATTGATGCATGTACTTGTAAGTATATTGTATGTTTTTCAGGTGTTAAAACCATCTTTAATTTGGTTGAGCCCAAGGGAGCCCCTAATGGTGGTTGTGACATGGTGTATCTGTGATCACTTCCGAAACTTGGTTATGTGCACATGTAACCTTTTCAATATCATGAACACAAACTGACAAAAACATCAAGTTTAAAACCTATTCTTTCAATATTTTGCTGTAATTAAACCTCACATGTGTATAACAGTACAAGTATATTGACCTGGTAGAAATTATGCAGTTTTATCAACAATATTTGCCAGTAAGCTCTTCTTTGTTGCTCATAGATATAAGAATATTTGAGGCTGAGCTTGCTGATTGCATATTTCCATTTTTAACTGATTTTTGTCGACTATGTATGTTTGCTATTGCCCATTTCTGCTAAATTGTAGAATACCTGTCCACTTTCACTATTTGTATCTGTTAACAGTTAGTATACAATTGCTTCATTCTATTTTAAAATCCCATTTAATATGATAAATATTAACAAGTACACATAATATAAACTTCAACATTATGTTTAAAGAGATTTTAGTGCAACCTGGCTTGTATTCAAGCGCGAAAATCCGTGTCTGAAAGTGGGGGGGATAACTGCATCGTTTGCGGAAAGTCAGAAGGGGATAATCATACATTGGTCAAAAAGTGGGGGGGATACATCCCCCCCGTCCCCCCCAGGATTGACGCCCTTGCTTGTATTTCTGCCTTAAACGCGGTTTCAAAAGTGGACGGGTATTCTATAATTTTGCTCCCCCATTTCAAACATTGTTCTACTGCTGTAACAAACTTAATTCAAGCATTTTAATAAGTTTCTCTGTGGGGCAACGTTTGAAACCATTTGGTTCAGCAGCCTAAACGGTAACCTCTTGATATTCATGTACAAGCTACTCCAGCCATATATCTCGGCATTAGGTACCCAACCAGTTCTCCATGTGGTTTTAATTTACTCACTCGTCACAACTTTCCCCTGCCATAATTTATTCAGTTTTACCATGTGTTCTGTATAGTTTAATAGAACGTTTTTTACAATCCATGGTTTACTGCTCCAATAAACAAGACATGGACATAGCAATGGAAGCAAGAAGGCAGTGAAGAAATGAATGAGAATGACAACAACAGTACTATATGATACAGCAGAAGAAAGGGCTAACTGAGCGCTGTGGCATGTGAAATGTGCAAAATGAATAATTGTTTATATACTTGTTTTCTCACTATTTTTGCATTTTGTCACTATTTTGTGTCACTGTTTTTACTTGAAATGCGTTGGCAGGTCTACAGTGGTGTTTAACTGTTTATAGGTTCAACATCGTTTTGATAACTTTTTTTTGTTTTGTTCAACATCGTTTTGAGTTTTGGCTACAGAATTAGAAAATATGATTCTTAGTTTGTAATAATAGTGTAGAAACCACCTGATGCCATATGGGGTACAGAACTTGCAACAACTCATTGTTATACTCTTCGTGCAATAAGAAGTTACGTTGCCTAAGGACTTACCGATCTTTCAAGTTCACTTCATATTTATCTTCCAATATTTGTCGAATTTTCTTGGAAGTTAACGTAGCCAGGTCGCCTTTCTTTAAGATTTCTGCGAAAGTGAAGGCAAAATTTAGGAAACCTTTACAGGTAATAAGTATGGTATTTCATATGGCTGCGAACTAAGAGCATAATTTCTCTGAATAAATACAAACCTGAAATGCTTTCCCTCAACTGTTCGTCATTCAAGTCGGCCATCTTGGTAACTTCTTGCAGTGCCTGATTACATGTTTTATAACACGTGCCATGCGGGCTAAACCTTTTTTGAGGGGATTTTGAGTTCTGCCAAACCTAGTTTTTTACATCTCTATAAATTGTAAATAATTAGAATATATGTTACATAATATAGTACTATAAATTGTAAATAATTAATAGAGTCATTAAAAACAAAGAGTCAATGGCAAAATTAAAAACAAGGTTCTAAGATAGTTGTAAAGGTTTTACTGTGCAAGCTGTGTTAAGTTGTCAAAACTCTGAGCACCAGACAGGACTCTAACCTGTAACCTTCTGAACGCTAGACAGATGCTCTAACCATTGAGCCACTGGAACTCAGATGGCAGAGCAAGGTTAATTACGGTATTTAAACCTGGGACGAGTCTTGCCGTTATAACATTTGTTGGACTACAAGTCGTGCTCTGCCAAGTCGTGCTCTGCCATCTGAGTTCCAGTGGCTCAATGGTTAGAGCGTCTGTCTAGCGTTCAGAAGGTTATGGGTTCGAGTCCTGTCTGGTGCTCAGAGTTTTTCTGAGTATTGACAACTTAACACAGCTTGCACAGTAAAACCTTTACAACTTTACAAACATCAAGCTGCAACTACCTAACTTAACTAAGGTTCTAAGATGTTTTCAAAGTTTACTTTTAAAAGTACTGTATGTACAGTAATAGTTATTACAAGGTACTGATAAAAAAGCAAAAATGAAAAATCACAATAATAATAAATCTTCATTCAGGATGCCTACATCACAATAGTTTTTTTTAGAAAGGTCCTCAGTCACTATTAATACAGAAGTTAGATAAAATTAGAATATATAGACCTTTAAATTCATAAATGGCTGCAAAATTAATATTCTTGGTCCTTATGAACTTGTTTTCATAAGGGCCAATTTATACTATATACTTCATGGTAACACTAGACTGGGTTTCCATCTGTTGTTTAGACCCCTATCCTAACCCTGCCCTAACCCTAAAATATGGTGGGAGACTATATGCATTGTTACCATGAAGTACAGTAAAAACCTGCATATAAGAACCTACATTTTAAGAACCTGTTAGGCTAAGATTTGCCATTTAGACCCCCTTTAATTAAGAACCTGTTTTAGGCTAAAATTTGAAAGCAGGTTTTTATTTTATCAGAGTCAAAACTAAAAATTTATAAATCAAAGAAAATAAACTTTACAAAGTAATGAAAATGAGCCAGAACCAGACAAATAGTGTATATATGTTTACAGTTGTATACATTATTTTGTTCCATTGAATTTACACACAGTAATTAAGCTGTAAATTACATACAGTGTAGCTTTAGGGTTTGTATTTGCTTAGACTGCAGTCATTTGGAGAACATTTATGCATATTTATATAAATAATAGACTACACTTACCAAAACCAAGTCGCCTAATTTTGCAGTAAACACCATTTATATAAGAACTTTTTTTGGTTAACTTGGAAAATCTAGGTTCTTATACATGGGTTTTTACTGTATATCCTCAATTTATATGCATATAAATGAATTTTAAATTGTTGATCATTTATAAATAAGGTCTATAAAGTTCATGAAAATTATATGAAATATATGTATGCAGTACATCCTATTTTCATCAAATTTACTTAAATTTTCTTAGACTTATTTTACCCTTTTGATATTTATTTTACCCTTTTGTAAAACCTTGAATATTTGGAATGTAAGGAAATTTCCTTTCAAGTGGAAATACTGAAATGACAGTAATTTACACAAATTACTGTCATTTATAGGAGATTTAATATATTCATGAATTGTTTTTGAAAATTTATCTGACTGCCCCAACCCAAGGACCTATATGTTTTTGTCTGGTTTTATTTTTGGTTATGATCAAGGCTTTGGCTTCTCACAATACCAACCTACAGGGAAATGTCAAAAGGAGGCAGTCACTTCAACATTGGGTCATGACAAGTCAAGCATCAGCACAGATGGCTGAAAATAACAATACATTAGACTTTATGAGAATATCATGTGCAGCCTGGAAATCGGGTTTGGACATTGTATTATTTTTGTAGTAAAATAGGCCATGGTACAAATAGCATCTAGAGGTTGGCATATTTGATTATAGTAAACACCATTTCCAGCATCCTTATATAACTATATTCTCAACTATATTCGTTGCCTTTGGGCTGTGTCATTGAACATTCATTTCGAGTAAAATGATCGCATTCTTTTGTAAATTTGTTGGCTCTTAAAAGAGCCGTGTTTTTGAATTGAGATGACAATTGGGATGTATAACCGACGATCTATCCACCAAAACCGTATAGGGTTCTTCCTTGTCGTTTCAAGGCATAGACAACGTCCATGGCGGTGACGGTCTTTCGTTTGGCGTGCTCGGTGTAGGTAACAGCATCACGGATGACGTTCTCAAGGAACACTTTGAGGACACCTCGGGTTTCTTCATAGATCAAACCAGAGATACGTTTCACACCACCACGACGAGCAAGACGACGAATGGCGGGCTTCGTGATTCCCTGGATGTTATCTCGTAAGATTTTACGATGACGCTTGGCGCCTCCTTTTCCAAGACCTTTTCCTCCTTTACCACGTCCAGACATTTTCAATTTTAATATTCCTTTGGCTAAGCACGAACGAATGAGCTTGACTTGAGTTGAATGAATCGTTACCGATTTGGCGCGACTATATATAGGATTTGAACTAATGTCGGACCTCTGCGAAGACACTACCTCATTAGCATGTACCTTCTGTGATTGGCTGTAGTCTCTCTTCACTGCCATTGGTTAATTTCTCGATGTTTATCTCTGCATATGATCCTCTAGCTTGTTACTGCTACCCTATTGTCGTGTTCGCATGGTTTTCTAACATAATTCGTGTATTTCTTAAAAGTATATGTGACTTTTCCAACTCGTTTAACGTAGTCTTAAAAGTACGTTTACACAAGCTTTTCTGCTACAAGTAATATTTGGCATTTCACTCGATTAAACTGCTGTGCATGTTGTGTAGGAATATATACATTTTAAGACCAAAACGGGACCAGTTGCGAAAAATGCAACATCTGCATCACAGAGTCGCGATTCCAGCCGGCGGAAGCCCTTGATGTTGCATTTTTCGCAACTGGTTTCGGTTTGGTCCTCGAAATTTTACTTCACCCTAAATCCTTAGAATAGTGAAATGCCAAATATTACTTGTAATATATATATACCCAATTCTTCTCCCGGCATTACCACCTAATTAACAGCTCCCCCGAGGAACTCCCCTGCGAGATTTTCCCCATGGTTTCAATTCCAGCAGTTCAACGACGAGCAACAAAGGTAATTATGACCTTTTGTTTCGCTCTTCTTTCCCAAAGCTGTAAACGGCCAACCTTGGAATCGTACGTACCGTATACACTGTACACCAATTTGCTCGACCCCAGATCTTCTCCAATTTCTTCCGCGAACATGTAAAACACTTATAACTTTCCAGCTATCATGATTATATTGCGGCATTGGACCATTACATATTTACATCGGATGATGATGGAAAACGATTTGCCCAAAATGCGATTATGTTCGCTGTTGCGGCCACCCTCCCATACTTTTATTTTGTATATGTTTTGCATGTCCAGTCCATAATTGTGTATGTGTGTATCAAAAAAAGCGCAACCTCGGAATTTCCCAAGAAATCCACTTTGTTTTTATTAGCACAAAAGATTTTAGGCCTCTGGGAATTTAACTGTTGTTGATACTTGTAAACTAAACAAATAAATGCATAAATTTCGATTCAATTCTGCTTTACGTGCTCGAGTTTGTAGTAATTAGACAGTTATGCCCCTGGAATACGATTACAAGCTATTTTAAATTCCCAGGGGCGAAAATCTTTTGTGTTTAAGAACACAGTGGATTTCTTGGGAAATTCCGAGGTTGCGCTTTTTTTTATACAACCTATACTGTATATATATAAAAAGGATTTATGGTGAAGGAAAATTTCGAGTGTTGGAATACATACATTTTAAGACCAAACCCCTTCCGGCTGGGAAATTGGGAATTGAACCCGCGACCCTGCGATGCTAGTGCAGTGCTTAGGGTTAGGATAAATAGTTAGAAAAACTAATGATGATAAAAACTGTAAAAATAAATAGCTAAGGTTAATTGATTGGGGGTACTGGGTACTAGATACTGAATATAATAGAATAAATTGTCGATGTTGTAAAGCGCATTTGATCATATACACATGCTAATTTGCGCTATATAAATAGTAAAGTGCTCTGACCACTGAGCTACGGAAGCCGTTGCCGAGAGCCTAGTCACGAGTTCTGTATATATGGAGGTGGTAATGCCGGGATAAGATTCTGGGTATATTATAGGTAATATTTGGCATTTCACTCGATCAAACTACATGTACTACATGCACTAGCAAACTACATGCACTGGCATCGCAGGGTCGCGGGTTCAATTCCCAGCCGGAAGGCCTTAAAGTTGCATTTTTCGCAACTGGTCCCGGTTTGGTCTTAAAATGTATGTATTCCAACACTCGAAATTTTCCTTCACCATAAATCCTTTCAACATGTAGTTTCATCGAGTGAAATGCCAAATATTACCTATATAATATACCCAGAATCTTATCCTGGCATTACCACCTGCATATATACAGAACCCGTGACTAGGCTCTCGGCAACGGCTTCCGTTGCTCAGTGTCGGCAACGGCTTCCGCAGCTCAGTGCTCAGAGCACTGCACTAGCATCGAGGGTCGCGGGTTCAATTCCAGCCGGAAGGCCTTGCATGAAGTTGCATTTTTCGCAACTGGTCCCGGTTTGGTCTTAAAATGTATGTATTCCAACACTCGAAATTTTCCTTCACCATAAATCCTTTCTATATGTGTTCAGGTCGTTTCCGTGTGACTGGTAGCCGTCAGTATGAATAATGGTGATCTGTCAAGCTTTCTTTAATTTATAAATAATTAAATAATTAAATTTGAAACGATGTAGCCACATGTTTATTGCTTAGAGAATCATACTTCAGGAGGCTTTAAATGATTCGAATTCTGATTCAAAACATCTTCAGCATCGGGATCAAAATTCAGCCAATGATACATCAAGCATTTTGACCAATGATATGCCTTAATTTTCAACGAATCACATACAATGGTTTGTTGTCCAATCAGAGATAGGAACTAAGCGATATAAACCCGATCGCGCAAACTTCGAAATAACAGTCCATCAGTTTTTCAAAACAAAGAGAAGACAAGAAGCGAAGTCATGGCTCGTACTAAGCAAACTGCTCGTAAATCAACTGGTGGAAAGGCTCCACGTAAGACCTTAGCAACCAAAGCTGCCCGTAAGAGTGCTCCAGCCACAGGTGGTGTGAAAAAACCTCACAGATATAGGCCAGGAACTGTCGCTCTTCGAGAGATCCGTCGTTACCAGAAGTCGACCGAGCTCCTGATACGAAAGCTTCCCTTCCAGCGTTTGGTTCGTGAAATCGCTCAAGATTTCAAAACCGACCTTCGTTTCCAGAGTTCTGCCGTCATGGCTCTTCAAGAAGCAAGCGAAGCTTACCTCGTCGGTCTCTTCGAAGATACCAACTTGTGCGCCATCCACGCCAAGCGAGTGACCATCATGCCAAAAGACATCCAACTTGCCCGCCGAATCCGTGGTGAACGAGCTTAGATCAAGCTAGCCAGCTTAGATCAAATAACCCGGCTCTTTTAAGAGCCAACAAATGAATCGAAAGAAGCAAACCAGTACTCGAATCCATCTACGATATAGTTCTGAAAATAATGCATAATGCGCTAGTATACGAATAATGCATAATGCGCTAGTATACGAATAATGCATAATGCGCTAGTATACGCATACACTTTCTAGTTTCCGTATTCAAAATATTTACATTAAGAAATATAGTCGGATTTGGTCGTTTTAATACGTTTAACAGATTAAATAATAATTTTGAGATAACTATATATTGCCAGCACAACACGAATCCATGAAATATCCCACCACCCCCCGAACAGTTATCAGAAACTTTTAAAAATGGTATTCAACATTGAACGTGGAAAGTCATGCGAATACCGGTACTCCTTTTGGCAACGATTTCATGAAGACAAAGGCTGCGTTTACACTACAGTGTGTATCTTATTTTGTGTATAAAAAAAAACTGAACCGGAATAAAATTAACATTCCTTTCAAACAACCTATTGTCACCTTGACACCTCTGCAAGCCACGGTGCGTAAAAAATATGTTTTATGGTTTTATACACCTCGGATTTTGCTGGAGCAGAGCTCTAACAGCAGCAATATTTCCCGTGTGGTTCTTCGCCTGCCAGAACTTGCCGTTATTACGGTTAAGGCTAGTTCCTCTATTCAGATATTTCCCTGTGACGTGTTGCACTGAACTGTATTTTTGGCAGGAGGATTCCGACCATGCAGGAAACATTACTCAAAAAGCATTTTGCACTGCGGCTATACTTTCATTTGAGTCTGGGTATAAGTTGTAAGAGATAAAGCCCGAGAAGGAGGGCTTCATGCTATATAAAGACCCGAGGACGCGTAGCGTCCGATGGCTTTATATAGCATAAATCCCGACGTTCGAGGGCTTTATCTGACTTATTACACGAGTGAGGAGGTTTTCCAACAAAATTTTGTCCATTTTATCCACCTTGGACAAAGATTTCCCTTAGTTTTTCCTTCATTTCTTATCTAATTAGTATTCATGGTCTTTATGATAGATAAAGCCCGCGGTACATCAAAGAAAACCGACTTTCAATCGTGTAATAAACTACAATGAATAAACACTCGTTGCTCTGTGGTATGAATATATTTAACATGTTTCTTTGCAGTTATGCTCCTTCATTTGATTAGGAGTTATCTTAATTTCCCAGGTGTATAAGACCGTTTTCGGCAGGGTGCATTATAAAAAAAACGAGACCTTTAGAAATTAACCTATTGTTAAGCACAAGATTTTATGCTCCTGGGAATTTAACTAGCTTCTAATCGTATGAAGGAGCATAACTGCATAACAAATTGTCAAAGTACTAATTAGTCATATCATCAGTTCGCCGAATAAAAATGGTTCAACTGACCACAGAGCAACGAGTTTTTACTGTTTTACATTATAGCGAGACTCAAATCAAAGTACTTTGAGTCTCGGTATAATGTAAAATAGTAAAAACTCGTTGCTCTGTGGTCAGTTGAACCATTTTTATTCGAACTGATGATATGACTAATTAGTTCCTTCATATATATTAGAAGCTATTTTAAATTCCCAGGAGCATAAAGGGCATGCATATAACTGCAAAGAAACGTTATATATTTAACATGTTTCTTTGCAGTTGTGCTCCTTCATACGATTACAAGTTATCTTAATTTCCCAGGTGTATTAAAGACCGTGTTTTTAATTTCCCAGGAGTATAAGACCGTTTTCTAAGGGTTCAGTTTTTTTTTATACACACTGTAGATATCATATGCGATGAATTGAAGAACTTACATAAATTAACGCAACTTTCTTCTCGATTTTCAAATACTGATTCGTCTGAGAAGCTATATCAAACACTCGATAGCGAGTGCTGCTTCCCCAGCCTTCCTCTAGCTAGCTATCTAAACACGTCAAAGTCGCGCGGTTAAAAAAGTCTGCTTCGCCTCGGCATTTGAAACAACGCCGGTCGTATCCGAGGTCGAATCAATATTCGGCTGATTTATACACTACCCGGTATTAGTGATAGCACATGTACGTGGCAAATAATAGTCAAGTTAGTTTATAGTCGATATTTTCGGTGTAGCCATGAGTACATACAGATATTTTCGGTGTGGCCATGAGTACTCTGATGAAGCCGGCAATTCACCACTAAACACTGCCTACGCCAGCACTCTACTTTTTTATACTCTGAGATATGGCGGGAAGCAGTTTAATCCCGGAGAGCTTGCTGCTTGGCCACGAAATGTTATGTATCTCGCTATATATATAATTAATAAATTATTGTGTTGTATAGCTGCTGAGTTCTCAAAAGAACTCATGGATAGACAGACGAGATAGACAATATTTGCATAGATCGATCGTCAAGCTCGAATCCTACGAAAATGTTTCCGAACTCGAAATTCAGATGTACTCGTTCGATTGATATACGACTGGTTCGATTGATGATGTATTATAACTGACTATGCAGCAGTCACTATATAGTCTGTCATAGATATTGAATTTTAGTTAAATTTTTCATCCGCAGTCGGTATCTCAAGCCGTCTCAAAGTTCGATCACGAGCTTGACGCTCGTTCATGTATATCGTCTCAATAGAATTATTTGTTTAATATTTGGCGTTTGTTTATACTCAAGATGGATTAGATGGTAAAGGCTACAGGAAAATATTGAGAATACTGAAAGTATATATAAATCACATACATTCGAGATGCGTTTGAATTCTTTTGTAAATTTGTTGGCTCTTAAAAGAGCCGTGTTTTTGAATTGAGATGACAATTGGGATGTAGGGTTCTTCCTTGTCGTTTCAAGGCATAGACAACGTCCATGGCGGTGACGGTCTTTCGTTTGGCGTGCTCGGTGTAGGTAACAGCATCACGGATGACGTTCTCAAGGAACACTTTGAGGACACCTCGAGTTTCTTCATAGATCAAACCAGAGATACGTTTCACACCACCACGACGAGCAAGACGACGAATGGCGGGCTTCGTGATTCCCTGGATGTTATACTCGTAAGATTTTACGATGACGCTTGGCGCCTCCTTTTCCAAGACCTTTTCCTCCTTTACCACGTCCAGACATCTTCAAATTTTTGTCTTCGAGGGGTTAAATTAATTGCGATTGAAAATTTGAAATTTTATATTATATATAATATACATGCAGTGTGCTATAGTTTGAATGTGCGGACCTCTGCGAAGACACTGCTCATTCTTATGCACCCTTCTCTTACTGGCTGTATTCCCTTTACTCTGATTGGTCAGTTCTTATTGTATATATTTTTCTGTGATCCTTAACTAAGCTCTCTGTTCTACTCCAAGCTCCAATATTTACTATGGTCTATGGAATGTCATATTTAGCGTCATATTTTAATCCTATATACCTTCAGAATGATCTTTTAACCATCAGAAATATTAATGTATTTATCATGTCATGTGATCATTCAGGATCATTTAATTGGACATGCACGAAATTTTGGCAAAGAATAGATTACCAACCAAAAAATAAAAATAATAATAATAATAACAATACATATTATGATTCTCTAAGTGACTCTGATTAGCTTGATGATCGTCGCGAGAAGATACAAGGAGTTATCGTACTAAAGGTAACAACATTGTATATATGATCAATACTGCATGAATGATCATCAAGCTCAAATCCTCAGAAAATGTTCCCTCGGACATTGCCGTTGAGACGCTCTAACCATTCAGAAGGTTAAAGGTTCAATTCCTAACATCGTAATTTAGCACCGAGTTGGTGAGGATTGAAAATAAGCGAATTAACACTGTGATCTGCGTGTGAAATGTTTCAAACATTAAGTGATCGTTAAGAACTTAGAAGACGCACATATACTAAAACTTTAGCTAAGTATATAATGCTTAATGCCTTTCCGGATCACTGAAACAATAATCTTTGGGTGGGGCAAAGAGCGGCCAACCCCATGAGACAAGTATTCGAAAATTTAAAGTGCTTTAAAATTAGGAACAGATCTAATGTGGTCGTTCTTCCGTTTCAATTCTAACAGAATGTTGTGATCCATTATTGCATGGAGTAGGCATAATTACAGGCCAATTATGATGAATCTGACCACAAAAGTCGGGCAAAAGATGGGGATATCGAACCTCATGTATCAGCTGATGAAACAATGATTTCGGATGTCAAAATTTTAATAGTATTCTGTGCGATTAAATGGCTTTTTCATCATCGTAATTTAGCACTGAGTTGGTGAGGATTACAAATAAGCGATTTAACACTGTGATCTGCGTGTGAGTGATCGTTAAGAACTTAGAAGACGCACATATACTAAAACTTTAGCTAAGTATATAATGCTTAATGCCTTTCCGGATCACTGAAACAATAATCTTTGGGTGGGGCAAAGAGCGGCCAACCCCATGAGACAAGTATTCGAAAATTTAAAGTGCTTTAAAATTAGGAACAGATCTAATGTGGTCGTTCTTCCGTTTCAATTCTAACAGAATGTTGTGATCCATTATTGCATGGAGTAGGCATAATTACAGGCCAATTATGATGAATCTGACCACAAAAGTCGGGCAAAAGATGGGGATATCGAACCTCATGTATCAGCTGATGAAACAATGATTTCGGATGTCAAAATTTTAATAGTATTCTGTGCGATTAAATGGCTTTTTCATCATCGTAATTTAGCACTGAGTTGGTGAGGATTACAAATAAGCGATTTAACACTGTGATCTGCGTGTGAAATGTTTCAAAAATTAAGTGAATTAAGACCTTAAACTGGACGCAATAATATTTCCGGGCCGCTCAAACAACCGTATTGCGAAATACAGTGTAAACGTTGGGTGGGGCATGCAAAGAGCCACCCCAGACAAGCATTCGAAAATCAGTCTAAAACGCTTTATAATTAGATTTGGTTAAAAGATTTGCCATGTCATGCGTGGTATTTCCTATTAGCAGGATGGTTCATTTGAAAGAGAAGTATTGTCTTTGATTTACTTGTGTTCAAGATTAGTTTGTTTTAATGAAAAACGTACAACTGAAATGTTTAAACCCCATGGCTATGATAGGAATAGAATGATTGCCAATCTGATTGCCGGTAATTTGATTCTTGTCAGGATATCAGCATATAATTAGCAAGTCAAGTCACACAATATTGGAACAGCTACTAATTTCTCTATCATAATTTCTCTATTTTTCTCTGTGATGTTTATAGACGTAGTGCGGGAATCGTATCTCGTCTTTAAAAGAAAGGAAATGGAAAAGTCTAACCAAAGAACTAGCATGAGAAATTTCTCATCGGACAATTACACTGGGGAATTTCATCTCTTACTGATAAGAAGCCCACTATAACCCTCCTCTCACTATTGCATTCTCTCTTATAAATATCATTCTCTCTTATAAATCGTGACGCTAGTCACTGACACTCTGTCTCATTTGATAATATTGAAAATAATTTCTTCTCAGTTCTTTCGAGTCCAACCTCCTCTTACGCGAAAGTCTACTCCGTTCGCAATCTTAAACCTTCTTTAAACGCCAATATTGGCAGTCCGCGCCGCTTTTCCTATTATGATATCTATATATCAGCTTTCTCTCGTCTTCTTTATTGCCGTTATCTCTGCATAACTTTTATGTATATAGTATCTTTCTCTGATTGGTTAATTCATGTATAATTAATCACAAATCTGTAATTATATATTTCTGTACATATGTAAATTATTCTCTAAAGATGTGATTATAACAACGAGACGTTATGTTACTCTTGTGTCGGACTCATTAATGACTTTCATCAAGATAATCAATGGGCTTTGATTTCGATGAGGCGTGTGCGCGCGAAGTGACGTACCGGCGTGGCAATCAGGAAATATTGTCAGTTTAATGACACCGATGCTACAGAGAAATTTCCTTTCAACAATTACCCGTGTTATGTATATATGGAGCTCTAAGTTATTTCTCGTAATTTCCCACGCAAATTGACTTTACGTCTCAATAGTCTGACGAAGGGTTCCCGGATTTTGCCGCTCGACGTGTAATACACCAACTATTTAGTATTTTCTATTCGTTTTCCCTGCGACCATGCCCGGGGATTTAACAAAACTTAGCCGGGGAAATCATTCCCATCATTGCTCTAAACATGGACGGTGAAGAACTGACCTGGGGAACCGGGTTTTTAACACAAGAGCGACATTTTATGGCCAGGTATGGTTCTTAACAAACAAATGATGTTGAATGCACGCATGGTGATCAATTAACTAGTGCATTTAAGGATTTCAAGGGAGCACGTTAAAATGTGATATGACTGGGTCGTATCTTAACTGATTTCTTCGTTTCTTCATGACGGATTTCTACTTTTTATTGGGAAAATTCAAAAATTATAATCGAGGAGCACAGGCTCTATGTTATTATTTTCACTGTTTTGGGCGAGTTCATCCGTATATGGATCCTGTATGCATGCGGTCTACAGTCTACCTAAAGGATAACATTTTTCTCTACCGCGCTAAATTTCCTTTTTCGAAAGATTGCCAAGACGGTTTCCACGCATAAAAGCTCTGCACGCGCGCACTCGTGTGACGTAATTGATAACGTCAATGAGTAACTCTTAATTTCTTTCAGCTTCTTATGTATTAAACCGACTCACCATTAATCTGTGTTGTCCTTTTCCCGCATATAGTTTATTTCCGGCATATATTAATTTTCAAAACAAATATGCCGTCAAAATCCTCAAATTTTTAACTTGCAACATTAATTCTTACTAAATTGATACTGTAATGCTGAAACTTTGGGAATAAACTAAAGTCAGTAAGATATTTCACATGAACTTCATTTTTATTTTGGCTGGACTACCCCCATGTGGCTATGAATATACCAGAACAAAATATCACGTTGGTCTCTTAATACCGAGGGCGATCAAGTAAATCCTTGCTCTCGCTGGTGGTCTACATTAGTCTAGTACATACTTCACGAATGGCGCTTACTGAATTACCTGGGAGTTAGTTAGTCGTCTGCGGCGCAGGCTAGCTACATACAAAACGTTTGCCTGTGCCAGTCAGTTTTGCTTTGAACTTGAACGTTAAAAATTCAAGATGGCGACTATAACTGAGTTGAAATGATAATATTCTTGTTCTCAGCTGAGAGCTTGGTTCTAGCAACATCGTTAACAAACTCAATAACACAAATTATTATATAGATGGGAGTGTTTTACTAAGAAATAAACAGTGACATATTTTCCATATCTTCACTAGTGAAGATATCGATCACGTGATTTTCCCATCTTTTGCATTGAATCTATATAATAAAAAGAAAATTACAAGGTGGCTTGAAGATATGAATTTTATCTTCTTGTGGTAAAAACAATATTTTACTCATTCGCTACGCTACGTAAAATATTGTTTTCACCATTCGAAGATAAAATTAATATCTTCGCACCACCGTGTAATATCCTCTCTATATATAGCCTATCTTGCTAGTATTCAATAATGATTTAAAATATATGTTTAAACTAAGCGACGGATTTGGCCAAAAATATGAATAACGAATGGCAGTGTAAAATTGCTTTACTTTAATAGAATGAACAGAAGACATTTTATGAGATTGTGTGTCGACAAGCGAAGACCACATTTGTCTGGAAAATAAATGATAATAATTAGAGGCTAGCTATATGCCCGCCACAAAAGTGGCAACAAATTTGCATATAATGGCAACGTTTTTCTATATGAACCGTACGATTAGAGTGTCTAAACGAAAACAATTAAAACTACATATTTAACAAAAGGTCCGCTATGCGTACATGTATCTGCGCCAAAGCCACTAGCACTGTGGGAATCTTGTCAAGTTACTCTGTCTGACCACGGTTACGCCAGACGCGACTACTCGTTGTTTTTGTCTTCCGAGCCCAACGAGTTGAAAACCTTTTGTCAATATAACGCACAAAAATTGTGGTAGTTTACCGTATAAGTCCAGACGATTTTACTCTGTCTGACGCCAGACGGTTAATTTACTTCGATTACTCGTTGTTTTTGTCTTCCGAAGAGGTGGAATGTATGTCCTTTGAAGACGGTCGCTGCGCCCAACGAGTTGAAAACCTTTTGTTAATATAACGCACAAAAGACGGTCGCTGCGCCCAACGAGTTGAAAATCTTTTGTCAATATAACGCACAAAAGACGGTCGCTGCGCCCAACCAGTTGAAAACCTTTTGTCAATATACAACACGCAAATAAATATAACAGTCACACTACTGCACACATTATAGCAATTGATCTGCGCGAATTGCGCAGATACAAAAACGCTTGAAAATACACCGTGTGAACTTTTCTCAGAATAATTTTTCTCAGAACTCACAATAGTTTTTCTGAGGATATGAGCTTGATGATCGTCCACGTATCGTCTGTTTACCCGTAAAAGCTCCATAAAGTTTTCCTGACCAGCGGGAAACCTATCCTACGTGTAGACACACCCGACTGAGAATCGGGTGGGTCTGCGTCTATAAGCTACGGGATACTATATTAGGCATTGATACTATATTAGGCATTGATTTTTTCTTCAAGATTATAAATTGTTCTATAATACTTTATTTGAAACACTTGATTCTATTTTTCTAAAATTATTTCAACTTGTCCACTTCTACTGCGTAAAAATGCGTTTTTTAAAGGTAAAACACATCCTCTGGTCCACCGAAAATCCGCACATGCCATCATCACCTGGTATTCGATTTATCCACAGGATTTATCAGAATTTCTAAATGTGCGTGTTGCATGTGTAACATGATCTCCTAATATTCCATAATATGTTATTGTCGTTAATCTTGCCCTAGCTTGGCTAAAACTAAATTGATTTCCTTCCTAACTCGAGTGGTTTCCTCGAATCTTGACAATGGATTTCCACGGCCTCTCTGTTGCTCATATATCCCGATTGGCCGCGTGGTAGTTTATCAGTGAGAAGGCAAGCCTATACACATATAATTTTGTTTAATGTAGTTGAAAGGGTGGTAAAATCTCGTTCTAAAGTAAGAAATTCGATTACCAATAACACATTATCTGAGAAAGTTTCACCCAATGATTCGCTCATGTTTTCAACATGGCGTGTGGGTCGTGTTTCTATGGCTCCCTGACAATCTATCTCTTGGTTTGCTTATTCGTTGCTCAATTCTTCAAAGATCGTGTAAAGTTGTGTAACGATGCTAACTTGCAAATTCTAATGGCAGCGAAGGACTTAAACCAGCCAAAGATCCCTACATTTCATATAAAGTCGAGATTTAAAGACATCTCCAATTCCAAGATGGCACCAGCCGTAATATTCGTTTTGACAACGCGACTTCTAAACATCACGCTTGCTGCCAACCTTATCTTGCTATCAAATGATGTATCACTAAATCCTGGCCCTGTGGCCCCTGTATCTAGCTTGCCTGCCAATATGAAAGGCCTTCGTGTGTTTCATCTTAATATCTGCAGCTTAAGAAATAAACTGGATGAGCTACGATTGTTTTGTGATAAGCATCAACCTCACGTACTTTCGTTGAACGAAACTTGGCTAGATAACTCCTTCACAGATAGCGAAATCTCCCTTCCTGGATATAATCTGATGCGAAGAGACAGAGATCGCCACGGCGGAGGTTTGGTTGTTTATGTCGCTGAACATCTAGGTTTTAATCATTTGGACAACAATATTACATCAACAGATGACAATATTGAAGCCATTTGGTTCGAGCTGACTCAACCTAAAACTAGAAAGATTCTAATTGGTGCTTTATATAGGCCTCCCAATTTCGACGCTTCTACATTCACTAATAACTTAGAGGGAACACTGGCCAATCTTACGAAGGACGGCATCGAAACCATTCTGTTGGGGGATTTCAACTTTGATTATGCAGCTTCAAATTTGTCAACAACAACCAGGAACCTTCAGCGCGTGACCAGAGTGTATTGTCTTAAGCAGATAGTTAATACATTCACAAGAGCTACGCGACACTCCAGGACGTTACTTGATTTATTTTATACTTCAAGACCTGAACTGTATACTTCTGGAGTTATACAAGTCGGTTTCTCCGATCACTTCGCTATTTTTGGAGTTCGGAAACTACACAAAATAAAGTCTACGCCGCCCAAGATTGTTGAAGTAAGGAACTATAAAAATTATGACACCGAATTATTCAAAACAGATCTAAGTTATATCCCTTGGGATATATTGGAGATGGAATCAAATCCTGAGGAAGCATGGGACATTTTTAAAGATTTATTTAAAACTGTAGCCGACAATCACGCACCAGTTATCACACGTCGTGTGCGTGGAAGATCCCTTCCTTGGATTACCCACGAAATAAAGAACTTAATGAAGGAACGCGATTATTATCACAAGAAAGCTGTCAAGACAAATAATGAGATCTTTTGGAGCAACTACAAAAGGCTACGCAACGCTGTTACTGGAAAATTACGGAAAGAGAAAAGTATTTACTATTCTACCCAATTAGCTGGAAAACAAGATTCCAAACAAATGTGGAGGACACTAAATGACATTCTACCGAAGAAAGGTAAAAGTATGTCTACAAGTTACTTGGATTTAACAGCAACGAAATTTAATCAGTATTTTACTCAAATTGCCTGTACTTTATGTAAGCATTTTGGAAATGCTCCATTGCCAATTATTTCGACCCCAAGAGTTATTCGAGATTTTGTTCTACAAGATGTGAGCGCAAGCCTTGTGTATCATGAACTAGTGAAGTTAAGACTAAACAAAGCTACCGGTGTCGATGGAATTCCAGCAAGGCTGCTGAAGGATGCTGCAAGTGTGATTGCCAAGCCACTTGCATATCTTATTAACTTAACAATCTCGAGTGGAAAAATCCCTCCGGAATGGAAAGAAGCAAAAGTGACACCTATTTTTAAATCAGGTAAAAGAAGTGAAGAAAACAATTACCGACCGATCTCAGTTCTCCCTTTAATTTCAAAAATAATGGAACGTTCAATTCAAGTGCAGCTTGTGACATTTCTTACCGAAAATAACGTCTTGTCCATATATCAATCAGGGTTTCGCAAAAAACATTCTACAGAAACTGCTGTTATTCGTCTTGTTGACGATATACTGGAACATATGGACAAGCAACAAGTGACGAGTGCTGTATTTATAGATCTTAAGAAGGCCTTCGATCTTGTCGACCATGAGTGCTTACTTTACAAACTAGAACACTATGGAATTAGAGGTCAGAGCCTAGTCTGGTTTCGGAACTACCTCACCAATCGGAAGCAAAAGGTAAACTATGCAAACAAATTGTCATCCTGTCGTGGACTGGAATATGGCGTTCACCAAGGATCTGTGCTTGGGCCTTTGCTTTTTGTTTTGCATATCAATGATCTGCCAAAATGTCTATTAAATTGTTCAATCAGCATGTATGCTGATGATACAATAATTTACTATACCGGTTCTGACACCAATGAAATAATGAATATTCTTCAAGATGATTTGGATCGAGTGGCAGAATGGATGGCAACTAGCAGGCTTGTTTTAAATCAAAGAAAAACCAAATTAATGCTTTTTGGAACAAGGCAAAAACTCAGTCGGATCGATGGCTTTACTATTCGACTCAACGGCAATGTCATCGAAAGAGTACCAAATTTCAGTTATTTAGGCATAATGCTAGATGAACAGATATCATGGAAAGAACACACTGAAGTAGTCTGCAACAAAGTGAGCAAGCGACTAGGTCTACTTTCTCGTATACGTTCTTGCCTGACACTTGAGGCATCAAAATGCGTTTATAATTCAATAGTGCAACCTATCTTTGATTACACCGATGCCGTATGGTCCGAACTGTCTGCTGGGTGTTGTCAAAATCTCCAAAAACTACAAAACCGTGCAGCACGTATAATACTACAACGAAATAGCTCAAGAAATACGTTTCATATTTTAAATTGGGTGGATTTATCGACTCGGAGACAAATTCATAAATGTGTTTTGGTATTCAAGTGCCTGAATAATTTAGTCCCAGTATACTTAAGTGAATATTTTACAAGGAACTCCAATATTCATTCGTATAATACCAGAAGGAAACACGACCTGCATCTACCAAAACCAAAACTTAATCTAGGCAAGAAGACCTTTAGATATTCTGGATCACTGCTTTATAACACTCTTCCAACTAAAATAAAAAATGCAGTGTCCTTATCTAATTTTAAGAATCTTATTCAAAGACATAGTTTTTAGTTTGGTGTTTTAGTTTTTAATGTTTAACCAATATATAATTTGTAACAGTTAGGTTTTTATATGTAAATATTATACTACTTATTTGGTTGAACTAACTTTTATAACTTTTATAATTGTAATTATACTTAATTATTTATATGCAGGGCCCCTATGGATACCAGTCATAGTGCTGAATGGGCTACCCTGCTAAAATAAAGTTTATTCATTCATTCATTCATTCATTCATATACGATAAATTATACATTATTATATATTCTGTTGAAGTAGCGTTGTAATGTTTATTTGTTTATTTGTTTATTTGTTTTCACATCTTGTATTTCACTTTGAGAATGTTTCGCGTTGGCAATGAAATGTTACTGTCAGTAAAATTTCTTTAACATTTGTTTGAGCAAGGCTGTATAATATACTCATTTCACGTTTACGATTTCCGCCTGGTAAATATAAATAAAAAGCTCAAATCACCAAACGTTTTGGCATTCAAAAATTAATTTCATATATAGAATCTATAAATTTGAACAATATATGAATTAGTGCATAAGCCGGTTTTGGCACAGCCTAGTTGAGCTAATTTACTATATTGGTGATTGAGGATAATTAAAGTTAATTATGAACTGTGAACGTGATTTCATGCACAAGCCCGTATAGAAGCTTCTTCACATTCAAAGCACTTAGCGAGTCAACGTAAACTTAACCAACGCGAATCTTAACTGTTTTACCCGTCGTCTCGATATCTGTGAAATATCGAACATCTTCCTCTTCGTATTCGCGGTTTGATTGGTTCTGATTCTTCTATTTAACCCTACATTACAGCAATGTATTATTTACTCGCGCAAGCGCCAGTAGATACAAAAAGGAACTCGGGCATGACATAGCTGGCGAGAACACGAAGTCGAGTGAAAAGCTTGGTCCTAGTTTTTACCATGGAAGCGTAATGTATAGTATAGATGGAAGAGGGAATTTAATTTTCACCCACGTTTTTTTACAAACAGAAATTATATCCAGTCCCCCGAATATAAGCCCCCTCTAAAAATCAACGTTTATCCACCCCTACCCCGCCGTCTCTCTTACTAGTGATGTAATCTTACGGAATTTTGGGCTTTGGAGGTGTAACAGTTTACTCAGTATATCAGACTGACGTTAAAACGGTTTAATAATATTTGTCAAGATGAATTCCAAGTAGGACGTCCGTTTTGTTGAGTTATTAGTTACATTCGGGTTGTTACCTTTGTTTTGTTTAGAAAACTGGTATGTGTTTTTGTTGATTTGTTGTGAAAGTTAGGTGCTTGATTAATAAAGACCAGTAAATAAAAAACGTATATTGATAATGCCGTATGTTAGTCTCAATTTATTTCACTAGCAGTTCGATCATTCCCAAACGTTTTTTTTATTCGCTTA
Source organism: Chrysogorgia sp. JL179-B06 (assembly GCA_035772405.1). Classification (NCBI taxonomy): domain Eukaryota; kingdom Metazoa; phylum Cnidaria; class Anthozoa; order Scleralcyonacea; family Chrysogorgiidae; genus Chrysogorgia; species Chrysogorgia sp. JL179-B06. The sequence continues at coordinate 746,564 of JAYKKM010000329.1, forward strand.
TAAGCCCCGCCCCTCGAATATAAGCCCCCCGTTTATAAGCCCACACAAAACCCCTTACGAAATTGTATAAGCCCAGGGCTTATATTCCGCAGTTTACGGTATAGCAAGTATAGTGAAAATGTGGGGGGCAGAATAACATATTATGCTATTATTATGGTAAAATTAAGCTGTTTTAAAACTGTTATATAGCAATTGGCGAAAAGGGGGCAGCTCCCCTTGCATGCTGTTGCATATATTTGGCAATAGTTTCACACGTTTGGGATTCCAATATCAACCGCAGCTTATTTGATAGTCGCTTTGAAGTTAGACGAATGACTTGGCCGAAGACTACTTTCAGTCTTTTTATCCATATACAACACTCGATTTCATATTAATCATATTAAAATTGACCAAAAATATGGTGGCATTTACTTTAGTTAAGTCACATACTGGTCCAAGAAAAGCACTCACTCAAGCACTATACCAATTTCGTTCCCAGAGCCTTCTGGGAACGAGATTGGCACTGTACGTGATCTACCGCCGGGCTTTTGATAAGTGGCTGACGTGTCTACAGAAACCGTCGACGGCGCTCCACACGAGCCCAACCACATGCTTCTGATCAACAACTGTTGGATCAACAACTATAGTTTTTTTGTTGAGTCATATATCAGCGAGCTATTTTGAAGTCGATTCTCTTTGATGTGCCGAAGTAACTATAGTACAGGGTAATCGCGGAGCGCGTTAATGCTATTTATAGAACCAAACTAACATATATCCTCAATGCATCGCAACCATGCATATTTTAGTTTTATGAAGTTTTTATATCGATTATGAAAAAGCATGAAAGGAATGCATGCATGCATCATAGGCAGAGTTCCTCTTTTTACTATGGTCATCCCGTTCGTACGCCTATTAATATTTGCATCCCGCTGACGACAATGCTCTTGATAAATGATGTGTTATTAAGATATTGCGCACGCTGATGACCAGATTCATTCAGTAACCCGACCTTTACCTCCAATTCTGACGATGGACATATAGTAAATACGTCGATCGCAACATCACGATAGAAAACAACCTCAGAAAAAACATAGAAATTCTAAGAATTAAACATCTGGTAACACCTCAGTTATAATTGGTGGAAAATGCGAAATAAATATTAAATTATTAATATTAATGAATAAATATAATGAAGCAAGCACCACCTAACGAAGTAAGCACCGTGCACGTATCATGAAGGAAGCACCACCTAACGAAGTAAGCACCGTGCACGTATAATGAAGCAAGCACCACCTAACGAAGTAAGCACCACATATAATGAAGTAAGCACCAGATATAATGAAGTAAGTATACTAAGCACCACCCAACGAATAAATCACCACATATAATGAAGTATATAAGCACCGCATGTAATGAAGCAAGCACCATCTAACGAAGTAAGCACCACATATAATCAAAATTGACCACATAAGGCAGTCGTGGCTTTCCGTATAGTCCAACCTTTGCCATATACGAAATTTGATGTCCTCGAAAGGTCATCAGTAAATCGATGAGTAGAAATAACCCTGTTTGGTCGACCAGCTATATCCTTCTGACTAGCTAAGATTCTTATTGGTTCTTAAATTTGTAAATAACGTTGAGTGTCCCCCAAATTTAGCGATTATTTTAATCTTATAAGTAAGGGAATATAACGGTGCCATTGAGACTCAGATGAAGAGCGAAGGTTAAAATTATGTATTGGTTCGATATTGAAGTATTGAACAATAATAACAACTTATTTAAAGGGACTTTGTCACGATTAGCCTGGTCACTCAGCTAAGCGTACTTTTTGATTTTTTGTTCAAGATAGTATACGGCAATCATGGCCTTCCAGCTCCTTCTCGTTTCCCACCACGATTTGACATTAAATTGTCATTACGCTTTACTTATTCCAATATATTCCAAAAATAACCCACTAACATGAAAATAACAAATACTAATCGAATAAATCATTTAGCTTTCGCTTCGCTTTGATTTTGGATTCCGAATCAAAAATCAAAAAGTACGCTTAGCTGAGTAACCAGGCAGATCGTGACTCACAGCTACTATAGACACCTAAAATGATATTTCAAAGCAGAACTGGTTTAGTTTGGCTGTAAGAAGAGCATAAAGTTAATTATGAAACATTTTTGTGACACAAATCAGGGCTATAGCCCGGCTCATATATAAACAGCCCCTATTCAAATATTCCAATTTCTCCATCTGTAAACACACCACCCCCTCGGCTCTATTTTCATCTACACATTGTCCATGTCAATCATCCGTATTATCCATATGTTAGAATTGTTGCGATATCCGTTATATGCTCAATATATATATACTGTTTGCCAATTATTTACAATATTCAATACCAGTGTAGGTCTCATTACCCACCCATATATTATACAAAAACCCAATGAATACTAATTAGATAAGAAATGAAGAAAAAACTAGGAAAATCTTTGTCCAAGGTGGAAAAAATAGACAAAATTTTGTTGGAAAACCTCCTCAATCATGAAATAAGTCAGATAAATCCCTCGGACGCTATACGCGTCCTCGGGGATGTATATAGCATACTGTACATCCCTCGTTCTCCGGATTTATCTCTTACTTAAAGCTGGAATTTCAATAACTTCCTACCCGAGTAACCATACGTGGTTTCTAATAATAATAATAATTCAGAGGCAGTTCTTTACCCCAATCTCTACCAAGAGACATCGCATCTCGACTTTATTCTGCAGCAGGGATACTCACAGCTCTTGCAGCTTTATATCAATATATGCTTTATATAATATTATATGCTTTATATATAATAATAATATTTTGAAATAATAAACAAATGTGTCGTTCATATATATATATATATAAAACGAATGTGATGTTGTTCACGGAACGTTGAAAGTGCTCAATACCATAAAGGTAGAGCGAATATATAGTGAAAGTGGTCTTACCTCAAAATGATAAAAGCCGCAACTGTCAGTTTCACGCAAGGCGATCTTCGCCTGAAGATCGCCTTGCGTGAAACTGACAGTTGCGGCTTTTATCATTTTGAGGTAAGACCACTTTCACTATATATATATATATATATATATATATATATTACTATATATATATATATATATATATATATATATATATATATATATATATATATATATATATATATATATATATATATATATATATATAGCCCACTACCCTTGTGGTAGTTTGAGCACTCTGGCCCTATATCGCTTCACGCTCTCTGGATGTGCGCATGACTGCTATTATCCCACAAATAGTTTGATCGAGTGAAATGCCAAATATATATATATGTATGTATATATTTGTTCATACTGCACTGCTGAATCTACGAAGTGCTATAATTATTATAATTATATAATTATTAACCTTGTTATAAGAAACCTTGTTTATATGACACAACATGTATATTGTACACGACGTTTACTGTTCCTTCCATAGTTCCTTTCTTGCATATGTTTATGCTACGATGTATATCTTTAGGATCAGTGTGCATAATTTAGTTAAACAATCTTTTAAAACTGATTCAAAAACTCATTAATAATTCATGAGGAAAAGACAAAGGAGATCACTACCGCGCGTGTCGTAGCTCTTTATAAAGATTCGTCCTGATAGTTACATAAACGTTATCTTTAATATCTCGGCTTAGAGTATCATCAAGCCGTTTAATAAACTCGCAGCACGTGTTTTATAAAACACTGCGGCTATACGCCCTCGTGTTTTAAATCTGATAAAACACTACTGCTCGTTTATTAAACAGTACTGAAAACTGGCTAGTCTTTTAGGATTTCCTATAAATTCTTTTACGGTGTTATTAGCTTTCGGTTTCAGATTCGAATCTGAAACCAGAGCTGCAGTCAATCTAGAAAACTGTAAATTATGAAAGAGTTCTTCAGCCGTAGATACTATTCACTTAACGATTCCATCGATGTGCATATAATTGAGTTGATGCAAACAAAGCTATTTTTGGGCCTATAGAGCGAATCATTTGGTCACGAAAAATCCAGAAAGTGAACGACCGAACATAATAGCCTTGTGACGTTCCGACATCTTGTCTCGAACGCCGCTCAAAGTATAAGTATTATTCGATTTTTCGCAAAAGGTTGGCACCGTTACATTAATCATTATACTGCACTGATCAAGTATCCTCTTTCATCATTCCTTGTATTTCCACTTCCTTGCAATAATTTCTATAGTATGACAGTTACAACTCACTGATAAACTGTGGCCCTCAGATTCTAATGATTTTTCACTGTCTAAGGTCTGTCAGGGCTTAAATTTTTCAGTTACTGGTAGTGAATCGTGTTAGCTTTAATATATTCGTTGTTCAACTCTACCTATATGGCTGTACTCTACCATAAAAGACATATAAACGCATCATCCTTTTCCCTTTTTATCAAAGCTAAGAATGCTCGATTTTTTTCCCTCCGCATGTAACTCCCACGGAAATGACCTTCCCGCCCTGGACGACTAGCTGGTTAATCGAATCAATACTGCTGCGTTATTTCCGTCCGCTGCGGTATACGTCATGGCCACACTTGATCTCGTGCGATACGCCCAATACAGGAAACACATACTATTAAAGGATATATAAAGAAGTGTTCGTTGACGACGCAACCAAAGATCGAAGACGGCGCGCAGAGAACAAGTAGTGAAAGTTTGGGGAATAAAAAATGTCGACAGGATGGTTTTTTTTGTTGACCGTCACACTACTGGTGTGTTGGCAGTGTTTCGCTCAACAAGTGGCTTCGTCGTGTAATTTAGAACATCCACAGCAGAAATTTTGTGACGCAGATTATGGTGAGTTGGAGCATATATATAGTCTCTCATGGTTGTGTCAACTCGCGTTGCGTTTAATCTCCAAGTACTTTCTATAATAATCTAAACAATAAAATGCAAAGGCTTATCGCATTAGTTATAAGGAATCGTTTTTCGTAACCATCTTGCGAATATTTGACGCGGAATATTTCATGATGCGGAATATTTGACGCGCGCGGTGCACAGGAACTTGCGCGCTAGGAAATGTTTAAACGACAATGCTTCTGGTGGTCCATCATGCAGCTATCATAAACGATTAGACCTTACTTCGACCATACGTACCATGTTGATACAAGGGACTACACCTCTCTTCTCCGCAGAGACTTTTATCACTATATTTTGTATATATCAATATAAATATAATATGATAAGTAAGGAAATATGAAAATTATATTGATATATACAAATCCTTCTCAATAAACGTTCTCAATTTCAGCGGATTTTCATATTTCCTTATTGATAAAAGCCTCTGCGGAGGAGAGGGACTACACATCTAGGACGGCTACGGCTAGAATTTATCATCATTATCTTCTAAGTGCGCCCTTGGACGAGATCATGAGGATACAACTGCGGTCAGCCATGAATTGCCATGAATTGCCATGAAAGATCATTAATCTTTATTTCTGTGTCCCTCGATATGATATCGTCCTATCGGGGTAGTTTTCGTCCCTTTGACGGCTTCGTTTGGCAAGGCGCTGCGAAATAGGGAATATCTCGCCGTATATCTGTTAAAGAGTGAATTGCTGTTTCCATGAGATATTTTGGATTCTTCACAAGCAGGTCATTTGAACGAAATTTCACATTATGGATGCTAATTAGTTAAATGAACTCAACTCTAAGGCACGGTAAGTGTAAACGCCGCTCTAGCCTCTCGCCACACCGAATAGCGAGTAAATATCTTATTATTATCTTAAATATATAACTCTTGTGGAAACCTAAAAATATTATCCAGCGTAACAGAATACGACGCACTTTGCAATATATGGGAGCAATTGTAGAATACCCGTCCACTTTTGAAACCGCATTTAAAGGCAGAAATAGAAACCAGGTTGCTCTAAAATCTCTTTAAATATAATGTCGAAGCTTGTTGATACTTATATGCGCCGAACGTCCCAGAAGCCCCCACGTTTTCGTAATTTGACCCTTTTACTAACTGTCAACAGATGCAAATCTGTTGACAATGTCATGCATAGAAGACGTATGATGCTGACTAGCTTGTGTTTGGTTAGTCTTTTATTGTTATCGCGGTCAAATGCAACGCCTGTTCTTTAACGTTTGTGTTGTCGATTTGAATGCAATAAAGGCTGGTGGAATTTGATTAGGCGCATGAGAATAGCGACGTCTAAATCGGTGTCGCTCCTGTGTCACCACTGTCACATAATGCAACAGCCTCTGTCCAACTTAATCATGATCCCGCCATTTTGACTGAAAGCTACGCCAACAGCAGTGTTGGGTCGTTAGCGTTTGCAGCTGGATATACGTGCGGGTTACTATTATGATGATATATACAAGATGATATGGATGCAACACGTAGTGAACACTGCATTTAACAATTATCGGTTGACTTGTTTTGACCGTATAAATTTAAGAAGATCGACCTTTCGTCACTTTCGACTTCATCACGTTCCGCATAATTACCCAGTTTAGGCTTATAATTTCATGTTACGAAGGTTCCAAATATATTAGCATATATTAGCAACAGAACGATAGATATATTATGTATTATAGGATTTTGAAATTTCCATTTGACCCAACATAACATGACACTTGACTTTTAACGGCGGTGTTAACGAGGCAACTTTTGTATCTGCGTGTGCGCAAAAACCAGTTGATAAAGAATGACTATGAAAGCTAGCATTATATTAAACTTCCTGTGCTTGGAACAGAAGTTTGGCATTTTTCATTAATTGTTTCACAATTAACTTGATGACGGAAATGTTAGCGAAGCGTAAATGATATTCAAATGTCGCCATCCGGCCAAGTTTACCATGGAATCTGATATTCATATTATACACACTGCAGAGCCTGCACTGCAGAGCACTATTTTGAAACAGCATGTTATATCATTCAACCTGTCCAATACAATACAATATTCCATTGATCACTCCTCATTGCGGCTTAACGTACTTAAACGCTTTTCATTGACAACAAATATGTAATGCAATATATAAAAATATAAATATTAACAAAATCAATCAAAGCAATTAACACCCCGTTTACACTTGTCGAAACTAGCCCGACCGAGCCCTTGCTTGGGCCCGGTATGGGCTAGTTTTTCCAGTGTAAACGCGTTAACCCAGGCTTGGTCATTGGGTAGAGTTTGGCCTAGGCCCGGTGTCCCATGGCGAGGACAAATTTCCTAGGAATATCGCTAGGAATATATTCTTTAGGAATTTCGCCCTCCTCTTTAGTCGCAAGATATGAATTGGAATCATTTGCCGTCAATATGTGGTAACAACACGTGTCTTCTGTCATTCGGAATAAAACTATTTCCACTCGTCAGCAACCGAAACGGCAATGTCGAAGCGAGCCAATTGTCAGTTGTGACTCAGCGATTGGAACTCGGATTGGAAAACTTCTTTCTCCTAATGTGCATGGGTTTTGTTTTTAGTATGTTGTCACGATTTCTATTATTAACGATTTCTATTGTCGAAATTTGCGGCACTTTATCTGATAATTTCTATTTTTATTCATTTATTTCTAAACAAGTCCAGTAGCTATAAAAAGACTAAACTAGTCCTCTGAACCCGTGTCTGAACTGGTCAACCAATATATTTAAGGCTTAAATATTCGTAATATTTGGGTCTTCCTGAGCAAAATCATAATATATCTTGTCAGCCGAAAATTTCATCTTCATGGACTTTTTTGCTGCTAAAGTTATTGGATGTGATGTCACGAGGCATTTGTGGCAAGTAACAAAAGAAAACTGGTTTGGAATGTCTCTTGTGACACCACATCTGGTAACTTTGACAGTGAAAAACTCCACAAAGATGAAATTTTCGGCTGACAATATATATAAAAGAATCAGGAAGACCCAAATATTACGGATATGTAAAATCCCAGATAGGCAAACGTGAGATAGGCACTTTAACAAATACAGAAGTAACTGGAAAACAATTTCCGTACTAAACAGCGGCTTCAATGATAAACAAATAAATGCTTTTTTAGATAGATAGATAGATAGATAGATAGATAGATAGATAGATAGATAGATAGATAGATAGTTAGATAGATAGATGGATAGATAGATAGATACAAAAATGTAGTCTTAATTAAGACTTGCTGTGTTTAGAACCGAAGTTTGGCTTGAAACTTTACTTTTACTCTGTGTAAAGAAGATTTAAAGTGAGTACCTTGCTAGGTCTGCCAATTCATTTAATTATATTCAGAAGTGAATGAGATAGTCTTTGAAGGTATAGGCATGAATTTCAGAATAAAGGAATCGCCCGAATTTCCTGTTTCACATGAGTGTTCGAACAAAGGAAACATGACAGTGCACAAAGAGATCCGAACACAAATTATTCGGTGTGGTTTACTTGAAAACGTATATACGTATATCCTCCAGCTCTGGATCGCCCAGATATTGAGGGATATAAAGAACACACGAAATTCGCGAACCAAAAATGGGCTCCAGCGAGATTGTAAGCGCGCAATGCATTACCTCGAGACTATGCAGTGCACATGTCGTTTTCGAGCGTTTTTGTGCCAATCAGCGTGCTTAGAAGCTACAAAAAGCTACTATTCGAGAACTTACGATTACTTCATTCGAAGCTGAGATAGCGCTGAGACGTCAATGTACGAGCTGGCGATACGTAAGTTTGATAAATGGAAACAAGTATTTGACAAAGCGTGTTTATTGACATTGCTTGCACTCGAAGAAATGAAGAACATATATATATATATGTATTGTGACCCTCTTTGGGAAAACGTATCTTATCGAAATTGCGTTCAAACGGCAAAAAAAACGGCGTTCGAACGGCTAGAGAAAGCGTTCGGACGGTTTGGTGAAAATATCGAACGGCTGCCTGCTAGCGTTCGAACGTCGTTCTCTAGGTAGGTGGTGGCTACTGGCGTTCGAACGGCTGACTATTCCCAAACGGATCATGGAAAGCATTGAATATAACGCGTGCTAAAACGGTAAAACCATTCAAACGCAATATTATTAGAACGAACGTTAGTTATTAAATATTTTCTTATGGTTATACGACTCCTGTTTTAATATACTTTTATCAAGACTTGTATCTCCTGGTATTTCCATTGCGATAATGTTGACTACCACAATAATTATTGACGGTATCAGTTGACCTAGACTTTCATAATTAATATTCATGTTTCAGACTGTTCGATTACGGGTTCCCTTCCTTGCGACTGTAAACAACTAATTTCGTTTAAAATCCGATTATTAAAATCCTTCTGGCAGTACTAGGCGCAAAAAAATGGCATTAGTAGTAAGATTGCTGCAAATTGTCTTCCGAGCTTCTAGATTTCAAATTTTTCGGGGGGAGGATCCCCCGACCCCCTAAAAATGCGGTCACTGATTACCTGCTTGTCGAAATCAGCCCCCCCCCCCACACTTTAAATCCGTTCTTACGACTCTGACAGAAATTACATCTGGGATGGCTGGCATATATAGGTTCATATTATCATTTCTTTTCCAGACAACTTCTGCTCATTCTATTGAAGTAAAGCAGTTTTTGCACTCTTCCATTCGTGATTCATTTTTTGTTCGGTTTTCAATAACGAAAACAGTTATCAGATATCGTTTTCAGTATTGAAAACTTTTTCAATAACGAAAACAGTAAGTTATCAGATATTGTTTTCAGTATTGAAAACTTTGAAAACTTTTTGAATAACGAAAACAGCAAGTTATCAGATATTGTTTTCAGATTGAAAACGTTTTCGTCAATTGAGGTCGTCAGTTTTCGTATGAACGGCGCCGTGAAAATGATATTTTTTGAAACGCGTTGCAATTAAAAACGCTCGGAAATGACATCGTGTACATCCTTTGAGAAAATGTTTGTTAATATACATTTTATTAACATATTTATTCATTAACATATCTGATAATTCTAGTTTTCAGGTTCAAAGCTATGACACGGCCACAACGCGAGTTTTTGGGGATTAACGGCAGAGGTGGTCGTCATAAACGACTAGTACCTGGAGGGCCGATGAGACAAATGGCCAAAGTTGAACGTTTCTATAAAGGGAAGGAAATGGCGATGCCTATGATAATAATGACTCATGAAAATGACACATTTACAAACGATGATGAGATGGAGGCAAGCCTTCGATTGGGTAAGTAATTTATGCAACTACATGCCCTAGTGTAATTTTTGAATTTACCTTCTCTGAAATTGTGATCGCTAGAAAGCATACTTTAAAATAAGGTTTCCGCGGAAAGACTGAAAACTAGTTATTTGCAGGTTTGTAGGAAGGTTAGTATGAGGGTTAATATTAGGGTGAGGGTTAGTATAAAGGTTTAAAACAGTGGCGGAAATTGTGGTGGTGGTGGTGGTGGGAACCGCCCCACCCCAAATTCTTATAAATATCTCAAGTTATCTTGTAAAACACATGCAAAATGAGGAGCCATCTTTAACATACAAAATGAGGAGCCATCTTTAAACCTGCAGCTGTTGTGGTCAAGTGGAATTACCACACATGTCTATGAGCTGGGACGGACAGGGTCTTATCCTGTGTCGGACCACCACTCAGAGTCTTAAAAATAATTGAGGAGAAATTGCTGCCTTTGCAATAATACCAGCACATAGCAAGACATTTGATCGGGTCTACTCGGAAAACGACCTTAAAGTGTATAGGCCCTCGGAACCCCTATCAACCTATAAGAGTGATAAATCTCACCTATAAAGTATTCACCTATAAGAGTGATAAATCTCATAAACTAAACTAAATATAAACTTATCACGATAGTACCAATGCAAACCAAATCAATAAACGTTGAAATAGCGATCGAAATCGTCGAAATATGTATTCGCAGAGTACGTATTAAGTAGAAATATGTATTCGTAGACTGCAACAGAGTATTCGACAGCGACTACAGGCGCAAAAAAGGTTAAAAACATTTTGTGTAACAAAACCTTTTTTAGTTTCTTTATTTGGTAGCAGTAGTAGTAGATTTAATGCACAAAAGAAAATACAAATACATCATTGAAATACAAAGATGTTTACGTAGCGAATAAATTGTTGGAAATTTAAGAGGCATTGCCCCACCACCACTGGTTTGAAAAACAACCCAAAATCAAACCCTTATACTAACCGTCACCCTAATATCAACCCTTATACTAACCTGCGCCCTGGAATGGTTGGAAATGCATCTCTAAAATTGCCAAATGTAAGAATACTAATATATTATTTTATCAATAAGGGTATAATAAGCCTATATGGAACTAAACCAAACAAAACAAATGTCAAATTGTCGAAGGCAAAAAAGCGCCGCAATCAGATTCTATTGAAGCGCTATTTCTCGTAACAGAGATCTACCTCGGTAAATGTTCCAACGTTTCGTGTGACGAAGTCATTGGGTTACTCACAGTGTACCGCACATTGGGTTACTCACAGTGTTGCACAATTGAAATGTTTGGTTTAGAAGCAGGACTAAGGTTTTTATTTGGGTTATGTATATAGATTTGAGTTTTTCGGATCCTGTTAAGCTTCTAAAAGCACTGTTACACTATATGCAATTTTTCGTACGTACCATTGCATAGTGTAACATGCCTTGCAACGACGAAAATTGTTGCGACACAAGTTGCTGCAATCGTTGGAGAAAGTAGAATCTAATTCTACTTTCTGCAATGATTGCATCAACTATTTTCAGCGTTGCATAGCGTAACACCCCCATCTGCAACGAAAATTGCATGGTGTAACGCCGCCTTAAATCCCGAAAAAATAACCCTGATGCGTACTGTGATGTACCAAGTTATTTGCTACACCAATTATAAGTCGTACCCGAAATATCTCTCGCGATATCTCATGGCAATAGGAATGGTAGACATAGCCTGGTCTTCTAGCTGATTACTCACAAGATTTCTATCCGCTGACTAGTTTACACGAGTGTGCATTTACTTATACGCAAGGGAAATACATTTGCTGTGTAACTATATCCACAATTTACGTATTAGGAAGTTATGGTTTCCAGAACTACGAGTCTCTGAATATGTAATTTGATAACAATATAATATTATAAAACGAATGCTACGATACGCCATACTACCTTCCTCGTTTAAGATTTTCGCCCTCGAAAACACATTTGAATGAATATTATGAATAAGCATAGTTATAATGAATGAATAAGCTTAGTTAATTAAAAAGTACTACTAGTCTAAAGCAAATGTTGCAATCTGATTGGCTATACGTACGCTACTCGCTATCTAATTGTCGTTAGTATCAACCAACTAGTGGTCTATTACACATTCGGTATTCTGATTGACTGAGCTGCTAATGGTCTATTGGTGATAGACCACTAACAGCGTTATCCAATCACAAACCTTCTTATACTGGAATATTCCTATCCTGACCAATCAGAAGCCACGACATATTCACGCTGCAAGCAAAACTTGAAATGGCGTCCGCTAAAATTTATATACGAGTGATGCAATCATGAAAACATTGGCCCGAAAGTAATGTAAAATTGTTCATTTTGACATTTTCGAATAAGAAAATGAATTCGCTTATGCCTATCTACACCAAATTTGAAGCAAAGTAATTACAATGTCGTTTTTTGTGAGCGATTTATCATGTGCCATCGAGCTACTCTACATTAAAAAATGGGGAGACTTCTACAAACAAAAAGGTGAAACTACGTTAAAGAAAAGTTGTTTATGGTTGATACTAAAACGTCGCCCTCGTTGACTATCTGCTCATAGATAACTCGTGCTCGTTGTCTAATTGTTAAATAGAAAACTCCGGTTAGTTGTCTAATTGTTAAATAGATATCGAGTATGGCGGCGAGTGACGTGATAAGGCCGGGAACGAACATAAGTTTATTTTACTAAAACAATTAGATTACTCGCTCTCAATTTCTACGAGGCGATAATTAACTCGGGCTTCGCCCTCGTAATTTCTTCAATAAACAATGTATCCTGTTGCCAATAAACCAACTCGAACGCTTTGACCTAGTCTGGCTGGTCGGATCCGTTGGGGAGGGGCAAGCACATCCTGGGGTAAATGGTCTGGAGGTACAGGGTACATAAAAGTAAAATCACCATTCTCGCGAGTAGGACAAACGATGTTAGGCAAAACAGTTGGAGCATAATGAGTTTAAGTTTGTCATGACGTACCACCAGGATTCTATCTGACTGCATTCCAATGATTGACACCCATATAAACGCAATAATATCGTGTTCAGTCCAGCTAGATCTTTCAAATTTTTAATTCTTGGGTCTACGCAACCACACATGCTGTGACTTCATATATGAAGACCTGTCGATTCCTGACGACTGGAGTCATACGTATGAGTTAACCCATAAATCTAGGGATGCACCGGAACCAAATTTAAAAGTTCCGGCCGGAACCGGAACTGGCCGGAACTGAAATAAGTTCCGGCCGGAACTAACCGGCCGGAACCGGGTATCAGAGTAGTATCTTTCTGTTTGAACCAGTAGCTTAGTCTGACATTATCCTTGTAGAATGAAGTGGTCAAAAAGTGAAAATAACCCCTCATTAAACAATACCAGATAGAAAATTATTAAAATTGTCCTTCATATTTCCATTACATAGAAAACTAGTTTTATAATGTTTTAACTTTTTGTTTGCCATACTGGTATCATGAACATTTTTGTCCGATCAAATGTGAATACTGAATATTCTCAAGAAAATCCTTTGTTTCCTAATAGTTGATCTGTTTTTAATCACGTTGACGCCGTGCATAGTCTTGGAAAGACTGAACACTACAGATCAACCGCTGACCATATTTTGACAAATAAGTTCCGGTTCCGGCCGAACATTTTTCATGAGTTCCGGCCGGAACCGGAACTTGGAAAAATCGGAGTTCCGGCCGGAACTAACCGGCCGGAACCAAGTTCCGGTGCATCCCTACATAAATCCCAGTCGTCCTGGTGCATACGCAGTTGTTCTTGTCTTTGTATGCCATTATATCACAAAGACTATGCATGCGCGGGTTACTCTTAAAGTTTGCACCCTGATCAGAGTGGAGGACAGTACTGCTTATAATATAGGCACTGCTTCACACCATGTTGTGAAATGATCCATAATTACTAAAAGATAACTATCCCATACACAGTCTAAAGGATTTTTAGCAAACACAACGGCAAAACGTGGGGGATAGCGTCCTTCAAACAAAAGTCCCAAGGATAAATCTGTACACCGTCATTTTTTCAGGACGGCATGCACTCGCAAAGACGCGAGAGCTGTTAGTTAAGATTGACTTCAAAATAGGCACTTCAATCCTTATAATAGTCCTGAAGTGTTTTGGTGGTGAAAAATACCGTAGTCAAAATTATCAATGCCTTATTTAAATGCTGAAAATTATTGATGTTTTTACTACCGTCGCCTAGTTTGCTAAATGTCGCTATAGTGGTTCCATATAATCCATGCAGGCCCAAAACGAGTCTACTATCGCATACACTGGAACATCTTCGATCATAAATTGGATGGGTCGGTAAAGTGTTTGGGTTAGATTGTTTTGACTCCCTGATTGGGTGACAATAACCCTGTGTAGGCACCCTTCCCCTATATTTTATAGAGGACCTGAAGGACAACTACAATGCCCAAACCCTGGTAAAGCATCGAGTTACAGATGGGTTGGATATTTACAATTGGTCGCCATATTCTCCGGCTTCGCCCTAGTATCACGTTTGCGCTTAAAGGGACACTCCGGCCCAAATACAAATGCAGTTCATATGAAAGATCGTACTGACTTTAGTTTATTTGCAAAGTTTCAGCATTCTGAAAATATGACGTCATTGAGTGATTCTTTATCGTCAGTGGAGTTGTTTTGATGATGATCACATAGTGATAGTTATTGTGAATGGTCTTTGGACGAAAATTAGTCGAAATAAACTATTTAGTTCATCATGCAGGAAAGTAGAGGAGCTTCTTAGGCATAATACGAGACACGTCACTCAGTGACGTCATATTTGAGAAACAAAATGGCGTCGAAATTGGACAAACTCTCCAACTTCAACTAGCCACATCTTCTTAACTAAATTGATAGGAATGCTGAAACTTTGGAAATAATCTAAAGTCAGTAAGATCTTTCATATGAACTACATTTGTATTTGGGCCGGAGTGTCCCTTTAACACTCCCCTGAAAATTACGGGCAATTACAAAGGCACGGCCGCTACAAGCCTGATACCACAATGATATCCAACTAACTTTTTGGAGAAAACGAAATCCACAAATCTTATCTAATGCTAACGTTGAAGGCCGCTCCACCCCAAAAACATTCGTTGCCTCAATGAAAGTTTTTTGTCGCCTCACACGAGAATGGGTATTAGTTTTAGTTTAATCTTTTTAGTTTTGACGTCATTGAGTGATAGAAACACTATGGAAAGAAATACTTCACAATAATGTGAATAGAAATCCTGCACATGAAATATGGGAGCAATTATAGAATACCCGTCCACTTTTGAAACTGCATTTAAAGGCAGAAATACAAACCAGGTTGCTCTATAATCTATTTAAATATATGAATGTCGAAGGTTAACATATTGTGTGTTCTTGTTGATAGTTATCAAATTAAATGGGGTTTTAAAATAGAACGAAGCAATTGTATATGATGAACTTTCCGTAATTTGACCCTTTTACTAACTGTCAACAGATACAAATAGCGAAAGTGGACGGGTATTCTGCAATTTAGCGGAAATATGCAATAACATAGGCGTACGGGCAAAATTTTGTAGGGGGGGCTGAGCATAACTTGCCCGAATAAATGATGACGTCAATATTACTGAAGAACACTAACAGAATTTTTTTGAATTTTTGATTCCCTGAAAGTGTATTACCTGCAATTCGAGGGCACTTTTCTCGTTTTTGCAGCCGCTGCAGTGTGCGGGATTCGAAGTATTTAATTACCGTTAAAGTAACACAGATTTTCCAAATTTAGACCGCGTGGATATCTCTCCTGAAATGCATAGAGAATGCGTTGCACGACGGCAGAATAGAAGGAAGGAAAAGCAATCAGCCACAAAACCAAATGTACAAGATTACGTTTAGACAACGCCCGATCCAAGGCCTGGCTATATGCCACTTTTAACCATTGCTAAATGAACGACAATGAAATCCCAGATTTCCCTCAATGAGAATCCGTTATAATGTCATTAAGTTGCATTCAAATATTAGAATAATTTAATACAGGACCTTTTTGCCCGAATGACAAGACCATTTTTGCCCGAATAGCTAATTTTTCGGACAACTGGGGGAGCTGCAAACCCCCCCAGCCCCCCCCCCCCCCCCCCGTCTCGTACGCCTATGTACAATAACGTTTTTTCTAGAAAAAGCTCTTGTCTTACTCTTGTTGAACCTAAAGCTCTTTTGTTCTATAGGAGATACAACATCAATGAAGATGAATGAAGTTTATATATACTTTGGAAAATTGATACGCGATGGCAGTACCATATTGCCGATAACACGTCAAGTGATGATGACTGGATGTGGAAAAACCATGGCAAAGACAGAGCTGACAAAGGTGATTAAGCGAGGCTTACGTAAGAGGTACAAGGCAGGCTCTGTGTCCGGCTGTAAGGTGATGACAGTCTTCTACAAGATGCCAAAAAGCAAGACTCACTGCTACTGGAACCCGAATTATTATTATAAAAAAGTAGACTGCTGTAAGACAACTCAATTTTGTCACATGGGGAAATTTGGATTTTGTGAGTGGAAGAAGACCAAGGCGTTCAAAAAATGTAAATCCCAAAATAAAAGCCGCTCTAAAGACCATCGCAAATGGCCTTGAACCTTGAGTAGGTCTTTGTGGAACGTACAGCACTGTATATAATATACAACAGCATAGTAATACAGTGTATATACAATTCTACTTTATAGAGAATTATATAGAAGAATATTTTCCATGATGTCAGCTATGTAGTGTAACTTTTAACTTTCAGTTTAGCCATTTTTGTTTGTTTCAAAAACAGGATACACGCGTGTATTAACATTTTTGAATGATGTAACATTAATAACGTATACTAGGTGACATATAGGTTGCTGCACGGCGGTCATGTTGGAACTCATATTTAACAAAAGAATCTCATTTGATGCCAGTGAAATTAGATATTAAATGGCTAGACAAATTAAACTGCGTATAAATGCACTGAAGGGTTGTTTATTATACCGTCGAAGGACATTCGTCCAAGAAACGCAAAGTGGAAAAAAAAACGGAGTATGAAACTTTTATACGTAAAACAATCATGTGATGAAAATTCAATAAAATAATAAAAAGCCACTCAGATACGGAAAACAATCGCCTGATAACCTCGGCCGCGGTAGGGATCAATTACTTACCAAAACTTTATTTATAAATAAATATATAATTATATATATATAAATAAATATATAATTATATATATATAAATAAATATATATATAAATAAATATATATATATATAAAAGAGTCACGATATTGGTGTATGGTTTGAGAGCGCTCAATACCATTATCGCTCAAAAAGAAATTTGGAAACAAGATAGGATTATACCGAGACGACGGACTCATTGATATCAATCTCAACCTTACCAACGGAAAATACCAACCCTACCGAAAATCAAACGACGAGCCCATCTATATCAACCGCCCACTTCTATC
Organism: Chrysogorgia sp. JL179-B06; assembly: GCA_035772405.1. Taxonomy (NCBI): domain Eukaryota; kingdom Metazoa; phylum Cnidaria; class Anthozoa; order Scleralcyonacea; family Chrysogorgiidae; genus Chrysogorgia; species Chrysogorgia sp. JL179-B06. Next base: position 764,176 of record JAYKKM010000329.1, read on the forward strand.
CTAAAACAACTACCCAAATCGATCAATACGAGAATTTCAAAACTATCTTGCGACCAGGAAACGTTCCAGCTACGAAGATACCCTAAAACGTAGCGACTTTGACGTGCGTGTGAAAAGCCTGGGTACGAGGTTGCTTTCATGCCAACCAGCCAAAAAAGAAATAAAAGAAGAAACGTGATCTGGTATAGCCTGCGTACAGACGCTCGCGGGCGCATAAAGGCGGCGCTATAAGTAGCGTCTGTGCATCAGAGCCAAATTGTGTGTTCTGTAATTTATGCAGATTATTCGCAATGCTTATAGATTGTCAATTTATGCCTTATAGTAGACTTGCTCCAAGTCTGCCTCTTGATTGTTTCGGGTTTATTTAAAGACGGGTTTGTTTCGAGAAGACGGGTTTATTTCGAGAGTGGTTTGGTTTCAAAGACGGTTTGTTTCACGGTTTTGAAAAGAACCTGTCTCGAAACAAACCCGTATTCTCAAACAAACAAGTCTTTAAACAAACCCGAAACAATCAAGAGGTAGGCTTGGAGCAAGTCTATGCTTATAGCAACTAACTAAAAGTTTATTTACTAAAAGTTTAAGAAATCATATAAAAAGTTCTAATAGACATATAGGACAAGCTGAAAAGCTAAAACGAAACAGTATAGCGAGAATCGGCGGACCATTTGAGTCTGAAATTTCGTTTTTTTTCTTTTGATTCCCAAATGTGTTTTGAAAGTTAGGTTTCGTTCCGATATGTTTTGTCACGAAAAGATTTCAGGTGGTTGCTGTATCTTCTTTTAAATTCGTTAGCTGTCATTCCGATGTACTGTTTTGTCGTGTGGTCGTCTGTTGTAGTCACTTCGGCTTTGTAGATCACGCATTCGTCCTTTTTCCGGCAAGTGCATCTGGGGCTTTCTTTCGGGTCTGTTGAGGATTCGGTGGTTGTGTTTGTTAATTATATTCTTCATGTTGTCCATACAACTGTAGTGACGGTGTTGCGGTTAAAAATCTTGTTTTTATTGGATTGGGGAAAGTGTTTGTCGATGAGGTTCAAGAAATAACGTCCTACCTGAGTCTTGACATTCTTGCTATAGCGAGGGTTGTACCAGATCTAGCCAACGTCATAGTCTGTGAAATTTGAATTTTGAAAACCAGCGCCGTTAATCGTGTTCTGTGACGTAGCTACTATAAGGAATTTTTATAGTAGACCATGATTGGTCGCTTAGAAAATTTAGTTAATACGTGATATTCAATTGGTTAATAACCCGTTTTCAATGTTTGTTGTTTACCACGGCACGAAGACAGTTTCTCAGCCGCCTAAACGAGACTAAACGAGATCTCAGCCGCCTAAACGAGACTATTAAAAGAGTTTGCTAAAACGTTCGAAGGATGACTGTTTATAGTCGGCATAATTTTAGTTCGAGGATGATCAAACAGTCAAAGAGATGCGGGAATTGAATTCGGTTCATCCTGAAGCACGCCGCTATATATATATATATATATATATATATATATATATATATATATATATATATATATATATATATATATATATATATATATATATATATATATATATATATATATATATATATATATATATATATATATATATATATATAATATATATATGTATATATATGTTGAAAGGATTTATGGTGAAGGAAAATTTCGAGTGTTGGAATACATACATTTTAAGTCCAAACCGGGACCAGTTGCGAAAAATGCAACTTTAAGGCCTTCCGGCTGGGAATTGAACCCGCGACCCTGCGATGCTAGTGCAGTGCTCTGACCACTGAGCTACGGAAGCCGCTGCCGAGCGCCTAGTCACGAGTTCTGTATATATGGTGGTGGTAATGCCGGGATAAGATTCTGGGTATATTATAGGTAATATTTGGCATTTCACTCGATCAAACTACATGTTGAAAGGATTTATGGTGAAGGAAGATTTATGCACTTCAGGCTCAGTGAATATCGGTGAATAAAAACCTCGACTTCGTCTCGGTTTTTATTCACCGATATTCACCTCGCCTTCGGCGAATAATTGTTAAATAATAAATAAATAAAGATTAGATTAATAGTCATATAATAAACTTTAAAAAGCTATATTTATAAGACGTATATGAAATAATCTCCAGAGTATATACAGTTATAAGAGTTACATCTTTAAAGTTAATAATTATGTTAATTGTCTTTTTAAAGAAATATTTTATATTATTCTTAAGTTATTCACATATATCTAAAAACATAGATTCCGTTATTGAAGTGTACATATAGCCATATAAATTCTAAAACTCATTTCACGGTGCTGAGCAGCCTGAGCGTTATTTTCGGCACGAAGATACTGCCCCTTTGAGCATGTCTTGCAATAAGTTAACGTCTGGCAACAAAAACTCTGACTGGCCTTTAGTGAAACCATTAGTCAAGTCAATAAACTGTTGAAACTCCTGGACGACTTCTCGTAAGTTTGTCTCGGTCTTCTTTCGAACATTCTCTTTTTCAGAAAGTTGAACTTTCAAAGCTTCGTATTCATTCTTACTCGTTTCAATTTCTCTTTTTATGTTTTCTACTGCAGCCAAGTGATCTTCTTTGCATTGTCGCATCTCTTCAACTAAATTGCGATGACACTTTTCCTCAGTTTCATTAATAGCTGCTTGTTGCTGTTGTTCCATTTTCAATTTGAGATTCTTCAAGGCAGCCTAGTAGTGTTAATGCGAAGAAATAGACGTTAAAGGACATTGGAACAAAATTAAATTCCCTTTATATCATAGCTGGAATATATATAGTATACTTTGAGGTTGTGAAAATGCTTGTAACTTGTATTAAGGTGTTTTTGAAAATAATTATAGGGTACATCTGGCAAATGATCTACGACGTAATGTTCTAAGGATTTATGGTGAAGGAAAATTTCGAGTGTTAGTTGGGAATTGGGATTACGAGCCCGCAAATCATTCCGCTGACAGTTTCTCGTCCTTAACATGCATCTAAACCATAAATCGGGCCGATTAATCGCAGTGTGTAAATCCACCTTAATGCAATGAAATTAAGCTTCTTCTCAACGTTATTTTCGTAATCGCTATTACAGCCCAAAACTAGGCACAACAGTAAGAAATACAACACTTACAAGCCCATGACGCGACCATCATATTTAAAATGGCGGCCCAAGATCCTGTTTTTAGATAATAATATCAATAATAAAGACATTTTAGAAGCATTTACATTTCATTATAAAATAATTTAAACAGTCAGTGTTCTATAATTTCTCCACTTGGCAGTTCCATTCCTTCACTTTTCTGCACTTTCCCTCTCTTCATCATCAGCACTCCACATTTTTTCAATCCAAATTCCATCCCAATATCCTCGCTAAATAATTGCACCGTGTTGATCAGTGTGCTTACCTGTTGTTCTTCGATATTTCCATACAATTTCAGATCATCCATAAACAATAGGTGGTTCACTTTCACTTTCTTTCCCTTGAACTCGTATCCTGCCTTCACTTTCCTCAACACGAACGACAAAGGTACCATGCATAGTATAAATAAAATTGGTGATAAACTATCTCTTTGAAAAATCCCTCTCTTTATTCTCACCTCACCAAGGCTCTCCCGCATGCTGTAAGTTCCGTTCTCCACCTTGTCACACTATCTTTCAGAAACACCTCGACATTCTTCGCTATACCGAACATTTCAATACATTCATGGATCCACGAATGGGGAACCATGTCATACGCTTTCCTATAATCTATCCACGTCATTCCCAAGTTGGTATGACTTCTCTTACAATCTTTCAGAATCGATTTGTCTATAAGCAGTTGGTCTTTCGTTCCACGGCACTTTCTCTTGCAACCCTTTTGTTCCTCTGCCAAGATGTTGTTCTCTTCCATATGTGTGTATATCTCATCCGCCATTAGCCCTGTCATTAGCTTCCACATTAACGGGAGAGATGTGATTGGCCTAAAGTTGTCAACAGCAGAACTGTTCTTCCCTTCGTCAACCAATCAGGTGTACGGCTTCCATTGATCATTCCGTTCATCTGATCCGCAATTCGTTTGTGGCAACCTGTCAATTTCTTTATCCAAAATCCCTGTATTCCATCCGGACCTGCTGCTTTCCAGTTGCTCATCTTCTTACCTGCTTCTCCCCTTCGCTGTCGTAACTACTATATCTTCTTCCTTCAGCTCCTTTAGCTTGGTTGTTATGCTTCTTCTCTTTGTCCCATATGTCACTCCAGAACTTCTTGCTTTCCTCCGCATTCGGTAGTACAAGCCTTTCGCATGAAATTCTCCATTGATCTCTTGATAGAATCGTCGCTGGTCATACTCGAATAATCGCTTCTGCCTGAACTGCTTTATTCTATTCTCGTACCTTTGGACCATACTGCCTTATTCTCATACCTTTGGACCATACCTCCTTACAAGACTAGTGTACTTGTACTCTCTCCTTAATTCACCCTTACGTTTGCTTTGTAGGATCGTAATATCTGCCTGTAACCTTTTGATATTTTCCTCAATCCTCCTTTTCCATCACGGTTCTTTCTTTTCCCTAACACCCCTGCTATCACTCCCGTCCTTCTTCAGCCCCATTTTCTCGGCAACGTAAACCGTTACTGCTTTAAGCAATTTATTCGTTTCTGTGATGTCTTTCGTGTATATATACTTCAATACTTTATTATTATTGGTCAAATATATGCATATGAAAATTTGACTGCCCCAACCGGTAATCGAACCCGAGGTCTCCGAATCAACGCATCGGCGCTCTAACCACTTTATTATTATTATTATAATTATTATTATTATTATAATACCAGCTTACCGCTTTCTCCTTCTCTGCCTCCAAAATAACTTTCTTTCTCTTTGCATCCTCCAAGCCTGCGACTCTAGCTGTATCTTCAATGGCGTGGTTGATCTCCTCTTCTCTAGCCTGTCTTACTGCTAGCATCTTTTCCACTTCAAATGCTATCCTCGCATCATGAAGGACTTCCTTCAGTTTCAACTGGGAGGCATCATCTGCTACCTGTAATTGCTGCATCGCTTGTTTCTTCATGTACGCTTCAACACGCTTGCACTCTAATTTCACAGCCTTTTCCTAATAAGAAAAAATATAGTCTAATTTTACTAATTTTACTTTTTAATTTGTATTTTTAATTTGTATTTTGATAATGTAATCTGATAAATTGTTAGGATCCTGATGAAAATCACTGAACAGGTGATCAGGTATCATCATTAAAGATTATTTCACAATAAAGTGTTTATGAAACAAATATTTTTTTCAGTTTTCAGGTTTAGGCGTATTTAGAACACACTTTCATATTGGTAATTTAAACAAAAATTCTAAGACGTTTTCAAACTTCAAATCGACCAATTTATTAAAAAATCATTCACAGAGACTGGGTCCAAATTTAGCTTGAAAGTGTACTAGTAATGACGTCAAAGTGTTTGGTAAACAGAACTTCAGAGAATGAAAGAGTGTATTTTTAAAAAATGTCAAGCGATTTGGAAACTATAGTGCTGTTAGGAGCACCAGCAAGTTCTCATTAATTTCTGCCATCTTTACACCACTTGCAAACACCTTGACGTCACACCAACAAGTGATCCTCTTGTTTGAGAAAATCATTTGGTGTTTGCTGGAGTACTTGTGAATTACCTTTTCTTTTTTGGCATTCTCTTGAATCTTCATCAACTCCTCTTGCCCCTGTTCATACATTTCTTTTACGGCTCGTTCTTTATCTTCATTCGCTAAACCCCAGATTCTGTCTTCAAGTTCCACCAAAGATTGTTCACGCAACTTTTCCAATTCTGCACATTTTCTTTCATAAATTTTGCTTCCATACTCTATTAACACAGGTACATGTGACATTATAGTGACAAAATATGGCATATATCTTGATACTGATGCAAAGTCTTGCGTCAGTTAATTAGGGATTTGGCAAGCAGCTGCTTGTAAATATAGGAGAGGCAAAGGGGACATAAGAAAACTGTTAGACATTAAAGTGCCTATATCATCATTGGGGATTTTACCCATTCGTAATATTTGGGTCTTCCTGATCAATTTCATAATATATCTTGTCAGACGAAAATTTGACATTCATGACGTCAAATGAGGCAACGCAAATCAGTTTTCTTTTGTTTCTTGCTTCAAAAATTCCTCATTTGCAGTGGGCACAGGGCCCTCAGAGGCCCCGCGCGCTTGGAAGAAAAGAGAAGGAAAAGAAAAAAGGAAAGTTTTACTTGGCCATTATGGCCATAGATGACGTTATGAAGACATGTGCACAAATTACTCATTAAAAGTTGTATGTATGTAAAAAATATTAATTTAAAAAAAATATTATGTTTGAGATATTAATGAGATATTATAATGAGATATTAATATATATTAATATATATTAATGAGATATTAATGTTATATTATGTAGGACCCCGCTCTTCTAAGTGCCACAGGGCCCGCACTTGCATAATCCACCGCTGCTTATTTGTCGTCATGTCCGGTAACTTTAACTGCAAAAAAGTCCATGAAGATGAATTTTTCGCCTGAGAAGATACACAGTATAAATATGTAAAGTTCCCGAGGATGACATAGGCACTAGTTAGTCTTTGACTGTGAATCCATTTCTTATCTATTTTGTGTCTACTAAGAAATTAGGCTATTTAGATTCTTAAATAGGTTCTTATTTTTTAAGGGGAAAGGTAGTTGCTACAATCGCGTGCATAAATGTTGAGACACTTCAAATATTTACAGTAAGAAATACGACACCCATTGGAAAGCGGATAGAATATGCAACTTAATTTTATGTTATCCCCGGCCTCCCCCTGTTTCAATGTTGCTCACTAATGATTGCCAAGTGCTAAGCAAGTGCTTGATGAGGGGAAGGGGTTGAAATATCAAGTTCTACTTTCAGCTGAACCGTGAAGGCGTGGCTTCCGTTGGGTTACAGTGTCTCAAGACATTTTCCTCCCGATTGTCCGAATTCACTAACACGTATTTTAAACTAGAAAGCATATTAACCACCGGAATAAGACATGAGATAGACAGACAGTAACGGGAGAAAACTTCTTGGCGAAGGCGTAATTGGCATAATTTGTCAATTAGCTATAATTTTACAGTCAACAAGACGCCCGCTAGGCGTTAACTCGGGCTACTTGAGATTGTGGCTTGTTGAAAGACATTGTAGGCAAATTCAGTGATTTGAATTCAATATACACAAATCTATAGTTGTAGGTACATGTAATGATACGGCTGTCAGTGCAGTGGTGGTTACATTTTCCATCATTGCAAACCCATAACATAGTGTTGGCCAACGGCTTTGATTATACGAAGGTGAGTTGGCTCAGTATCCAAGCTGGCTTACTGAGAATTCTGCCCCACCAAATGAGCCACCCTGTTTGCTGACCTAATCCAGTTCTAGCCAACAGGGTCAGCCTGGCAAGCGAGCCGGCCTGTGCTCATGTAATAACAATTCATATGGTCAGTCCGGCAAACAGGTTTAGTTTGAGCAAGTATTAAATCAGTTAATCTTTTTCTCAGTGTATAAGGCATAGCAGTAAATCAAACCATTTAGCTGGCAGTAGCAAGGTGTCATAAGCTATTATAAACAGTTTAAAGAAATGTAATTCAAAATCATTATTTCTTTGAAGTTATATAACATTTTGAGCCAGTAAACATATTCATAATTTTAGCATATTTATTATTTGAGAGGCTTTATACATACTAGTGACTAGTCCAGTGGGCCAGCCAGCAGCTAATTGTAATATAAAGACAGATTACTGCATAGTTAACTATGTTTGTCTCGGTTAGCGCGCCAACTCGCTTTCCGTGCATAGTCAAGGCCAAAATTCAGACCCGTCACTGGTAAACCAGCAAACAACAACAAACTCTTTACTCCTTGATCTTGATAGTTGGTATGGGTGTCAGAGATTTATATACTGTGTGTTCATTTTTAAGCATTTGTGTATAATAATACATGTATGAACAATCGATACAAACTTACTGATAACCGAGAACATTTTGGAGCCCCATTTAATCTTACAGGTAAAATATCGAGTGAAACAGGGTTACTCAATGGCAACAATGAGTGTCAGAGATTTATATACTCTAGTCTGTACGTTCATTTGTAAGCATTCGCATATAATAATATGAACAATCGATACAAACTTACTGATAACCCAGAACATTTTGGAGCCCCATTTAAGCTTACAGGTAAAATATCAATATCAATATAAGTGAAACAGGGTAAAATTCGATAGCAACATTGCATACTTTAATAATAGTACTTGGTATATGTGAAACAATAAACTATAGCATCGACTTTATTTTGTATAACATAACATGATAACAATAAACAATACAGGCAACAAAGTTTATAAAAATATTACAGTTACCTCAGAACAGTTAACATATTTTCAAAAAGCATTCATACGTTGAGTTTCATATTAAATTGTTAAACATAGGTTTAATCGAGTACACATCAGCGTACAGGTACGGCATTTTCAGTGTACGGTCGCAGACAGAGACCACCAAGGCACCAACCGTGTCTAAATCGCTCGTTATCTTTTAGTGTAGCCGTAGGTCTTCGGCGATCGGCGTGTGCGATTGTAAGCATCGTGAGATCAAGATACTGCCAGCCACATCAAATATTTTCAGTGAAGAACACTCGAGGAAAGGTAACCAGATGAATATTAAAAATATGACAATGGCGCATAAATATATGCAGGTTCAGATCGATCTCGTACCCAGTCCCAAGTGGGATGATGCAAGAATTGCCATTTCGCGACATTGCCAAATAAACAGAGCCCTTTTTAAGACTCGTTCTCCCCCCACAGGGGGAGGCCCGAGTAATTATGACATTACAAATAAAGCTGTTAATAGCGTGCGCTATTTGTGAAACAAATTAAATCAAAGGGGTCACACGTTGGCTCGGCTAGCCTGCGTCGCATCCGGCCGTTTGAAACACGATATATCGTGTTTCACAAGGCCGGATGCGACGCAGGCTAGCTCGGGCGGGAGGACTGTAAAATTCTTTGTGGCAATTTCGTATGGTATAGGCGTGATATTTTGTCATCGATACGAACACTTGAACGCAGAAGTTTTTCGAATTATTATCATGGGTAATTTCGACGAGCTGTTCCGGCTGTCAAACCGGTCGCATATTCATGCATGACGGGGATCTCAGCTTAAACAGTGCCACTGCTAGAAGAGCCCTTAACGCTTTAGAAGCAAACCTATTTATTGTCCATACCACCGAGAAGTTCTGACTCTAACGCAATAGAGAATGTTTTTCACTTAGGGAACCGTAGTCCAATAAGCAGGCTCACAAAACAGTCCCTCAATTTGCGGAAAGGATCCAAAATAGGCTTTCGCAGTCTTTGACAAAACCCTCGTCGATAACATAATTTCAAATACGCCCAAGCCGTACAAGATTTTAATAAATAATAATTAAGCTGAGAAAAATTGTATTCTGTGAGCAATAACACGAATTGTTAGTATTGATATCTCTGTCTTTGTCTGTCTTCTTTGTCTGTCTGTCTGTCTGTCTGTCTGTCTGTCTGTCTGTCTGTCTGTCTGTCTGTCTGTCTGTCTGTCTGTCTGTCTGTCTGTCTGTCTGTTGCATGCATGAAGCGGTTTACTCGAATGTCCTACACGGTTTACACTCAATCTATTTACCCGGATCTTATAATATGCTCAATAATATTTTTTCTTGCATGCATGAAGCGGTTTACTCGAATGTCCCACACGGTTTACGGTTTACACTCAATCTATTTACCCGGATCTTATAATATGCTCAATAATATTTTTTCTCAATAATATTAACATTCACAAGTTCTAGACTTGTTCTTCTTGCGAAGTGTAAAAGAAGGTGGCAAAACATTTTCCGCAGACTCTGGTCCTCTTCGGCAATTTGACTGTTGAAATAAAAGACTTTCCAACGCACCGACATCATCACAGTCTCGTATTCTATAAACCGTTGTGTGCTTCCAGGTGGAGAAAATCGGCTTGTCGACATTTTAAGGGACGGGACATTTTAAGGGACGGGACATTTTAAGGGACGGGACATTTTAAGGGACGGGACATTTTAAGGGAGGGGACATTTTAAGGCAGGGGACATTTTAAGGCAGGGGACATTTTAAGGCAGGGGACTTTTTAAGGGAGTAAGGGAGGGTACTTTTTAAGGGAGGGTACTTTTTAAGGGAGGGTACCTTTTAAGGGAGGGTACCTTTTAAGCGGGGTATTTTTCAAGCGGGGTACTTTTTAAGCGGGGGTACTTTTTAAGCAGGGGTACTTTTTAAGCAGGGGACATTTTAAGCAGGGGACATTTTAAGCAGGGGACTTTTTAAGCAGGGGACTTTTTAAGCAGGGTACCTTTTAAGGGAGGGTACTTTTTAAGGGAGGGTACTTTTTAAGGGAGGGGACATTTTAAGGGAGGGGACATTTTAAGGTTGGGGACATTTTAAGGGAGGGGACATTTTAAGGGAGGGGACATTTTAAGGGAGGGGACTTTTTAAGGGAGGGGACTTTTTAAGGGAGGGGACATTTTAAGGGAGAGGACTTTTTAAGGGAGGGGACTTTTTAAGGGACGGGACATTTTAAGGGAGGGGACATTTTAAGGGAGGGGATTTTTTAAGGCAGGGTACTTTTTAAGGCAGGGTACTTTTTTAGGCAGGGGACTTTTTAGGCAGGGGACTTTTCAAGGCAGGGGACTTTTTTTAAGAAATAAAGTTATTTACCTAACTGTAAATAACATTTACTGCATCTTTTGCACTAATTAATAAACATTTGGCAAGAACTCCAAGTTACTTAAAATAATTAAATGTTTAAACGCTATTTGATGTTTCATATTATAAATATCCCAAATTTAAAACATAGTCCTAACCCCAAACCTTACCTAATCCTAACCCTAACCCTAACCCTACACTTAATCCTAACCTAGGCAACTGTTACGATAATGCTTTATGTTATAAATAAGTAACAGCCGATTCTAATTTCGAACTTTACTACCGATAGTCTATGTGACGTCATTTCGGGATTTATATGAAACTTCACCCCGTTATTTACTGTCAGAGCAATACCTGAAAGAAAATAGCAACTTGTATTCATGATTTAACTTGTTATTCTTAATTATTTTCCCTAAATGATTATTAGTTACTGTACCATTCTTAAGTAATTCTTCTCAATTTCCTTCATATCTAATACAGAATGGCTAATTCGAAAACCTCACGGTAAACTTAGCCACCAGGCTCCAACATAAATTATACAATAACCTGTTTACTATGGGCATTCTCATTGGTTGTTAGCCATTATCTATTAGCGGACAGACGCACAGCTCATGTCAGCTCACACCAGATTTTGTCAGACAACTGCTTTTGTCTTTTTCCATGCCCCAGATATCCCCAAGAGCTTCAATAAACATTTTGAACGGTTTATCTTCAATTTTTATTGTATAAAACAAATAGATTCCATTTTGCCATTGTCTGTTCAGTTATAGATGCACAGAAGACATCAGAATGTGATAAGAACATCAGTGACCCACTCAACTATCATCTTATGGGCCTCTTTTTTTTTGTTTTTATCACGTTCTGACGTCATCTGTGCATTTATAACTAAACAGACAATGGATTTACCATTTTAAAGAGCATAATAAAATATTGTATGTATTGTATTGTATCAAGAATGCTTGCAATCCTTATAAATGTTTGTTCATAGTGGTATCTTATAATGAAACTGTAATTAGTTATATAAGTAACATTAAGAATATATTGTTGTAAGAGCATTGAGACTATTGTTTAATGCTCCTGATACGTATTTATTATTATTATTATAAATATGGCAATATTGGGCATGTCAGTATGAAACACTGACAAACATAACCAAACACAAAAACATAAGACCAAACGTTTGAAAATTCACTAATTAAGGTTATCTGGCTTCAAATTAAAAAAAATGCGACTGGTGTTGACTGATGAATACTGATACTGACTGATGAATGTGATATAATATTGCAATTAGTGAATTTTTCGATCAGACACACGGCTGTTTTGGAGTTTTTTCTCCTAGCCTTTCAAACAAAAAAGCAACACGTTTTAATATTATACAAGAACGGATAATTTCACCACAACAATTGCCGAACGAATGAACGGATGAGTGTGTGCTTTGGGACTATTATATTAAATTGTAAAATATAAACCGAGCCAAAATGAATAATTAACAATAACAATTCATAAATCAATGAATTGAATGATTGAATGTACTCACTTAATATATCTCGGTGCGTCGCGTGTTGATTCTCGACGGCTTCCCTTTTCTTGTAGTCGGGGCCTTCGCTAACAGATTGTGCCCGTTTGGAAACAAACGCTGCCATTTTTTGAACGTTATCGACGTTATCTGACAGGTGGTTTTTTGAAACCATGCGAAGATATTGGAAGGGAACCACCCACGACTTCCTAGCAACCGTTGTTAGGAAAATGGTGGGATAGTGAGACAGGGGGGGGAGGCTAAAGTAGTTGCAAATCCAATATGGCGGCGAAAATGCAATAAGGTTATATTAATTATACTGTCATGAATGGGGTTGATAACACGCTTATAGGGAAATCGACTGTTGTAGTCCCTGGAGATCGTCTTGGATCCGTAGATGAATATACTTCAGGATCTGGAACCTTCATTAGATTTGGTCATGTCTATGCAAACCTCGCCGGCTATAAAGTCATGGAGATACTTAATGAAAAAGTACGTTCTCGTAAGAATTGCTACTTATCTATTTATTGAAACTTCTTTGTTGAAAGCCCCAGTATCAGCATATAAATTCGCCTTATTGATCTTCAAACATTTTTTATAGTACTAGTTGGGAGAGTTGGGAGAAATTGTTTTAATAAGAAAAAATATGAAAGCTGCTAAGTTTATATCAAAAGAACTGGATATAATATGAAAAAGAGAAATTGAAATTTGAAAATACTTAAGTAAGACTAAGAGTATATACATATTTTCAGAGGTGATGTGCCTTCTTGCTGAGCGCTTTCAACGAGGGAAGTGCAATCGCATTCTGCCAGCACTCAATTGTGCTGGCATATGAGTAATTTATCATAAATTCAGGGCTTTCAGTGACAAATCGCACGTGCAAAAGTTGCTGCGCGTGCGATTATTAACTTTGGTTAAAAAACAATTTTCAAGTAATTTATTACTTATAATCAAATATATTGCTTACAAATTAATTTAATCTAAAAAACGGTTGTAAAATATAAATAAATGTTAGCGAGCACATTCACTGTCCGTGGAGTTCTGAGAGAGTTCATCTTCGAAGTTTGACTTGCAGCTGTTTTCGTCTCCTGTATTCCGCGCAGCTACCAATGTTGAGACACCACTGGTTCCATCTTTGTCAATTATTTGCCTCTTTGCTGGTGGACATGTCAGCTTTCTGTTTCGGCGCCGCTTTTTCTATTCACCGTTTTATATCCAAAGATGCTATCTTTCCCCCACTTGATAAAAGTTGAGAGATCGACCTTGTTACCTTTGCTGGCCATCTCTAGAATCCATTTTAGAACCTTGAACTTAACTTTGGAATTAGGAATATTACACCAGAGAAATCTGTCAACAAACAGAATGCTATAATACGTCGCATGCCATGAGTTTTGGTGAAAATGTGTTGGCGTGAAGCTGAAGACAAGCATTTCTCCTGGAACAACAGTGCAAGCTTTATGGAAATCTGTTCTACTTTCCGATGTGACAAATTTCCATACCTGTGTCTGCTGGCTCTCTCCTCCGCAGAGGCTTATTTTTATTAAAAAAGCGCTGGCGAGGAAGGTGTGCGGGCAAAATGGGAAAGTGTGTGGGGAGTGGATGGGTCTGCTGGCCTCATTGATCATGAGCATATCAGGGTCAAATTCTTTCATTGAGCGCAGATTCAGTTTTGTGACAAATACAGCAGTCTTGTCCAACAAACACCTTTCCATGAGCCATAACACCCTAAAAACTCTGTGATTGTGTCTAGAAACAACTCCATTTGGAGTGAGAAGGAAAGGGAGGAAATTATTGATTGTATGTTAGAGATATATTGTAGCAAACGCAGAATCACCACGCTTTCTTCTGAAGTAGAATCGGTTGAACAACTGCCCAATTCAGACGATGATCACAAAATTGATGATGAAGACGATGTACCTTATTGTTACTTATTTTGCGGGACTTAAATTTTGTGATTTGACCAAAAAAATACATTAAAAGGTCGACTAAATTTCACAAATATTGTCAAAATACTGATTTTGCAGGTTTTTAATTTTGTGATTTTTTGAAAATCGTGAAAATAAGTAACAATAAGGTAGATGACCTGTACAGTGAAGACGGATGCTTACAGTAGTTGACAAATTACCATTAATTGATGATGATACCAGTGATGTTAGTGATGCAGACAAATAAGTAAATTTTGATACTGATTTTTGTAAATACTGTAGAATGTCTTCTGTGTAATAATAATTCCGAAACCTTTATATGCCAATGATATCCTTGTAAACTCACACATCTGTTGCATGTCCTTTTAATGACACTAAGTGGCATTATACCCAAGCCCGGGCACTGCCTGGGTAACTATAAAATTATGCAGTTTTAAAAATTTATGTTACTAAACTAGAGTTAATGTATACTATTGAAATCACCGAACTATGGAGAGATGCAGTCTTCTGTTACTCGACACGAGTAACAGAAGACCGCATCTCTCCATAGTTCGGTGACGAGTAACAGAAGACTGCATCTCTCCATAGTTCGGTGATTTCAATACCGTATTATACATTAACTCTAGTTTAGTAACACCTTTTACCACCAGCTGTGGAAAAGCATAACAAGTATTCACGATTCACTTTAGCTTGGCACTGGAAACATGCTTCATGGGAAAATTGGACAATCTTTTGTCACAACACCATAAGCAAGCAATGTTATTGTTAAAATATATTCAAGCTGTTATTCAGAATGCGAAAGAGCTCTAGTGGTCTCTCACGTGTACAGTCATACTACCACAGTTTGTGTTAATTTGAGAAAATCCAGAAATTTTACATATAACAGAATTAACATTAAGAGTTCTGTTTCCAGCCATTATTTCCATTATTGAGGGTATAGATGTGATTACAGGAACAATTTGAGAGAGAAATTTGTTTGCAATGCAGTACAGTATGTGTTATCCTTCATTTCGACTACTTGACTAACATCCATTATTGCTGTTATCACGTTGTTAGCTATAGGATGATACCTATTTACCAAAGCAGCAAAGCTATATCACCTATATATTTATTATTATATTTTTGTTATAAAGTCTATATTTGTTGTAAATAAAATCTCAGGGTGACCACATGGTGCCGGACAATTGGTAAACCCTAACTACGCCACCGATGACAAATGTATTATTATGTGAATGAAATTTTTCAAATTGTTTTTTATTTCTAAGTTTAAGCTGTAGTAGTGAAAAAATTAAAACTGTTTATTGAAGTCTGTTACTTAGCGGTGTTTTTTAGACATTTAGACTAAATTGGCACTGTTTGCCAATTCATCAAGCACAGTGTAGTTAACTAGACTACAGAGCTTCACCAAGATCTTGGCTGTGGCATTAAGCCTTAAAATATCAGATCTGCAAGGGTACAGCATGTCTCAAGGGTACAGGTGCACTCGGGTGACTGTAAACTTAAACCATGCTCTTAATCTTTCAGTATACAAGCTCATAATCAGTGGCGTAGACAGGGTTGACCAATTGCCCGGGCACTAAGTGGGCACCCTGAGATTTTATTTACAACAAATATAGACTTTTTAACAAAAATATAATAAATATATTTCAAAAACTCATTAATATTCATTAACCAAATTGTCCAATCACATTTCCGTCATTTTCCGTGTAGTCACGCGCAAGGCTTTTATACCTGATAAAATCCATGAATACTAATCAGCATGAAAATTATATAAAGTCTCTACGAACTTTATATAAAATTCCTGCTAATTTGCATTTCATACATCAACCCAATTTACCTCTAATAGAAAATAAAAACCAGTACACTCCCTAGTGATTACAATCAATTGTTTTTGAAGCTATTTAAAACACTCGAACTCGCGTTTTATCATATCTAAAATGCTCGCGCTGCGCGCTCGCATTTTAAATATGATAAAACGCTCCTTCTCGTGTTTTAAATACTACATAGGCGATATTATAGCTTTGCTGCTTTGGCAACTATAGCTATAGTCATCCATCTCTTTCATATTCTTTTTACTAATTTTACTCTAACATAACATGATAACAACAACAGCCGACTGGAATCTGTAGTCGAAATGGGGGATAACACATCCTGTATGGCATTGCAAACAAATCGCTCCTGTAATCACATCTGGCAACAGACTCCTTATTGTTAATTCTGTTATATGTAAAATTTCTGGATTTTCTCAAATTAACGCAAGTGTGACAAACTCTTCTGCGGTCTTTCGAATTGCGCTGCATGTATTCATAGAGATTGTCATGGCATTCTGAACAATATATAGCTTGAGTATATTTTAACATTGCTTGCTTATGGTGTTGTATCTCCCTGAAGCATCTTCCAGTGCCGAAGTAAAGTGAATGCTTGTTCTGCTTTTCCTCAGCCGCGGTGGTAAAAAGGAGACACAAGTAACAGAAGATGTATCTTTCCATATCATAATAATAATAATAATAATAATAATAAAAGACGTATTAGGAGCATTATACAATAGTCTCAATGCTCTTACAGCAATATATTCTTAATGTTACTTATATGACTAATTACAGTTTCATTATAAGATAAAGCCTACTACATATATTACCACTATGAACAAAAAACTATTAATTTAAAAAAAGAAAAGTCTTAGTGCTGACTTAAAACTACTTAAAATATCAATGCTCAAATATCAAACGACGTGTTTGAGAAAAATAAGGTGGTCGAAGTTGATTCGTTGCGGTACGTAACAAGGTCTATACTAGGTTCTGAAAAGGATAACGTGGATTGTTCGAAGCAAAATCATGGCGCGTGAGTCTACAGCGAGTACAGTTCGATGAGTTTTATTCTAATTAATTACTGCACGCACGCGCACAGATCAAATTGAAGCACGCGCACTGTCGTCAGCGTAGCGTGCTTCGTTTGCTTCGTTTGCTTGCGTGTGAAGACCAACCGTTTTTGCGCGAGCTTGAAAAACAAACATTAAAAATCTCGGTATAGACAATCCGGTATTTCACTAAATATTATTAAGACTTGGAGTTTCTCAGATTCCAATAGAAGAACACTTTACCGACCGGCGACCACGTTGAGAAGTATCCCGTTCAAAATCGTACAGGAAAAAATGAAATACGAAATAATTCGCGGAGCACTTCAGTGCACGTCCAAACAGTTTCACTTTCACGTCAGATGAAAAAATCACCATTTATAATAATAATAATAAAAGCATTTATTTCAACACGATATAAAGTTTACATCATGGCTGATGTGGTCGTGCATTTACATATTACTATCTACCTATTATACATCATCTTATAATATACTATTCTTCAATAAAAATCTTACAAATATAGGCTATTTCGCTTTTGATAGCAATTTCTTGATTGCTAGCTTAAACTTCTTAGTGTCGTCTATTGTTCTTGTGTTGTTACCCAGAGAGTTCCATAACACTGCTGCTTGGTACGAAATTGATTTCTTTAAAAAATCAGTCTTAGGCTTGGGAAGAACAATAGTCAATTTTCTTAAGTTATAATTACAAAAATATTTTTAAAATAATGAATGTAGTGTTGTAGGGGAATGACCATAATAACAATTTTGTACTAAAAATAACAATCTCTGTGAATATAACTTCTCAAGTGGTTTCCAATTTGTTTGAGCTAGAACATCCTCTGTTGGTGTTTGCAAGTCCAACTTATAAATCAATTTGGCCGCCCGTACATGTAATACGCTCTAGATCATCAAATAGGGTTTTTCCACATGATCCCCATATTACGAGTCCGTATGTGATTGAGGGTAATATTACTTTAAAGTAAAAATCTGCCTTTGCCTTGGTTGGTAAAAAATAAAGAGACTTTAAAAGGTTAAGTTTCTGTGCAAACGACTTAATTAGTTCAGTGACATGAGCTTTCCACTTTAATTTACTATCTATTTCAATACCTAAACATCTTGTAGATGTTTATGTTAACTGTATGTAACTGTAGTATATGTTAACTCTAGTTTAGTAAAATAATTTTTTTAAACTGATTATACAGTATACCTGTAGTTACCGGCATGGCTACGCCACTGCTTACAATGGGAGCTCAGCAACGTCACCATATATTTGTAGGCTTAAAAACGTCAGCATCGTATTTGTAGGCTTAAAAAGCCAAGGCTACCAAAATGTGTCACGTAACAAAATTTGACATAGTTTGACGCTACTCTGGCTTTAAAAAGTTTTTTAATTTGAAAGTTTTTTGAAACGACAATATTTTAATACAATGTATTATACAATAGTCTTAATAATGAAAAGTATGTCTCAAAGTATGAAAATAGTCTCAAAGTATGAAAAGGAGAAATAAGAGAACTTCATTGTGTTGGGAAAATAATTAAGTAAGCGTACTTGCGTATATTCATGGTCGACGTTTTGGACAATGTGTCTTTCTGATACTAAGTAATTGCGTGCAGTAATTAACTTGGAATAAAACTCATCGAACTGTACTCGCTGTAGACACACGCGCCATGATTTTCGGTTCCGAACAATCCACGTTATCCTTTTTGTTTGGTTGGTTCTTCGCGGGATTCGTCATACTGAGGAGAACCTAGTGGCCTTGTTACGTAAATAATAGTTTTTTTGTTCATAGTGGTAATATATATAGTAGGCTTTATCTTATAATGAAACTGTAATTAGTTTTATAAGTAACATTAAGAATATATTGTTGTTAATACGTCTTTATTATTATTATTATTATTATTATTATTATTATTATTATTAAGTATACTGTACTCTTACTTACAGTAAGTATTTTTTGACACATTAAAGTTCTCTTCTTTCTCCTTTCTTGTTCTTTTGAGAAATTAACAGCTTTCATATTTATTTTTAATACACATTTAGCCAAGGAAGCATAATTTTTAGTGTTTTCAAAAGACAAAAAATTAGCATCCTATTTATGCGTCATTTATTTTTTGTACAAATTAAGATTCTGAATGCCAACCAGTAGATGGTGGCTAATTTAGATGAGAAAATGACAGATATTCTTTAACTTACTTTTTTGGTTCACCCATAAAAGGGATGACTCAAAAGGACCTTTACATTTTTTAGATCTACTAATCCTAACCCTAATCTCAATCCTAACCCTAACCATAACCTTGATCCTAACCTTATCCTAATCTTAAACCTAGCCCTAACCGTAGCTATCCATAACCTAACGAAAAACAAAAACCAGAAAAAAGCAGAAAGATCCTTTTGAGTCATCCGTTTTAGCCTTCCCCATTCACCATAGTCAAGTCAAACGAGGATAAATCATATATACGATGGCTGTTGGTTAATGTCTGAGCAGTATTCAGGAAATCCAGCAGTATTCAGCATCATGCACAATCAGACATATTGCCCACCCCCCATTTCAGTAGTTATGAAATCACTGAATTTCCCTTTGTATTCTACCATATTTACCTGCCCCTATCCTGGGGTTACCCCCCTTGTGCAAGATGATGATACAGTAGGTGCATTATGCTTGAAAGAAAATTGAATTTTGCATGGATGCCCACTATTCCCATGTTTAGAGAATGTAAGCATAATTGGTGCAGACTGGTTAGAGTGTGTGAACAAGTTTGCTATCTTGGTGATATTATGCTAAGTGCAGGTGGTGGTGCAGAGAACAGCTCAATTTGTAGAGTTAGGTGTGCTTGGTTATATTTAGAGAGTTGCTTCCAAGTTGACCTCCAGAGGAATATCACTGAAACTGAAGGGAGGGTTGTACACTGCATGTGTTAGAAGTGCAATGATATACTGTATGGTAGTGAAACATGGAAGTCAAGGAAAATGAGATTAGAACATGAACATACTGATTTGAGGATGATTAGACAGATGTGTAATGCAACAATGAGAGACATAAAGATATCAGAAGAGCTACTGTAAGAGGTTGTTTGGGACTGGTTAACGTTAGGGATGTTATTTGTAGATGTAGGCTGGGTTGGTTTGGTCACATGCAGAGCCTGATGGTCAAGATATATTTGGGTGCAAAAGATCATTGATTTAATTGTGCCTGGAAGAAGGGGGAAAGGGAGATATAGGAAGACATGGGAGTGCAGGTTGTGAAAAAGGAACTGGCATTAGATAGTGCTGCATGGAAAGTGGCTATCATGTAACACCCTGCTAACCCATGCTAGCATAAAAATGGCTGTTAAAACTGAATAATAAATAATAATAAATAACTTAATTTCCTATATTTATTAGATTAATACTGCACTATAGACCACCAATTCCAGTGTTAAAGCACTATTTTTTTCTTTTGCTAGGTGACCACTGTTAGTGTTTTAAGAGATAAACATAGTCAAGTCTTACCAACAATTGGAGCTGTAGTCACAGCTAAGGTACAGTGGCATAGGGGGGTGAGGGCCACTTAAGTAAGAGTGATTATGTAAGATTGTAAGATTAGAGCCATTATGTAAACTATAGTTCACTTTCAATATATAGGTTACAGGAGTGAATACCAGATTTTGTAAGCTGGCTATTCTTGCTGTTGAAGGTTCCCCACTGAATGAACCATTCAGGGGAACATTAAGAAAGGAAGATATCCGAGCAACAGAAAAAGATACAGTGGAAATTTACAAGTCATTTCGACCTGGAGATATTGTTCAAGCAAGAGTGACATCTTTGGGAGACTCACAGTCATACTTTTTATCAACTGCAGAGAATGAACTTGGAGTAGTATTTGCCATGAGTGAATCAGGTAAATTGTCGATAATATACAGTGTCAATATATCAATAGAACTAGCATATCATTGTAACCTTCCTCTCATTAACTCAATGGATAGAGTATTTCACTGGCAATCAGAAGGTTAGTTTCCTACATTGATTCACTACAAATAATTTTGCTATCCCTTATTATATGACTTTGGCATTTTTTTAAGGTGCATCAATGATTCCCATTAGCTGGAAAGAAATGCAATGTCCAAAGACAAAGGCTAAAGAATTCCGAAAAGTGGCTAAAGTACAACAGTAGGCATGAGCTGATAACGGTTTCATTTAAATTTGGAAAAATAAATTCTATACAGGTGTGGAATGAAAATCAAAACTGAGTAAAAAGAGAAAGAGATGCCTGCAGGACTTTCTGAGTTTACAAATTGACACCAGATTGATTAGAGATGTGCAGACTTAGAAGACAAGTAGTTTTTTCAGTGCTTTTCCAAAGTATATCCTTTTTCAGGCTCGCTGGAAGTGTGTGTGTGTGTGTGTGTGGGGGGGGGGGGCCGGCTGGGCAGGCTGCAGCACCCACCCACCCCCCCCCCCCCCAACCCCACCCCCACCCACCCACCCACCCAAAAATCTGTTATAGTGATTTTGCATGATTTAGATCGCGAACTATCGCGCTTGCAACCCTGATAATCTCCGTTGTAAAAACACTCGATTTATTTACTTTTTTATTTATTTATGAAAGAAATCTATCTAGTGTTTAAACCAATTAAACGACGAAAATTATCAAGATAATATTGCGATTGCGTGAGCTCTCGATCCCGATAATTAGGCTCCGTGTAATTTGGGTTCTAGAGCACACAAAAAACTATAGAAAGGACTCCATGAACATGAGATTTTTTAAAGTGCCTATCTCACGTTTGGGGATTCTACATATCCGTAATATTTGGGTCTTCCTGAGAAAAATCATAATATATATTGTCAGCCGAAAATTTCATCTTCATGGAGTTTCTTCTTTCACTTTTCTTTTGTCACTTGCCACAAAAATACCTCTTGTGACATCACATCCGATAACTTTAACAGAAAAAAACTCTATGAAGATGAAATTTTTGGCTGACAAGATATATTATGATTTTGCTCAGGAAGACCCAAATATTACGGATATGTAAAATCCTCAAATGTGAGATAGACACTTTAAGGGCAATTGATAAAAAATTAGCATTAAATCCTCCAGGTCAGTAAATTATGTTGATGTGATTCTTCATTTTTATATAAAATATTTGAACTATGCCTAAAAACATTCGCTCAAATTGCAGGAAATGGTGTTTCCGAGATTCTATATTTCAAACATTATCGTGGGAGTATATCCCCGTACCCCCTAGAAATGCGGTTAATAATTCCCATGGCTCCGCCCTTTTCAGCCCCCCTTCCCCAATATGAATTTGCTTCGACGGCCCTGTTTTTGTCCTGCATTGTGTTTCCTTGAAATTATACTTCTGTCAGCCAATCAGAATTGAAATTTTTTTCGTGTATATTTTTAATAGTACTATTGTAGTAATAAAACAGTTTGTTGTAAAAAATAAACGCTGATGGTGACTATTATAGCAATTTTATTTATTTATTTAACTTTGGCTGCAAAAACACAAAACTGAGAGGAATGAATGATACTATCTCATACAGTATGTTAAGACCACCTGATCCAGGAACATGACCAATTATCACGTAAGACAATATTTACGTTGGGACCTATTAGATGTAACATGAGATTATGTATGGTTATGATACACTGTTAGTAGTATTATAAATGGTAAATTACGAAAAGTGTAAAATATCAGGAAAAGAGTATCATTTCGGAAGCTAAACGCAGCAGTGGACTAGTGTTGCATTTAGGACACATTGTTTTCCACGTTCTGGCAGTGTCCGCACGTCATAGAGCTGCTCAACAGCTGAATGGTAATGCGATAAAAGGAATCGTTTAAATTGGCTTCCTGACGTATCTCTGCTGTGAGAATGATCCATATCCTACAAACTCCTGTAAAATACGAACGCTGGAAGGTAAGAGTTGTACATTTTCGCGGGCGAAATTGAAGAGTATTTATGCTGGTCCTCCGTCCTGGTCAGTTCTTGCTGGTATTTACGGAGAGGGTAGGGTCTCATTGTTAATTCTTGTTAAAACTTCAACAGAATAGATTTGCGACACTTCGAAAGCGAGCATTCGTCAAAGGTGGCGAAGGCGCGAATAGTAATTAAATATATTATCCACATTTAGGAACAGAACAGCTTCTTATAACACGCTTTTTAGGCGAAAAAGCTCAAGCGTGGGAAACAAATCCGCAATACTTCTTGTGCAATGTTTATATAATGCAATGTAAACAAACGATGTAAACAGAAACGGGGACATGCGCAGAACGGAGTGGACGGCACCTTTAACTCATTTCAATTTTTTTTCCTCAGTTTTGTCTCCAGTCTCCTGTTGTCTCATGCACGGCCACTTGTTTTTTTCCCGCCGAAACTGTCTAACTGGAAAAGAAGGTAATATGGACGTTTTTAGTTTTTTTAACGTTTTCTACTTGGGTTTTGCCATGCTTTTCTCGTCGTTATTCAGCAGCACAAATGAATATTCCTTTCGAAAAAGCAGCAGTACGCTTTTTGCCTTTTCTAACGCCGAAATGCCGATAAGCGAACTCGAGAAACTAGGAAATCGATTGTATTTGGAAAAGAGCGAAAAACTCAAAGTGGTTTGTCAACTCGTGGACAAAACCAATTGGAATTTATTAAGAAGTGAGGAATTGACAAAAAAACACGCTTCAACTGGATTACAGCCTTACATAACGTTCAAAAATAGGACGTGGTGGAAAACCTATAGATTCCCGTCCCGTGAAAATCTTTCGAGTGTACATTGGCATCTCGAAATTTCTCGAGAAGAATTCATGCAAGGTACTAAGAAAATATTTCTTGCCAGTTTGTAAATGCTTTTAAAATAGCTTTTTAACTGTTCTTAAAAATTGCTTTTCCTCTCGGAAAGAAATATTATTTCTTCCTGGCAAACTATGGACGGTATTTAATGTCTTTAATAGACGGTATTTCCTTTAATAATGTTCTGTAATGTATAAAAAAATCTTAAATTTTGCATCTTGAATATTTATTTTGAATCATTCAATTTTTAAATTGTTAAATCGACAAAATATTTTCTCATGTTTTTGAAAAAATACATTAACTTTATTTATACATTAACTTCTGGGATCGCGGATCCGGTGGGAGTATAGCCCCACCACTTTTTTCCAAAAACATGAGAAAATATTTATTTGATTTAACAATTTAAAAATTGTTTCAAAAAATTGAAGATGCAAATTAACAGTAAAAACAGTAAATACAACAGAACATTGAAGGTCAAGTAAAATGAGTCACCATCGTTCTCCACTTCTACTCATTGTGTGCAAACAAAACAACATCTATATTGGTTAGTGCAGGGTCGTAGATTTTACTCCAGTCAATTGTTTTCAATAAATTTAATAATATACGCAAGGCAGAATTAACGTGCCGATATATAAATAAGTTATACTTGTCTGGAATACGACAGATTGCAATATATAATATAAATTAATAATATCAATAGACTCGGTGGTTATCAAAATGTGCCAGAACCCACAATTTAAAATCAGTGTTACTTTACATATACAAATGTTATATTACATAATACAAATTGATAAAAACATTCTTTAAAATCTTTCTACAAAATGCACAACATGGCATTTCAGAGATTCCAGATTTCAATTTTTTTCCGGGGGGGCATCCCCCCTAAGTGTCACAACCTGCAGTGGCACTTAAATATACTCCACTACAGCCCTGTAGTGGGATCCTATTCTTCCACTTTGTTTGAAGTTGACATGGGTACGAGATTGATCCCCCCACCCTTTGGAGCGACAGGAGGAAGAAATTTATTTTGGTATTACTTTCCATGAGACGTCTAATTTGAGCCCAATAATTAACCCTAATCTTAACCCTCCCCTCCCCCCATCTAGTGTTTTATCCTAACCCTATAACCCTGGGGATTACCCTTTATGCCCCATGAATGAGTGATCAGCTAATAATATCAATGGTTAACCAAGCATAAAGGTAATGAGAATAAAGGAAATGATCACCAAACTAGTACTATAAGAAATGTTTGGAGAGTGTTATAATTAGGTCTATCTATTGGTTATTGGATTGCAAATAGCTTAAACAAGTCAGATTGCAGCATTTGTATAATAAATTTGACTACTTGTATAAGTACTATGTGGAAAGTAGCGGTGACTTTACTAGCGCTTAAGTTTCTTAAAACTATAAACTTATAGACTCCATTTTCCTGAGTTCTATTAGAAATGAGTTTCATAACTATAATTTGTTCCCCACCACAGCAAATTATTATGACCAATAGTTTCCTTTCTTCACTATAGGATATGTAGAGAATTATTTTACATATCACAATTTTTTAAGTAATTGTGTTGTTTTTGTTTCTGTAGGGCCTAATGATGTACTTTTTGAGCCATGGTTTGTTACAATGGAACTTGGTTATGGCCTTGGTCTCTTTGAGACCAGAGGAATCTTAATACCCAAAGAACCACTGTTAAATTTATCCCAAAGCTTAGGCATCCAAGTGGCTGATGCTTCATTGATGGCGAAAAGTGATGAATTTGTTGTGAAACAAGCACCTTGTTGCAGTGACATTTCATTTGTTTTACCTTTCAAAAACAAGAAAGTCTCATCAGTAGGAGGTGTGTTTCTTGTAATGTTGTATTCTGCTATGCTGGGCCATATGCACAGGGGTGACATGTGATGGGTTTATGTCTGCCTCAGCTCAGATGCAGAACATAATTATAAGTTACTGGTATAACATCAATGTTTTGAATGACCCATTACAGCTCACTTCTGTGCTTGATACATAGTACTCCCCTACATACCGGTAATTATTTGTTTTCAGTTTTGATGTTTTGTTTGTGAGGATCTGTTTTGCCATGATCAAATTCAAAGAATGCTTGTTTATGCATCAATGCTTGTTTGTGCATCTGAAAATCTAACAAAAACTTGACATAATTTTCATACCAATTTCAGACTCTGATTTATTTCCAACAATTTTCAAATTTTCCTGGACCCCCATAGCAAACTTTGTGCCTATGGTGCTCACTCGAACCCCCATACAAAATCATGAGTATTTTGAATACCTCTAGTATTTCGAATTGCACAATTTTTCTATATTGTTATAGGAGCATTTCTGTAATAGTTATAAAAAGAACAATTGGACCATTTACATGGAAGTAACTCTTCCAATGGATCTGATATCCCAAATTAGTAGCTTTGCATTTACTCAAGCCTTGATCCCAATTCTGATTCTATGAGTCCAAATATACTGCTATCCAAATCTATCACTATCCATGGAACTGGGGTGGCTGGGAGGCTTAATCAGCCCCCAATTTTAAATGGGGAGGGCTGAGCTCCCCAATTGTATTCTCAATTGTATTACCGGTAGTACGACTATATAGAGGCTAGGAGAGAAGCTACTTAAGGTAATCTACCTACAGGTTTCATCCTACACAAGATTTTACAAACGGGTGTAAGCCTGAAATGTAAGCCAACCCCTAAACCCTTGCCACGCAAATGTTATATTAGTTCCCTAGGTGCAAAAAATGGCGTCACCTGGTAAAATGCAACAGGCATCATTTGATTGGATTCATGCTTGGATTCATTTGAACTATGCTCGCTGTAGAATTAGATAAAAAAGTTTGCTCAAATTGCTGCAAATTGTCTTTCCAAGCTTCTAGATTTCAAAATTGTCCTGGGGAGGATCCCTGGACCCCCTAAAAATGTGGTCACTGATTACCTGCTTGTCAACTTCAGCTCCCCAAACTTAAAATCCGTTTCTACGTCTCTGTCCATGGGGTTGCTTGTGTACTAAGAATAAATATGAAAGCTGCTAAGTTCTCAAAAGAACTGGATATACTGTACTTATTGAAGTTCTTTTATTGAAGTTCCCTTTTGGATCAGCTCCTGTTTCACTATATTGAAATACTGTTAATATTACACTTACATGTATATATTCTCTTATTGGTGATTTCAAAAACACATATTTGGATTTTTTGTTGTTGTCTAATGCCATAACCTCAGAGTTTATGCAGGGTCAAGGCATGTTGTAAAACATGGACTGATAAAACATGGACTGGACTGGACTGATAAAACATGGACTGATAAAACATGGACTGGCAAAACATGGACTGGTAAAACATGGACCGGTAAAACATGGAGGGTTAGGATCTTTGTTGTTTTGGGGTTAGCGATTATTTGTTGATGTAAACATCTCATGCATATATGATGTCTATACATTAACAAATAATCGCTAACCCCAAAACAACAAAGATCCTAACCCTCCATGTTTTACCAGTCCATGTTTTATCAGTCCATGTTTTATCAGTCCATGTTTTATCAGTCCATGTTTTATCAGTCCATGTTTTACCAGTCCATGTTTTATCAGTCCATGTTTTATCAGTCCATATGTTTTATCAGTCCAGTCCAGTCCATGTTTTATCAGTCCATGTTTTATCAGTCCATGTTTTATCAGTCCATGTTTTACCAGTCCATGTTTTACCAGTCCATGTTTTATCAGTCCATGTTTTATCAGTCCATGTTTTATCAGTCCATGTTTTATCAGTCCATGTTTTATCAGTCCAGTCCAGTCCATGTTTTATCAGTCCATGTTTTATCAGTCCATGTTTTATCAGTCCATGTTTTATCAGTCCATGTTTTATCAGTCCAGTCCAGTCCATGTTTTATCAGTCCATGTTTTACCAGTCCATGTTTTACCAGTCCATGTTTTATCAGTCCATGTTTTACCAGTCCATGTTTTATCAGTCCATGTTTTATCAGTCCATGTTTTATCAGTCCAGTCCAGTCCATGTTTTATCAGTCCATGTTTTATCAGTCCATGTTTTATCAGTCCATGTTTTATCAGTCCATGTTTTACCAGTCCATGTTTTATCAGTCCATGTTTTATCAGTCCATGTTTTATCAGTCCATGTTTTATCAGTCCATGTTTTATCAGTCCATGTTTTATCAGTCCAGTCCAGTCCAGTCCATGTTTTATCAGTCCATGTTTTACAACATGCCCAGGGTCAGTGTTGGTGATTTGTGATGCACATAAGCACATTATATTAGTACATTAAATGAATTACGTTTTGGTGGGGCGAAACTAGCCCTTTTTCGTTGGGGGGGGGGGGGGGGTTGTACGGTAAAATTGCCCTGCTAAAATCTTTGGTGCCCCACAAACTTCGGGGCATTTCCAGTGGTCTTTGTTTACCACAACCTCGAACAAATAACATGAAAAATAGTTTCATGTACAATGGTGCACACCTATGGAACTCTATTCCAAACGAAATTAGGGAGTGCAAATCCCTATCATGTTTTGCAGCTCTGTAGGTAAAATGTACCAAATTGTATAATTAGTATAAATGGAAGCCTGCCTCAATCTACATGCGTTTGAATTAAATTCCTATTATTGTCAGTCTGGTATGATGGCAAACTGGCATTAATTTATAGCAAGACCCACTAGGCACTGCGCGTTTCCGGTTTCCTAATAGCACAGTACGCATGAACAACTGCACAACCGCTGCGTGCGCGGACTAAGGTCACTTTAGTTAATTCGTATATTAAAACATACAGAATTGATCATTATTCATTGATCGTGTATAAAACTGATAAAAGTATAATCGTCATGCATTATTTTTTCTGGAAGCAGAGATGTAGGAACGCATTTAAAGTTGAGGGGCCTCAGTGACCGCATTTTTAGGGGGATGGGGGTTCTCCCCCGGAAAATTTTGAAATCTAGAAGCTCGGAAAGACAATTTGCAGCAATTTGAGCAAACTTTTTCATCTAATTCTACAGCGAGCATATTTCAAATGAATCCAAGCTTACCAAGTGCCGCCATTTTTCGCGCCCAGTACTGACAGAAGGGTCTGGGAACCAATCTAACACTCGCGTGGCCAATCTCGTTCCCAGAGCCTGCGCAGACTTAGCTGGGAATGAAATTGTCGCGTGGCAAGGGTTTAGGGGTTGGCTAACACTTCAGGCAACACCCGTTTGTAAAATCTCGTGTAGATGAAGCTCATAGGTAGATTACCTTAAGTAGCTTCTCTCCTAGCCTCCGACTGATCTCTGATTGTCCATTTGCCCTGCCAATTGGGGTTTTTAGTTGTTTTTTTTTTGGGGGGTGTCACACCCCCCCTTGAGTTTCGCCCCAAATATTAAGAATACGTTGTATCAAATTACAGCACAGGTAAATTGGTAAATTTGCAACAAAATGGTGCGAGATGCAAGAGACTAACTGTTGTGCCATGTCATTTTGAGAGCTTTAGTAAGGTCAATATAGCGACAAAGTACCCCAACTTCAAAAAAATTGCAACAGTTTGTTTTATGGTGGTTTTATGTTAGGCTGGGTCTAGTCAACAACATACTAAAAGTTGGACAAAGTTGGAGCATGGGAAAGTTTCCAATTTCGAGATTGACTTTTATCCGTTTTTAAGTCATTTTCCATTACTCTTTCTCTACTGGTCGAATTCCCGAAAAATATGGGTGAACCCCTTTGTCGGCTTGTATCTCAATAACTATTTACAATAATAGGGCATGCTATATCTCTTTTGAAAGCCTATACAATTACCTTTCAGAGTTATATTCTACTTTCTACAAATAAACGTCGCAAATTGGAAAAACATTGAAAAAATCAGCAAAAATTAGCAAAATGAAGCAAAAAGTTTAAATATTCGACTTGAAAATTTTGAAAATACGGGTTTCAAATTAATTTCGCTGAGATAATATCGAATTATAAAACTTACACTATCACTACACCAAGTATGGCCAAAAACGTGTGAACATAACAGAAGTTACAAGCGAAATAGCCCGCTTCAAACGCAACAAAATAAACCAAAATAAGTCAAAATAAGAGTAAACTATTTCCCGGTTAGTATCTTTATGAATTTTTACAGGAATAGGGCAAGCCATACCTCGTTTGAAAGGGAATTTCGACTAGAATTCCATCGCTTCGGCGAAACCCGTAAAGATATATTTCCCCCCATGGCCATGACCGAATATCGTATTTCATATTCAGCTCGAATATTCGTCTAAATCGATCAATTGCCAGTCGATTTTCCTTTTTTTTTTTCACTGGATATGTAGCCATAGTCTTTATCAAAGATATCATCGCTTTCCGTATCCTCTAAGCTCTTTGTAAATGGTAAATATCGGCCTTGACGGCTTTTTTTTTTCGGACCGGAAGTGACCGGAAGTGAAATTTGCGTGCGTGAATTGTGGCCTCATAGCAAAGGCCGACCAATCGCTGTGTTTGTTATTCTATCCAAACCAATCAGATACCGTTTTATAGCCCATACTCTCAGCTTCAAATCAAGACGCTGATTATATTTTTCCGATGAATTCCGACGAAACGGCGACCGTTTATTCCATCGTCTGCCTAAACCCGTAAAAATATATTTTCGCAACGGCCGAATTATTCCCTGAGTATCATGCTCCATATGGGTCGATTTTCCAATTTTTTTCGCTGTATATGTCGCCATGACGGCAGTGAGACCCTCCGTTGTGAAGCTTATCTTACATATGACATGTTTTTCTGAGACATAAACTAATATTTTCAGGGGTAAAATATGAGCAGCTCAAGCAAAGAAACGTGTCATTATGCCAAAGGGAATTGGATTGTGAGGAGACCGTGGTGGTTCGTGAAAAAGGAGCTGAAGGTATCAACCGTGCTAGCATCGAGAGAGGTGTTGACGTCAGAGTCCAAGCTGGGAATAGTGTGCACAAAACATGTCGGGTAAATCACATAAACAAAAAGGATATTCTTATCTCAAGCAAGAAAGATCAGACAGATTCTGCTCAGTCAGTAAAGAGAAGCGCTCGTGTTTCCCTGGGACTACATGACAGTAAAACACATTGCTTTTTCTGTGGAACTGAAGCTCAGAAAATAGACGCTAAACGAAATAGTGAAGAAAGGGTGTACTGTGTGAGGACAGATGCATTTGTTCAAACGATATTGGTTCATTGTAGAACCAGGGGGGATGCATGGGCCATTGCTGTTCAAGGCCGCATCGAATATTTTGGGGGCGATCTTCATGCAGCAGACTGTGTTTACCACCAATCATGTAGCGTAAATTTTCGCACACTGCGGGACATTCCAAAACAGTTCACGTCAGTCGATTCCGCCAAACGACGAAAAAGTGGAAGACCAAAGGACTGTGATCAGGAGGAGGCATTTGAAAAGGTTTGTTCATTCCTGGAGGAAAATGATGAAGAACAGCTAACGATATCTGATCTAGTAGCTAAAATGGGAGAATACTTGTGTGACAGCAAATCTGCAGCATACGGAAACCAGTACCTCAAGGAAATGCTTGTAAGACGATATGGAAGATCTATATTCGTGACTGAGGGCCAGGGTGTCAAAAACATTGTGACCTTTCGGGAAAAAACTTGTCAGATTCTTCGTGATTACTACAAATCACCTCGAGAAGATGACGAGGAAGCACAGAAACGAGCAATTATAAAAACCGCAGCAAAACTTATCAGAAGTGACATCAAGGAGACAGTTGCGCCAATGGGGGATACATATCCAACTCCGTCAGAACTGAAACTTACGGCTGCATTGGATTACGTGCCAGCAAGTTTGCGATTCTTGCTGCAGCATCTGTTTGTTGGGAAGGATACGTCTAGAATGGTTGCTGGTATTGGACAAGCTGTTATTCAAGCCGTGCGCCCAAGGGCTGTAATTGCGCCTTTACAGCTTGGTCTTGCGGTGCAAATGCATCATTTGTACAGGTCACGGTTTTTGATCGATAGTCTTTCAACCATGGGGTTTTCTTCATCTTACTCAGAAGTGCAAAGGTTAGAAGTGAATGCAGCTTGTTCACTTGCTCCGGATGTGTTGGGTGACATGGACATTCTTGATATGTCCCTGTTATTTGCCGGGGACAATGTGGATCATAACATTGTAACCTTGGACGGAAAGGGTACCTTTCACGGGATGGGCATGATAGCCACCATCACACCTGGGAAGCAAGTTAGTCGCAGCATTTCAAGACAGAAAATGGCCGACTTGAAACTTGTCGAACTGACGAAGATTGATATAATAGATTACCGATACGCAAAGCTTGTCAACCGCAAGATTGAATTTCAGCCTCTACCATTCTCATCTGCCCGTGACCGCAAAGTTGACATTTTCTGGGAAATGTCCTTTCGCTTCCAGCAGAGTACCCCCAGTTGGCAAGGTATGATGTCTCTACTGCACAGGGAGTGTGATTATCCGGGGAAATCATCAGTACAGTTTCTCCCAATGATCGACATGAATCCAGGGGACAAAACTTGTATCTTGTCAACCCTAGAATACCTTTGCAAACTTTCGTCAAAACACAACATGCCGGCTATCATTACCTTCGATCAACCGCTATTTTGGAAGGCTTCTGAGATAGCGAATGCTGTTCCAGATGATAGCCCGATCAGGAATGTGGTCCTAATGCTTGGAAGCTTTCATACCTTCATGAATCTGTTGGGCGCCATTGGTACTTTGATGGATGGCAGTGGAATTAAGGAGATCATGGAGACAGTGTATGGTGAAAATGCCGTTCTACACATGATGAGCGGGAAGGCGGTGCAACGAGCATTTCGTGGACATCTGCTGGTGGATCAGTGCCTTACACGTCAGATTGTTGCTAAAATCGTGGAGGATGACCCTGGTTTTCAGGACCAAGTGGAAGAACTTGAGAGACTGTACACGCTGATGGAGACTGACGAAAGCGACTTAGAGTCATTGTTAAAAGCAGATTGCATTCGCGAAATTGACGAAACAGTAACTCTGAAAAGGGATGAACTGGCAGAGACCTCCAAAACCAGCAAACTGTGGGTCCACTACCAGCAAATGTTAGGTATTGCTAGGGGACTTGTTGCGGCTGATCGAATGGGGTCTTGGGAGATGCATCTCAGTGCCATCTCAGCTTGCTTGCCGATATTCGCGGCCGCTGGCCATCCGAATTATCTGAAGTCAGCTCGTCTCTATCTCCAGAAGATGCGCGGATTGAATGATGACAACCCCGAGGTTTATCAGAAGTTCCAATCTGGGTTTCATGTAACCAGACGCAGCAGCCAATACTGGGCTGGCCTTGGCTCTGATCTTGTGATTGAGCAAACACTAATGCGCTCACTAAAAGCTCAAGGGGGACTAACGCGAGGAAGTGGGATGTCGGAGCACGAGAGAGCAGTTTGGACAATGTCTTCTACTGTGACATCATCTTACAACCTCGCCATGCAAGAACTGACCACGAATAGTTACACAACAAGTGAACAGCATAAGGACTTGTCCAACTCTAGAGTGAGTAGGGATGAGGCGGATCTTGAAAAAGTCGCAGCAAAACTGGAGTGTTTTACACCATATTCGGCTGATAAATCATTGCGTAACATCATCACAGGAGTTAATGCAAATGAGGATGTCAATGTACATGACCTGTTCGTAATCGGAAATGACATAGTTAAGAAGATGGACAAACACTCTGTGTTCTCATATTCGCACAAACGGAGTTTGAAGGTCAAGACACTTGCATCCAGCAAGGCAGTGAAAGTTGCTGATGACCGGACGATAGATCCAGCATTGCTATTCCAGAGGTTCCTTGTTGTCTCACAGACGGGTGATCTGCAGCTCGATGAAGTGATGAGCTATGAACTATGTCCTTACCCAATGTCTTTGTTCGAAGGAAAGAACATCTTGCGCGCGCCGGATAAACCACAACTAGCAGAAGCGATACGGAACTACGTAACACCAAAGGCAGACAATGACGTCACACAGACGGTCGCAGTCACAGATCACTATGTACTAGACGGGGGGGGTCTCTTATTCACCGCCTAAAATGGACAGACGGGTCCACATATAGTTCAATTGCTGATGATTACGCATCATTCACAGTTAAACACTATGGCAGAGCCACCGTAGTGTTTGATGGTTATGAGGTTGGGCCAAGTATAAAGGACTGTACTCATCAGCGTCGAAGTCGAAATTTGAATGCGAACAAGGTGAACATTACAGGGGTGACAAAGTTTGTTGGGAAAAAGGAAGACTTCTTGTCGAATGAGGCAAACAAGCAGGCCCTTATCCAGCTGATCATGGGACAAATGCGACAGAGAGGCTGTGAAGTGATGCAAGCTGAAGGTGATGCCGACGTTGAAATTGCAAAAGCAGCCATCGCAATGTCTGCTTTCAAATCTACCACCCTTGTTGGAGAAGACACAGATCTCCTGGTACTCTTGCTCTACCATGTAGTGGTGTCAAAGTGCACTGAACTCTATTTCCGATCGGACAAGGCGAAATCGAGTGCCTATAATATCAAGGTCATTAAGCAGGTCCTTGGAGAAGCAGCTTGCAATGATCTATTGTTTCTGCATGCCTTCACCGGAGCGACTCTACATCTAGAGTATTCGGGATAGGAAAGAAGTCGGTGTTCCAAAGAATCGTCAAGAAAGATAAAGGATTCAAAAACTGTTCGAAAGCATTCAGTTCACCAAAGCAAAGTCAGGATGTTGTCGAAACCAACGGGTGTAGGGCAATGGTGGCGTTGTTCAATGCAAACCAGAACGAGTCCCTGGCATCTATCAGATATAATATGCTATGCAAGAAAGTTGCAAGAGCTAAGACTTTCGTAACGCCTGAAAGACTGCCGCCAACTACCTCGGCCTGTAAATTTCACTCCCTACGGACTTACTACCAGGTGATGGAGTGGATGGGTTGCAGTGATGAAATGGAGCCAACTGAGTGGGGATGGAGGGTAGAAGGGAATAAACTTGTTCCAATGATGACAGACAAAAGCCCTGCTCCAGAGGTCCTTATTCAGATGGTTCACTGCAACTGTTCGGGAGGATGCAGTACCCTGAGGTGTAGCTGCAGGAAGCATGGACTCGAATGTACCAGTGCATGTGGACATTGCCAAGATGGCAACTGCGACAATAGCACGAATGAGCCAGTATTAGAAGACGATGATGACGATGACGTGTGAGGTTGTGCCTGTCATGCCTGTTCATAGACTATGGTTAGTGGTCAGACCAAGTGTTTTGGGGCACGGGTAACCCCCAAAATGATATAGTGGGCAATGGAAAACCACTGGAAATAGCTCCAAATGAATTATTGACCTCGAAAACATATGGAATGACACCAAATTTACTTGTTTTGGAAGAAGCAGTACGAAGTTATGGCTGCTTGTCAATCCGGGTGGGCGCCAACAAGGGGGGCGGGGTAGGGGTACCCCTAGATATGGTATAAGGGGTTGCCCAACATCACTTACAACCCTTCCATTTGAAAGATTGTCCCTGAAAACCTAGATAAAGATGCAAGTTATATTGATTTATCCTGAAAATTGACCGAGTTATGGCTTCTGAAGTTTTCAGATTTTAATGGAAAATGACTTAAAAACGGATAAAAGTCAATCTCGAAATTGGAAACTTTCCCATGCTCCAACTTTGTCCAACTTTTAGTATGTTGTTGACTAGACACAGCCTAACATAAAACCACCATAAAACAAACTGTTGCAATTTTTTTGATGTTATCCTTAGATTGACCTTACTACTTGCATTGCGAACATTTTCGCACACAAATTGTCACGCTTGTTTTTTGCCTCAACTGGGGTTTTCTCTATACTCACGCATGTTATGGAATTTGGTAAGAGTTTCTGTTTTCAAGTCACCTTTTAACTAACAATCAGTTATTCCATTCCAATCTCAAACTCATTAATAATTTCATGAGCTGAAAACAGAGGAAATCAGTACCGAGACGGACAACTGGATACCTGGTATTTATTAGCATAGGATTTTGACATTTTCCACCTCAAATTTCTCTTAAAAAACTGATTCGTTTGAGATGTAATATCAAACACTCGAAAGAGTGTTCCATCCTCTATCCAGTCACCTCGAATTCGGTTTAAAAACTCGGCTATTGCTTCGTTTTTCAACCTACTCGCGGACTGGATATCGGATGAAACACTCTTTCTCGTGTTTGATCTATTACTTCATATATTTCTTGATTGTTCTCAATGTGTTTTAGGTTGTTATGTTGGAATTACATTTGGGGCGTTCGCACCAGAAACAATTTTGTGGTTAAATTTATGCTCAAAGCAGGGCAGCAATCATTCACTTTGTCGAATTTTCCTGCAAATGGATTGTGATAAACTTCGATTGCTGGATCTTGTTGTGACAAGAAATTACCTTATCATTGCAACCTCCTATGGTCTGGTAAGGAGTGCCAATTTTAGACATTTGGTATCTGGTAAATACTTGGATGGTGAGGTATGTGTTGCAGTCAGTCTAAATAGTTACCAAAATTGTATAGGGAACTGGTGTTGTTTGATCCTTCATCATCTGGACGAAAATATGAGGCAGTGGCATAACTATAGGGGGGCAGATGGTTATCTGTTGGAAAATTCTGATTCCCTGTCGGAAATTTCCATGCGAGCTTTCGAGATAAATTAAATTGCGACATTGCGTATGATAATTAATCTTTGGCAAAACATCACGATACGCTGATACCGGTAACTCATTCTGACGTACTTCTGCTCGGCGTGTCTCCAATTTAGCGTAAAATGCGATATATGGAGGGGGATTGTGGACAAAATTGTGAAACCGATCGTATGCGATTCTGCATTGCATCGTACTATATTGTCTCATACCCGGTGATGCAATATATCGTACCCGGTGATGCAATATAGTAATCAAATAATCGTATGGGTCAGCGACTTGCCCAGGTATATATTGCACCAGGTAGGATATATCACCGGGGACGATACGTCGATACATCACCAGGTACGATACATCACCGGGTACGATACATGGACGAAATGAGAGATTGTTACGATCGGACATGCCTGTATGATGAAATACATCATAGAACTGCTAACCCTAACCCCCCCCCCCCGCCTAATGGTTTTCTAACACTAACCTTAATACTAATAAAAGATAGTCCAGAAGACGACTCAGACCTAGTACCTCACGGTCACCTCAACTGCGAGTGTACCATCTAGCCACGACCTTTATCCTATGGGGTCCGGTGTTGGATCTGTATCCACGGCGTGTAACATATGATTTTGCTAATTTACATTATGTTCAGTTCGGCACAATGAAAAGTTTGACGTTTGAAACGGGCCTAAACCATTTCAACACTGACGATTTCAACTTTTCAAACCTCTTGCATTTTCTAATTACCTCCCTTTTCACTTTTGTAAGAAGGCCTCAGCTTTTCGTTAGGAACTCACAGATCGTGCTTCATGGAAAGTTACTATCATGTATATGGCCCGGCTAACCCTCTTGTTTGTTCTTATTTTTATAATAGAACTACTTGGTCATTTCTCAGTCTGCCAATCTTAGTTTTGGTGACTCCATTTCAAGTGGCGCTTCTAGCTTCGATATACGACTTCAATACACCTCGTATTGTATGGACTTTCACGTCTTCGATCAAAAGAAAGATTTCTTTTATCTCTTGTTTAAGAAATCAGTTTATAAAAGTGTGTCGCCCTTCACTCGATTACTTGAAATTTCTGTCTCCAATATGTCTCTAAGTGGCTTTCAAGTTCTTGGAATTGTTAATGATCTAACGAAAAATACCCACGTGTTACTGGCGCAATCCTTACACAAGGTATTTACATGCATATAAATTTTTCAGTGACCAATCATGGTTTACTATTTTAGTACCTCATAGTAGCTACGTCACAGAACACGATTAACTGACGGCACTGGATTTCATAATCTGTGTTTTCACATTTTCATGGGCTATGATTACTATTTACCTTTCACTCACTGACGAAGGGATTACATCCTACTCTGTAAAATGTTTTCTATTTCTTGAATTTGAAACGGAATATCTTGGAAAATAGTTAATAGTTAGTTTTCTTTTTAGTATTTTTTAATAAGTATTTTGATTTTTTAAGATAGCCATTTTCGGATTGCTTTTTTATTTAACAAATCGAAATCTGCCTAAAAAATCCCTAGAAACTCGAGTGTTTTCAGGTATTTTTCTGGTTAAATGGCGTCATTCACGTTTCTATCACAGTACAGCGATACCAACGCCATTTTCTATTTGTTTTATAAAATAGCGAGTGCCTTACGACAAGGTAAGGACCGGTCATTAAATATGGAGAGGGGGGGGGGGGGGGCTGAAGGAGAAAATGGGGCGGTCTCGAATTTTATATATTGTGAAGGAGGGGTTCCTAAAAAAATTCTTATGAAAAAGGGGGGTCTTCATTTTTTCAACTGGATACAGAAGGAAGAACACTTCTTTAATACAAACATTTCAAAATATTTAAAATAACTGATTTTCATAATGAACAATATACCAACTATAAACATAAAATCATTATTCTTAAACTGAAACTTACTGGTAATCTGAACTTTTGTATACAGTATACTTTTTATAATATCACTGTATACCGTAAACTGCGGATTATAAGCCCTAGGGTTATATAATTTCGTAAGGGGTTTTGGATGGGCTGATAAACAGGGCTTTATATATCTGGGGAGCTTATGTACCCGTGCACATGTAGCCGTTCCATGGTTCTATTTTCTATTTTGATGTCATCAGTAATATGTCGTTAATGAGTATCAGCAGACGCATGTATCCATTGTGTACCTATTTTTATATTTTAGTTTCATCGGTATATTGTCTTGGCAGTAACACACGAGAAAAGCACTGATGTAATTTTTCCGCCGTGGTACTTCCCTGAAGGTTCAGTTGCAACGGATTTGTATTGTCATACATGGCCAAGCACACTGTTCGTCTACGGATCACAGGTATAGTGAAAACAACTTATAGCGTTAAATCCATTAACATTACTGATTAATTGCAATGTATATGCCATTCAACCAATGTTGCACCTGATTGGTCAGTTCACTTTCTGCCTAGCAACGGAAAGTCCGAGTATTTTAAATGAACAAAACAATCTCCGTGATTTAACTTCATACCACGAGTTTTGGTAACCAGAACGATTTAGTGGGCTGAAGTGATTGATACGGTGCAAAAATAACACATCGTTCTCATTTTTTGCGCTTTTTAAGTGCATTGTAAATAAGTCAATTTTCCCTGAAATAATTAAATATGAGATATAGAATATGGGATACGAGATCTAATATACGAGATATAACTAGTGTTTACAATATGAGTGGCCGTGTTGTATCGGGTAAATACGAATGCCTACACTACTTTATTAACCTACACTACTACTTTATTAACTTACACTACTACTTTATTAACCTACACTACTACTTTATTAACCTACACTACTACTTTATTAACCTACACTACTACTTTATTAACCTACACTACTACTTTATTAACCTACACTACTACTTTATTAACCTACACTACTACTTTATTAACCTACACTACTACTTCATTAACGTACACTACTACTTCATTAACGTACACTACTACTTCATTAACGTACACTACTACTTCATTAACGTACACTACTACTTCATTAACGTACACTACTACTTCATTAACGTACACTACTACTTCATTAACGTACACTACTACTTCATTAACGTACACTACTACTTCATTAACGTACACTACTACTTCATTAACGTACACTACTACTTCATTAACGTACACTACTACTTCATTAACCCACACTACTACTTCATTAACCCGCACTACTACTTCATTAACCCGCACTACTACTTCATTAACCCGCACTACTCCTTCATTAACCCGCACTACTACTTCATTAACCCGCACTACTACTTCATTAACCCGCACTACTACTTCATTAACCCGCACTACTACTTCATTAACCCGCACTACTACTTCATTAACCCGCACTACTACTTCATTAACCCGCACTACTACTTCATTAACCCGCACTACTACTTCATTAACCCGCACTACTACTTCATTAACCTGCACTACTACTTCATTAACCTGCACTACTCCTTCATTAACCTGCACTACTACTTCATTAACCTGCACTACTCCTTCATTAACCTGCACTACTACTTCATTAACCCGCACTACTACTTCATTAACCCGCACTACTACTTCATTAACCCGCACTACTACTTCATTAACCCGCACTACTCCTTCATTAACCCGCACTACTCCTTCATTAACCCGCACTACTCCTTCATTAACCCGCACTACTCCTTCATTAACCCGCACTACTACTTCATTAACCCGCACTACTACTTCATTAACCCGCACTACTACTTCATTAACCCGCACTACTACTTCATTAACCTGCACTACTACTTCATTAACCCGCACTACTACTTCATTAACCCGCACTACTACTTCATTAACCTGCACTACTACTTCATTAACCTGCACTACTACTTCATTAACCTGCACTACTACTTCATTAACCTGCACTACTACTTCATTAACCTGCACTACTACTT
This sequence comes from Chrysogorgia sp. JL179-B06, assembly GCA_035772405.1. Taxonomy (NCBI): domain Eukaryota; kingdom Metazoa; phylum Cnidaria; class Anthozoa; order Scleralcyonacea; family Chrysogorgiidae; genus Chrysogorgia; species Chrysogorgia sp. JL179-B06. The sequence continues at coordinate 804,448 of JAYKKM010000329.1, forward strand.
CATTAACCTGCACTACTACTTCATTAACCTGCACTACTACTTCATTAACCTGCACTACTACTTCATTAACCTGCACTACTACTTCATTAACCTGCACTACTACTTCATTAACCTGCACTACTACTTCATTAACCTGCACTACTACTTCATTAACCTGCACTACTACTTCATTAACCTGCACTACTACTTCATTAACCTGCACTACTACTTCATTAACCTGCACTACTACTTCATTAACCTGCACTACTACTTCATTAACCTGCACTACTACTTCATTAACCTGCACTACTACTTTATTAACCTGCACTACTACTTTATTAACCTGCACTACTACTTTATTAACCTGCACTACTACTTTATTAACCTGCACTACTACTTTATTAACCTGCACTACTACTTTATTAACCTGCACTACTACTTTATTAACCTGCACTACTACTTTATTAACCTACACCACTACTTTATTAACCTACACCACTACTTTATTAACCTACACCACTACTTTGTTAACCTACACCACTACTTTATTAACCTACACCACTACTTTATTAACCTACACCACTACTTTGTTAACCTACACCACTACTTCATTAACCTACATCTGAAATAGAATCGAAACACTACACATCCTTACAGATGATCATAGGCGTAATTAAGTTTCCGTCGACTCAGAAGTGTATAGGTTAATCATGTCGATTAATTTTCACGTTACCCTGAGGATGATTCTGAAATAGTATCGTATATATAAACATAACAGTTAATTTCTTTTGTTTTTTTCATCGCGAATTGTTAACGAGTTTTAATATTGGATCTTGTTGACATGCTAGGGCATAACAAAATAGGACAGACCAAGTGGATGTCTCGTACATAAAAGCTAACGCAGAATAAGGTTGCCCTTTTCATCCGAACAAGGGGCTCATATTTAAACGCTCGGCGCTATTAAAAAAACAAAACAAAAAAAAAACACTCTTGTGTGTTGAACGGAGACTCCAGATTGGAATGTTCAATTACTAAGGCTTCGATGACCTACGATTTAATGTCGTTATCCGAGAAGACGCGAACGTCTTACACTCTTACAGTTTACTGATTTTATTACAAAGACAGCACTTTCTCCTCAATTATTTTAAGACCTAGAGTTGGGTCCGAGCCTGGATATCCCAGCTGATACGCTAGAATAGTAACTACTTCACTGTACTGGCTGATGCGCATGCTATAACGGTTTATGAAGAATTAAGATTCTATACATGGTTATACGCTAATTCGTCATCATCACACCACTCCGTTGCTCTTTATTAGGTGTGGCAATCTCGTGATGGAGGCAACTCATTTCATCAACTAACCGAACTAACTCTTAAACACACCATCACTTCTTTGTCGTTACCCCAATATGATAATAGCATTGTTGCTATGACCAACTATGGAACGATCTTACATGGTCGAGTGGGTATTCCACGACTCGTCGCAATCAATCACCAGCCATTTCTCGGTCCTCTTCATATGGTACTCATGGACGAACTACAAAACATCGTGGGATTCTTTCGAAATGAAAGTGGTCTTTCGAATTTGTTTGGAGGTTATTTCGTTCAAATCGTTGCTTTCAAGGCTTACCAGAACCATTTTTGTGGTAATCACGTTTTATTGCAATTTGTCAGCAAAGAGGACGTCCTGATTTTTGTATCTGCTGCACCTTTTAGTCATACAAATCAAACCTTGAGGAAGCACTGTCTCGGTAGTGATGCAGTTGGACAGGTCTTTCGAAGTCGTTTAGGTGGCTCCGCTCATGTCGCTGAGATAACCCATCTTAATTCTTCCCTCGGTTATGTGACCAGAGCTCGAGGTAAGGTTATAGAGCTTTTTACTACCTTATCAACGAGCTCAGTATTGGAATCCAGTATTCGCTTGAGTCTTATTCGCTCTGGATCGGACGAGGTCGTGTACGTTATAAATGTTTCTGGTGGTTATACTGGATGGTCTAGCAATGATGAAGGCAAGACAGTAATACTGTCGAATGGGATGAGTATCCTCTTAAAAAGATATATCAATGAAACCACCATGTATGGGCTACCTTCTGTTGGAATATCAGCCGACCTATTACCCCAAGGTACGCAGGAGAAACGTACTTGGCAGCTATATGATTTGCGTTCTGGAACCATCGTTGTGCAAAAAAAATATGATATGCTAATAAGAAGATCTTCAGAAGGATTCGAAGCATCAACAACGTTTTACTTCAACGATACGCATGTTGGCATGATGTTAATGATCAACAGTGATTACTTTGGCGTAATAAAAACGGTGAAAGATGCCGGTAGAACGGTTGTCTTAATGAGCAATACGATTTTGAAAGAAGGAAACTACTCAGGTTGGAGTCTTTATCGTCCAGCCATCAACATAACTGAGCTAATGACAAACGATTTCAACCTGGCAACTGGTCCTGGTATGTGGTGGATAGAGGAGGAAAGTTGCGCGAGTTTCCCAATAGTAACTCCCCGGCGGTATAAAACTCTCTATCACTTAGACTCTCGCGATAATCTATCTTTTGAGTTATCGGTCCTCACCAAACATCAGCAGGATGGCGATGTCCCTCAAATAAGTATGTTCGTTGATAATCCATCTTTATTCAGGATCCAAAGCATTCACCTATACTCTGACACGAACTATACGTTGAAAGTTGATCTACAGAGGAAACCAGACACCTCGGGGCTGTCATTGATATCATTTAACACACGAGATACATCGTTAAATTGCCCACGTGTTTCTAATATCCTTACCATACATGGAGGATGTCCACCTAGTAAGCACTTGGTTTTTCAGTATCCTCATACTTTCCCCCCGGAGGTTTTCATCCACGGATCTCCATTCGACAACAAAGGAATTCTCAGAAGTCACAAGCTGCCGCCCAATTACAGACCGCCTTCATCTCGAGGTATCGGCATTCCCATGTCCTCAAACCTCTATAACGTATTTCCCGAAAAGCCACCTTACAAGGAGATGTTTGCCATATCTCGCGAGACACGCCTTTACAAACAATGCCGTGGTAAATCGTTTCGCCAGCATTGTGACTGTGGCGATGATATGCTTACTGTTTCTTCTTTAGTTGCACTCTCGGACTGTATTAACACCGTGTACCGGTTGGTTTTCCGAGAAATATTCAAGCCAAAATTTATGGTTGTGCAAGAGGACGCTGTTGCTAAACCTTTTCATGATCCGTATTACTTGGTGGAGTTGAACCTGCGTTCTGACTACCAAATACTAAGAGGGACTAAAATGTCTGTTTCTGAAGATCCAACCAAGATTATTTTACAAGATAGCCTCAACAGTTCGTTAGAATTCAGCGGTTCTGGCCTTTATCATTTCCGAGCTTACAGCGTGAAGGAAGGTTATACTTTGTGTGAGCTTAACGATGAGTTCATTGTGTTTGTCGATGACATGCCACTGCCTCATCCTGCTCGAGAAATTGTGAGATTAGCCACAGCGTTTGCTTTTGCTGGTGTATCGTTCTTGGCTTACATTTGGTTTTTCTATTTATCAAAAAAGGGCGAGTTAAACAGAGTATTTAGGGATACCTAATGGAAATAACAAAGATTTTGAGTTAAAGTCATTTTACTCATATCCGTTTTCTGTGTTTATTTATATAACATGAAGTCAAAAACCCGTTGTAATGAGGTGTCTCTATAAATATATGTTTGTCCGTGAGGTATGCGATGATAATATTTCATATAGCAAACCACACAACTTAACGACTACATTCAGTTATAGAACAATGTTTTTTTCAAGTTTTTTGCTGGTATTCCAAGTTTAGTATCTGAATTTGTCAGTTTTCCAAATTTATTATCTGAGTAAGTATCGGCACAAGATCGCGATTCCCGCAGGTTCGATTCCCGTCTGGGGCTCAGAAACACCATTCTGTGTTTGCATTAAAGTCACATTTAATATATTTCCCAAAATATTTCAGTGTCAACAAACTTTGCAAACATGGAATTAATTGGGCTTGAAAACGTTTCCAGTGAGCACAAACATGAAATTAACGAAACGCTAAAACTTCTATCATCAATTTATTATCCAAAATCCAGGTCTAAACTATTTTACATCAAGATATTTCAAGTGAACTGCGTTCTCATGCACGAATCGAACCATGGGCTTCGCTCTCAATTTATTGGCCATTTTTGCAATAACGAGCCCACATAATCTCAAAACAGCCACGCGACTCACTACGCTTTATATACAACGGGTGTGATTAAAGTGCCCCTAACCTCAAAACTTTTTATTGTCTTATTTGGAAGAACTTTTAAAATGATAATCTAGAATGGCGGCGTCTAGAAGCAGAATGAAAACGTTATTTCTCGAGTACAAGAGCAGATACCGTAAAACTATTAATATTTCTAAACATACTTAAATGCCTTTTATCTAAAAGTAAGTTATTTTTGGATCGGGGGTATTCGAAGATTTTTGATTTTGTATATATACCTCCTTTAATATACCTCCTTTAATATACCTCCTTTAAGGTGATTCCTCAGTTTTGCATTGCGCACATTTACTGCGCACATCCAATAATCAGTGTTTTTATGGTCATTATGCAACACTTTCAAAAAATTCCGACCATTTTAGGACAATTTAGTGCCAAATCTAACAATGGCCGCTTATGTACTTGTAGGGTTATTAAGGGACTAAATCGATTTTTTCCGAGAACGGTTACACAAGTCTAGCTAGGGCTCCCTGTGCAAGTAGGTTTGTAAACTACTTGATAATGCCGGTTTAAGGCTTAAAGAAGGTCGGTGACCATAACTTAAACGACCTTTCTTTATCATAACAAACCCTGTTAGCTGTTTCTTTTTCCCTAAAATATCATGTTTTCTTGTCAAAAGGTTCAAGAAAAAGTTGTGCAATGCGGTTTTTACTCAACTCGTAAATTGGTCACAATGACGTCACAATACTGAGTAAGGTGATCTGCGATATGCCATATCTTTTAAACAAGGTCGGTGACCCCAACTTTCTTTTTAGTTTTAGTATTGTAAGTATGTCAATAACTTTAAGGAAGTTTAAGCAAATTTTCATTTCGGAAAGAATTACTGAGGAATTACCTTAATTTGTAACTATACATAAGAGATAATTATGCCACGGTTTGGTTGACACATTAGATATTTCGTTTTTGATATTCAATAGCTTTCCCTCAAGCCCACCAATATGTACGGTGGCTCCCTAGGGTTTCAATTCCATGACACACAATCACCAAATGTATGGGGTTAGGGTTAGGGTTATATTATAGGGTTAGACACACACACACACACATATATATATATATATTTTATCATATATTTCATATCTCGTGCCCGTAGTAATTGGCTAATCGCTGTTGCGGATCCGCTACCATTGTATTATTTACTGTACGTCTGTATATCGCACCATCTTGAGGAGTCAGGAAAATTTACGATATCTATCTATATCATGCGGACGCATCATTATAGAAAAGGTGTTTCCATACAGTTATGCAAACACGAGTGGAAGTTTGGGAGAACGATAAATTGCCACGAGCCCGAAGGGCGAGTGTTTTCATTGGGATTTCACTTTCACTGCGTTTTCACTCCTCAAAGCACGCCATTTTGTGATGCTCGTCAATGCTCGTCACGAACGCGTGTATGGAAACTGGAAACTAGTACATTCTCAGCCAATCAGACTGAAGCGACCAAGGTCAAAAGTTCAACATGTCAAACTACCAACGTGACTGAAGCCTAGGTCAAACGTCGAACTTCACTGTGCCGAACTCAATGCAATGAGCTTAAACAAAAGATAACTCTTATTTGCATGTGAAGTTCGACGTTTGACCTGGGCCTAAGCTCAAGCGACCAACACGACTAACTTAGTAACCTCTCAAAGTGGTCGCCGGGTCGCGCGACCAACGCGACTGCCCAGCTGCCTCGTACCCAGGCATCTCAATCCTTGTAGTTTGATACTAGCGCTAATTAGAAGACCTTAGAATGATATAAAAGTGTTGTGTTGCGTAGGCAGTGTAGAGATAAATATATACCATTAACTTCATCGGTGCACAAGTTAAAAGATCCGGGTTACCACGATAAACGAGTGGTGCAACAAGCACATTACAGCCTTACCCAGGAAAAGTAGCGCATGTCCGCAGGTTAAACCCCGGCATGAAATTGACGATTGTCAAATAAGCTCAAATCCTCAGAAAATGTCCCGGACAGGGATCAAACCTGTAACCTTCTGATTGCCGGCGAGATATATGCTCTAACCATTGATCGGCTATACCGAGACTACAATGATGTACTGATTCTATCTCTGATTCTCGGTAGGTCAATCAGTAGGTTACAGGTTCGATCCCAGCCCAGGACACACGCTGCAGAATAAATTTTCTGAGGATTTGAACTTGACGATCGTCCATGTATATATGTCTACTTCAAGCTGTCTGCACATTCACTACATCTGTATATATATATATATATATATATATATATACAACACATTAAAGATTGAATCGGCCCACGTACAACTATATACTCAGCTTTAAATAACCCTATCCTAAAACTCTTACCCTAGAGATCACCATGAATAAATATAGAGACAAGGGTCACTCGCAACTTGAACCATTATATTATAAAATAACATTTCGAAAATCTTAAAAAAATGTTAAAATCTGATTAGCTAAAATCATGGGATAGTTCGTGCCATCACATAGACCTCTCTCATAATGGTGGCCAGTTTAAATATTCTTTTATATGCATGCAAATTATCCTTTCTGGCCTCGTTACAAAGCAAAGATTCTTTGGAATTACAGACACACCGAACGAAGTCATATAGGCTAATTTAAATGCAATAGAATATTTCGTTCGGGTGCCATTATGAAAGGAGTCTATATACGCCGTCTTGAAGAGTCAGGAGATTAATGTACGTTTTGATGGCATCTGTATATGTTTCTACTATACGATTTCTCGTTCTCCCAAATGTCCACTAATGTTTCTATCAATGGCTCCATGGAAACACGGAAATCTTTTTCTTTTTTCATATCTTGCCGGAAGGTCTTTGCTATGTATATCTCTTATTTATAACTATAGTCCCGCAGTGGGTTTCACTAAGGGCTTTTACTTCAAACTATAACAACACTTGAAATTTCACTCCACTGAAAAGATTAACTCGATAGAATGGGACCAGATATTGACTGTCAGTCTATGTGCAAATTTCTCGGCACAAAGCACCGTAACACTCGACTCGATGTCTAGGGCCTCTATAGGCTGTGGGCGTAGTATCAGTAATACTTTCATAACCCTATCGCTTCCGATACCTTGAGAGGTTGTCATAGTGGTCTGATAATATTTGCGTGTCGTACGATGTGTTTATGAGGTCTTGTGCAATGATATTCGGAAATACCTGACGGAACTTGGGCTCGCTTACGTTCCCTGGCATGACACGAATGTCAAAGTATGACCAAATAAGCTTTTGTGATCTTATTCATCGCATGTCGTGAAATAAACACTCATGGCTATAGATATATGCCTTCGGCTTCGAAATATGTAATGAAAAACCACACAAACTTTAGGAGAGCCATTTAGACGCAAGGGCATTAAGATTTAACAAGTAGTATTAAGGAACAGTCGTTAGAAATTATCCGATTAGGCGATTGTTATACAGTGGATCAGTTTATTTTCCATACGTGTATCAGGAAGTGTTGAAAATAGCTGAAATTAGAGGACTTTAAAAATTGGGATTCTGATTTAAAAATCGGATTTTATATTGGTTATTGTTTTCAAACAAACAGTTTTTAGCATTTATCGTTGGTGTATAATTAACGTGGCTAAGACGTGTGTTGCAGTTAATATAGGATATTGGTCATTATGTTATAACGCTAAAAATAATTGTCGGTAAATACAATTTTATGAAATAATTACAGAATAATTGTCGAGTGAGAGTATAACTTGTGATCATGCACGTGCATCGACCGAATGCATGCCAAACCTAATTTAACCTCTCAGGGGAAAAAAAACTACAGCTGTTTAGTCATTTGCATGAGAAACAGAGTGATATATGCATAAAGAGTGCCTTTTTTATACGGCATATAGTGCTTGGGACTCATCTGGTGCAGGTGGCCAGCTTACACTCTCTATTAACATGAAGGATTCTTATTAAATTATGTATTTTTGCCAACCATTCAATTATTCAAGGCTGGAGACCGGAGTTTTTAATTCCACCTCAATTTAAATATACTATAAAAAACTGATAGTCGTACAAAATGTTTCTCGCGAGCTATTCCCCATTTTCATATATAATATTCCCATGCATGCACACTTCGTAGTCACTGTATATATCCTTTGATTAGTTTGTCAGGTTATAGTCAATCGATGTTCCTCCTTTGATTAGTTGGTTTATTCGTTGTGGTATAACCCGCGTTATCTTTGGGGTTCAAGGAGGTTTCCAACAGTCGAAACAGACTGCATCTGCAGTAGGATTGTGATAAGTGCCAGAGAGCCACATTTGGTATTACGTTTGAACAGCCTGATAAGTATCTTCATTAATAGAAGTTTTGCCGGCAGCAAAATTGATGGTGATCGGAGCTAAAAACATTGTTTAAAGATAAATATACCCACTGCATTCAGCGAAGACTAATAATTATATATATGGTCCGAACCGGACACACTATACAGATTCAGAAGCGTTACAGGAAGAAAAACCTAAACTATAACCCAAATAAAAACTCTAGACTTATTCCTACAATAAAGTAATATTAACTTCTAATAATGCAATATTCCGTGTCCAACGACACAGAAGGAGCCAAGAAATCGGATGGAACATTTGTGATATGTGGGTAATTAAGGCCCGTTTCAAACGTCGAACTTTTCATGTGTCATGCAAATGAGCTTGAACAAAGGATTTTGCTCATTTACATTAAATTCGACACATGAAATGTTCGACGTTTGAAACGGGCCTAATAGTGTCGTGGAATTGAAAGTAAAACGGCATAATCGTTCTTTCCAAAGTATCCGTTTTATCTGGAAAAGTTTTACAAGCAAAGATATCGTTTGATGCAAAATCTCATTTAACGGGTTGAGCCGAAAATGTTCATTCTGTATTTTTTGAAGTTTTGAACTGTTATTGTTATACCACTCTTGTTGTCCAACGTGGTATAACTTGAAATGACAGACTGACATTTATCGCCCGCATCAAAGTTTACTACCACACTGTAATACGTCCATACTAATGGTGATAAATCGTCATAATGATAACAGCCGATTGCATTTTAGTAATTAACTTTCTCCTTTCAGTTGATTTTGCATTATGTCTCTTAGAATATCATAAATTGCGTATAATTCATTATTGTTAATAGCCTGTTATAAAACCTCTCCGCAAATACAGTTACTCAATTTGTTTAGTTAACTTGTAATCGTATATATGCAACCCAATTTTGTTATATTAGCATGGTTATTTGTTCGTAGCATAGAGGGTATATTCGATCAATGCAATACAGTATAGCGAATGATTATTTTAAAAGCAGATTGTTAGGACATTTTGTCATTTATTCGTAAATTATTTGTTCGTATTGTGAATTAAAGATGTTCGATGAAACCTCAGATATACACTATAATATGGACTATTATAACTTTGAAATTTATCACCATTTTGATTGCGACATAAATAGCCATTATGTGCATTGGTTTGGGATTAAATTGGCATCACTAGAGCAACTGAGTCCACTATTCTAGTCTTTGTTTGTAAATATATTGCCGAGTACATGTATTTGAAATACGCGCTAAAGCGCCAACAATCAAAGGAAATCCGATTCGTGGTGCCGCTCAAACAATGCTGATACGAGCTGTGAAATATTAATCTATATATAAGATGTAAGTGATACTCATAAAGTTGGGTTACGGCTAGAAATACTATAAAGATAACAAGTCTTCACTAAATGTGATATAAAATTGTTAAAATACAAATGGAACACTCTAAAAGTTGGTGTACTGCCGAAATAGTGTGTCTAGGAGAATCTGAACGTTTCGAGGGAAAGCTCTTCGTCAGAGAATGCATAATAAAAAGTTTATGATACCCGGTTTTTATTTCACTTGTCTTTATACGTTTCACTCGCTGACGAAGAGCCTTCGCACGAAACGTTAGATCTCCTACACACTAAGTACACCGAGTTTTCGATTTGTTAACACTAAGCTAGTTTTAAGGGTTAGCTTTTCAATATGAACTATATTTTGATATAGTTGGCATGTTTTGATATATTTTGATATATTTGGCATGAACTATAGCAAAGTACTGTATATCTTCCTCCAGATGCTTAGTGAATCTTATTGGGCTAGCGTAGATGGTAACTTATAGGAAGTGTGAATTATATAATATTTCCCAGGCCCTGCATGGTCTGTTTTATGTGATTGGACGTGCACGGCACTATTGACTTTTCGCCTGCACTATGATCTCAATATAAAGAAAACCCGCGTGTTGTGATTATATCACTGCTTAGAAAAAGATGTTATTCATTTTATTTGTGGTATGATATTGCAAGTTGTTCTCATTTGCATGCAGTACTAGACTGCTTACTACAGATCGAGTTGTATAGAATTGCTATTCGCCCGGTTCGTGAACATCTTGACGCATCATTACTGACATGTTTTTGTGTCGAGTTTTCATGAGTAATGTGAATTCAAGTGACAGAAACAGAAAAGGATATTTGAAAAGTCGTTTCATTCTATAGACTATAGTACACATTTATCGATTGTATCGTAAAGTATGGTTTAGAGTATAGCTTTTCGGTGAATAGAAGGATTACATGACACGCTGTTCGCGGGTTTATCAGCTCTAGCTGACGTGGCAACCTGTTTTAAATTATCAAAACTGTCTTTGTCGGATTATTGAAGAGCGGTGTTGTTGGATGTATTGTAGTTTCACTATAGGCTCCGAAAACGTTTTGAATTCAAACGCATATATACAATGCTCGGATCACTAGGCGAATACGGCGTGCAATATACGGTCCCATGGGTAAGACAAAAATGCAAGCAATATATTGGTCTACTGAATACTGAGAGCCAATCCAATTATCAGTTTACGTTGAATTGTCTTCCAAGTTCAGTTCTAGTCTTTAAGATGGGAGGTATAATTTGGATTGTCCGAAGGGTCATTTTTATCACGGTTTAAGTTGACCGCTTTTTCTACTAGGTAACTAAAAGAAGCGGCTATATATATATGGCCAGTCATTAATATTATGTTTAACACAGCTTTTTGTTTACAATTGGAATGCACGAGTGGATTACCACACCTATTTGGAATGTTGATGCACGCGTATATTGCTGATAATACGCTTGTAAACTAAAGCAAAATAAGAGTCTATTAGCCTTTTGCTCCAATTAAACTGCACAACGTTGGACGTACTAAGATGATGTTTATACATAAACGTGTTTACAGTGTAGAAATACAAATCGAATGCTCTAAAAGTTGGTGTACTGCCGAAATAGTGTGTAGGCCGAGGTCTAACGTTTAGAACGAAGGCCCTTCGCTCGAAACGTTCGACTTCCTACACATTATTTTGGCAGTACACCAACCTTTTAGAATATATAAAATCATGTTATCGGGAAGAAATCGTGTGAAATGAGCTTTTTTGCTTTCGCTGATTTGTATGCATGTCTACTACTGTATATTAATTTTCGTTTACACACAGCGAAAGTCTAAAACAAGGGACACTTAGTTTGGGGTATTTTTAGGTTTAAAAACTTCAGACTCAAATATTCAGGATAAAAAAATTTAATCGCATAAAAGACAGCAAGACATCAACTAAAGTATCTACATTCGTGTATTTACATCACATTACTCAGAATTAGCCTATATGCACGATTATCATTATATAAATGTTTGGTGCTTTTACTGTCGATTATTACACACATTGAATGTCTTTTTTATGAACGATTTTAAACTGATAAGAATTTGAAGGAATCCGCAATTCACATAAACGTATTGTAGTGTCAGCCAAATTATCAACCGTTTAGAAATTTGTTTTGTTTGAGAAATTTACATTTTAAATTAATAACTATCGAGAATGAATTTTTATGCAGCTTGGTAACAGGGACGCTGTTGTATATAAACGTTTTAATTTTCATTCAGTGCAAATCCAACGATTTCTCCTTCATGACAATGTTTATATATGTGTACAGATGTGGATTTCCCTCAGTGTAGTATATTCGTATTTTCTATCGAGTGCATGCTGAGAGTGGTGTCTTATATTTATATCTGAATGCATATGAACGTCAGTTTTCATCTACAGAAGGAATATATTTCCTGATCACACAAGTATATACAGTATCACATGCATGTCGGTATATATCGTTTGGTAGATGAAAACGAACACTATAATTTTTACAGTCCAGCTCAGGGACCAACGAACGGTCAATAAGTTAACGCATATTATTCAACATTAAGTCAATAATTTCCCAGGTATTTCAGGTTTAGTCATGATTATCTAAAAAAGTCTCCGAGTTTCGATACATTCACAAGTCTCGTAGTCATCATCACAGTAAATTGTTCTAAACCCGATAGATTGGACAATTACCAATTAGTCATCTGAGTGTTGTTCGACGTGGAGCCTGCAGTAGTCATCGCTGTCGTACAAGCCGATTTTAAGATACTGGGATCACTCGACGTGCTAAGAGGCGAAACAGCTTGAGACGGGGAGATTGCCGTCGTACTAGGATTCGATGTGTGTGTGATCGTATTCCCACCAGTTGTAAGAGAACCTTTCGTTTTTCCAGCCGCCAGCCCCTGCGAAGAGCACTTCTTGTGCTTCATGCGTCTATTCTGAAACCATATCTTCACTTGCCTTTCCGTGAGACTGAGTTGCGAGGCAAGCTCCGCTCTTCTCTCTTTCGTTAGAAAATGATTGAAGTGGAATTCCTTCTCGAGCTCCAAAAGCTGCTTCCGAGTGTACGCTGTTCTTTTTCTCTTTCCTTCCGTCGTTCGCGAACTCCACATACTGGGTGGCGCTACTAAAAGAACAAACCAAAAGCCATTAGCCGTTTGAGAATTTCTTAGTTTTCCATCGTTCTTCCCGCATTCGCATCGTTGAAGTTCGAAGTTTTTCTTTGTTTACCGAAAATGTCATGGCCGCGTTCCCTTCCACAATGTCACTCGGTAAATCCCTTGGGAATCCCTTGAACAATTTTGCAAACTATTCAAACGATGCCTCAGTGGCATAGCCGCGACATGCCTACGCTTTTGTCATGCTCGTAATAAATATTGACATTTCTCAAAAGTTCTTATGATATTATCGCAATCAATAAAGTAAACAACATTACTATTAGATTAATATGAAAACAGGTTGATTAAAAAGGTAAATTTGAGAGATGTCTATATTTGTATATGTTTTACCTGCAGTGATTCCAGTCGTTGGCCACCAGTGCGTTTCACAGTTTGAGCCTTTGATCCACGAATACTGGGGGTAACTAGCGCCGTCCGGAGGATAATATGGGTGCTGGCTGTCTATGGTATTCACAGTAGTCGGCGATTGACTGGACACAGCAGTAGGTCCGTAGGTCATGGGTCCATCGTTGTTTGAAGAAATCCCGTTGTAAATGCTCCCTTGGGTCGACGATGCCATGTAGCTCGGCACGCTGCCTTGGGGATGATTCGCGAAAAACGTGGCCGGCTGTTGCATTCTACACGGCGAATAGGGAAAGTCTAGGTTTGGAGGTGGTGGCGTGTCCTTGTAAGCCAGGCTCGAGTTGAAATGGGAATACAAATGTTGGGACTGCATTGTTCGACCACCTCGTAATGTATGACTCCCTGTGATGTGCCACAGCAATTATTTATATATTATGAAAGTCGAATATTCTAATGAATTATGCAATATGTCAAACGGGCATGACGTACATCACTGTCACACCATAGCGAGGGAAAATAACAGAAAAAAGCGACCGAGAGAGCTGTTTTGCATCTATCGACTTTAAATACTCGGTCGATATAGTCATATATAGTGTAGTTTACACATAGTGTCATTTTCATATCACAGTTTTCATATGCGCTGTTCTTCATATATGTATATATACTGATATGCTTCTGTACGGCTCAGACCGCGGTCTTTGTGGTTAGTGTGTAAAGAACCGAAGGAAATAACCGCCATGTTATCAGCTTTAATTTGGTCATCTTGAAAAGACAGGTACTCCTGACATTTCTCACTTCTTATCACCGCATAATTCAAATCCGAATATACGTCTTTCGGATCAGTAATCAATCTTTCCCCGAATCTTCCGCAAAAAAATTATTGATTAGATTATAACGATCACGTTTTTTTCAACTTGACTATCGGTGCTTCGCAATAGCGATAAACATTTTGTGATGCATCGGGTATGTAGTGTAGTGCATTCGGTTGAAAGCGAAAAAATATAATATGATTTCGATTTTCATACCACGAGCTAAGGTTAATTCACCTCCCAAATCATTGGCGGGAGAATTTTCATGCAAAATAGCTATTCAAGAGCACTCAAGTTTAACCTCATTGTTTCCTGGGCGGGGTTTTGTGTTCAAAATAATGCTTTTCAAAAGGCATTCATTTCTTTCGTTCATAGCTTTTGCCGACTTGTCATTTCAGTTACTGTAAAAATAAATGAACATCGAACTTATCAAGTCTCGACGCGTTCTATATCTTTTTTATTCGAACATATTAGAACCAAATTATTAATTCTATAGTCCTTCACTTTTTATTAATTTAAAAAGACCTTTGGATGTGTTTCAAATTTAACAAGCAAAACGAAGAATTAATGGTGAACGGCGAGGGCGAAGATTAAAATAAAAAGGAGGTATCACAATACCTATTCATGTTTTTTAATTAAGGAGTTTTGAATACGCGCGGTTGAGTAGGAGACAAATGATTATAGAAACTAACCTGCCTTTTGAATTTTGTTCGAAAACTTTTCTAAAGTTCTGGCAAACGGGTACTGCAGATGCATCGAGACAAAATTGTAAACCAATTTACTTTCTATTTCATGCAACTACGTATAAAAAATAAGAATGCCCTTTTATACTTTGAATAACACAAGCCGACTGAATAAATTAGAACATCTGCAGTTTAAAAGCTGATCTATATAATTTCATAATGTGACGTATTTTTCTCCGGCGTTTGATTGTGCTCGTATAATAAACATGAATCTTCCTTCAGAATGACAGGATATAGCACGTGTTCTATAGAGTTGTATAACTTTCGCGTATATATATATATATATATATTTATTTATATATATATTTATATATATTTCGTCGCTGCTTTGTAACATTCTTGTTACACACGTATTTTGCATATATTCTTAGAGACGTTTTAATATCTGAAGAAGCGAAATTTAAAATTAAACTAACCTCTTATGAGAAGCACACTGGTTCAGTAGACTTCAGTAGCTTATTCACAATAGCCGGCACATCAAAAGTTCGACATCTAAAACGAGCCTGAGAAATATTGGTTGTCAACACCTTGTCGCTTTCCAAAACACATTGAGAATATGTCATTGAATTCTGTTTGTAAGAAACTAATAAATATTTAAAAATTGACTATTTTTTCTAAACATAGACGTAATTTTGGTAACAGTGTTCTACACAACATGGGATTCAACTACCGAAATGGGCAGAAAAATTAGTCAAGTCACGGTTCAAAAATACTCTCTACTGTTTATCACTACCGTAGTACTTTTAATGATTCCCTTGGGTGCGATTAGCATTTTCGTTTGCCTTTTGGAAACTCAGAAGGCGGGCCGTTGCTGTTGGTATCGACACTACGTATTGATAGGCGAACAATGAAATCAGTAGCTCGGTAACTCGCAATCATTATCCTTAGCCTTGCTTCCAAAAAGGCCAATATACATTGAATAAATTATATATATACTTGGCCTTAAACCAGCATCCAAAACTCGAAGGCAGTTTTTCGGATTCGTGTTGGTTTTTAATTTTGCCGCGAGTCCGCGTGATGACCCGAAATTCCTTTTCTACTTATCAGGCGAAATATTCTTCAAAGTAAGTGTAAACTTGTGTTTCCCAGGAACAAACAATAAATACTAATTAATATATGGTAACTGCTGATATTAATACTCCCTAAATATCTATTGTTCGATATCGATGGATTGCACTTCCTTCCTAACGCACATAGCAGATAAAACGTTATTAGTATTACTTCAAAATCGCCCAAATTATGAACCGAAGCATGATTTCCAAACTAGATTTCTAAAATATTATACGGCCAATAGAGGAGAAATTGTTTTAATTCTTAACACAAAGCATCGTTGAGCGGAATTTGGATAATTTCGAAGTGCGCGAATTGAGAGAGTCTTTGTTTTTGTGTTGTTGTTTTTTTTTGGAAAACGATGCGGAAAAGTCACTTCTCGTTCGAGAACTTTAATCCATTCTTACAGACGCGAAACCTTTGATGAAAATTCTTCCTGTGACAAAAAAACGCCTTTAAAACTTTATCCTGATTGCTTTCATTGACACCGAGCCAGACCGCCTTCGCAGTCAAATTCATTGGGGGATTTAAAATGACAAAGTGGCTTTGTGGTTTGTTAAGAATTCGCTATAAGCTATTGTAAAAATCAAGACAAAGAGTGTATGGTTGAAGGCGGGGAACAGTTTCCTCACGGTACTCATTTGGCAGTTCAATTGGGTTTTTAAACTTCATCGTTCATGTGCAAATAAATCTGAATGTCATTCCTGTAGTGCAATGCTTTCTTTTTCCAGTTTCTTTAGTTTGCGTGCACTGAGAGATATGCGGGCTGTGCAGCCATGAATTGCGTTTTTCTTCTTTTCCTGGGCATGATAAGATTCATTTTAACTTCAGCAGATGATGGGATTATTACCCAAGTCCAAGATCAATTAATAAGACATCCTCAATCATCATTTCATCGGCTTACGATATACAATGAAAAAACATTGACTATTTGATTTTTCTAGAGTGTCCATAAGTCAGTTTGATTACTTAGCATTTAATTCGCATTTCCCCGGAGGGCGCTCACTACACGATTTCTCGTTTCATCGCCACACGTTAGCAAGTCAACGTAAAAACAAAGATGGAAGTTGTGAAAAGGGCTATAGCGTCGTAGTAAACGACGAACGTTATAGAAATTATTAAATATATATATAGTTATTTTACATGCTTTACACGAGAAATACACATGTCTTAACTATCCGTGGTAAAAAGAAGTGAAGTATAGACCCATACTCATATGACATATTTAACCCAAACGCGACTCCTAAACTTTGAAGTGGCATGCATACCATTGTACGCTTTTGCTAAAGTTACTAGTGAATTAAGCGATATAAGGAATTTACAGAACGGAAAATATAAACAATAATAAACGCAGCGTTCCCATAACGACTTCGAGCCATAATCTCGGGACCTTGCAAACTCCGTGTGGTGTAGCAACGGAGATACGAAATGTTGCCGTATACCCCATGGCCATGCAGATGGACAAAGAGTATCACGCAACCCATAATACATTCCAGTACAAGCATGTACTTTAAAAACTTTTATTCGAATTTGTTTTTAGACTTGTATTTTCTTATTATTTACATAATTATATAGTTTATACCCTACTCTACCTCTCGCGTGCCAGCTCTCGTTAAGAAGCCTCAAGCGAATTATGTAAGCCATTTAGCAGAAAAGTGCATGCAGCGTAGGCAGTGCGCTATGACTGTGTTCCGCAACCTCTCAGTAGTTTACACCGGCGGATCTTCGAACTCGACTTTGATAATTCCGCAGCCCCTATATACTATAATCTGAATCTGGCCAGTAGAGTCGTTGCTATTGATATAGGATTAAACTGGCTATATATAGAATTTCTCAAAACATACCCGGTTTTTATATTACTTTTTATATTATTTCACTCTCTATACCGATGGGCTTTCACTCGAAACGTTGGACCTCCTACACACTATTTCGGCAATTCACTGACCTTTTAGAGTTATCGATTTCTATTTCTACACTGCATGCCGACACAGTACAACACTTTCAATCTCAAAACATTTGGTTCAAATTATTTAGGTTTTTTACTAATCATGAAACCAAATTTTACATATACTATATTCATCACCGATATACGTATATAATTTATATAATTAGCCATTTATATCATATTTTATGACACGTTTTACAAGGCTTTATTGTCGTTAATGTTGGAACACGTTATAGAAAGCAGTCACTGGAGGTAGAATGGAAAGCTGCAGGCGTTTAACGTGCTATAAACAAAGCCACTAAAATAAAACCTGCATTATAGTTATAGTTAAAGATCACTTCTGTTTTGATGGGTTGTGCTCGAAGGCTCTTTATTCCTTGTTCTCAATTTCTCCGTCGACCCTATTTTGTTCCTGGCACACCCGACAGCCCTTTGCGAGTCTCCCGGAGTGTTGCACCTCCCCATGTGCAGATTTCGCGAAACACTGCGTTTTGAAATAGTTTTTGCAAGCACGCCTTTATCTAGCACAGCGCATTACCCTTGGAGTTATCGGCTCACAAAAGGGTTATCTTTTGCCTTTGTAAACGAGTCAGCCAGGGATAACTTGGCTATTTCCGGGTCACATTTGTGTGTTAAAGGATCACCAAATGGTTTTCCGTACAGGAAACTGTGATCGAAACACGTGGGATGATGCGAGACTTTCGAAAAGCTAAAAAAACACCGATTGAGCGAGTGCTTTTTTTAGCTTTTTGAAGTCGAACAACACCACAAGTGTTTGAGTTACAGTATCCTGCACGGAAAACCATTTGGTATTTGTTTATAAAATAACGTCAGAGAAATAACTTTATTAGAAAATTAAGACGTAAAAATTTCCGTGTTTGGATACTCTGATCATGCACTGGTATATTGACCAATCAGAGCGCTGTTGTGTACATGTTATTTTATAATAACTAATAACAAACGCCCACCGAAGCAGTTTGGTATTATTCGAAAAACATCTCCTTTTTACTTGAAAGTGTTGTACCTTTTGCAAATAGGGGTTTTATCCGGATAATCAATTAATCATTCGTTGCACTTAAGAGTAAAGCCATCAGTAGACATAAAAGCAATTCATTACGAAAGAAATTAACGATAACTGCCGTACCACAGAAAGAAAAGAAAAGTAATTATCAACAATCTCTCCGACATATTATATTCATGCATATATTGCTTATAAATCCGGGATATAAATATTTGTCCCTAGTGTCTGCAGAGATAATTATATAGCACTACGGTTACTCGGTATCCTTGTACAAACAGGCCCTCATACTAATCGTTAAATTCTAAACTGAACTGAACTATAAACTGACCTTTAAACTGAACTTTAAACTGAACTTTAAACTAATTTTAAACTAAACTTTGAACTAAACTAAACTAACGTACACTAAACTAAATTTAAACTAAACTTTAAACTAAACTAAACTAACGTACACTAAACTAAATTTAAACTAAACTTTAAACTAAACTAAACTAACGTACACTAAACTAAATTTAAACTAAACTTTAAACTAAACTAAACTAACGTACACTAAACTAAATTTAAACTAAACTTTAAACTAAACTAAACTAACGTACACTAAACTAAATTTAAACTAAACTTTAAACTAAACTAAACTAACGTACACTAAACTAAATTTAAACTAAACTTTAAACTAAACTAACGTACACTAAACTAAATTTAAACTAAACTTTAAACTAAACTAAACTAACGTACACTAAACTAAATTTAAACTAAACTTTAAACTAAACTAAACTAACGTACACTAAACTAAATTTAAACTAAACTTTAAACTAAACTAAACTAACGTACACTAAACTAAATTTAAACTAAACTTTAAACTAAACTAAACTAACGTACACTAAACTAAATTTAAACTAAACTTTAAACTAAACTAAACTAACGTACACTAAACTAAATTTAAACTAAACTTTAAACTAAACTAAACTAACGTACACTAAACTAAATTTAAACTAAACTTTAAACTAAACTAACGTACACTAAATTTAAACTAAATTTAAACTAAACTAAACTAATTAAACTTTTTAAACTAACGTACACTAAACTAAATTTAAACTAAACTTTAAACTAAACTAAACTAACGTACACTAAACTAAATTTAAACTAAACTTTGAACTAAACTAAACTTTAAACTAAACTAAACAAACTAACTTTAAAAATTTAAACTAAACTAATTTAAACTAACTATTTTAAACTTTTTAAACTAAATTTAAACTAAACTAAATTTAAACTAAACTAAACTAACGTACACTAAACTAAATTTAAACTAAACTTTAAACTAAACTAAAACTAACGTACACTAAACTAAATTTAAACTAAACTTTGAACTTAAACTAAACTAACGTACACTAAACTAAATTTAAACTAAACTTTAAACTAAACTAACGTACACTAAACTAAATTTAAACTTTTTAAACTAAATTTAAATTTAAACTTTAAACTAAACTAAACTAAACTAAATTTAAACTAAACTTTTAAACTAAACTAAATTTAAACTAAATTTAAACTAACTAAACTAAATTTTTAAACTAAATTTAAATTTAAACTTAACTAAACTAAACTAAAGTACACTAAACTAAATTTAAACTAAACTTTAAACTAAACTAAACTAACGTACACTAAACTAAATTTAAACTAACAACTTTAAACTAAACTAACGTACACTAAACTAAATTTTAAACTTTAAACTTTAAACTAACGTACACTAAACTAATTTAAACTAAACTTTAAAAACTAAACTAACGTACACTAAACTAAATTTAAACTAAACTTTGAACTAAACTAAACTAACGTACTAAACTAAACTAAACTACTAAACTAAATTTAAACTTTAAACTAAACTAAACTACTACACTAAACTAAATTTAAACTAAACTTAAACTAAACTAAACTAACGTACACTAAACTAAATTTAAACTAAACTTTGAACTAAACTAAACTAACTACACTAAACTAAATTTAAACTAAACTTTAAACTAAACTAAACTATTCACTTTAAAGTTTAAACTAAACTTTAAACTAAACTTTGAACTAAACTAAACTAAACTTTAAACTAAACTAAACTAACGTACACTAAACTAAATTTAAACTAAACTTTAAACTAAACTAACGTACACTAAATAAATTTTTTAAACTAAACTAAACTAACGTAAACTAAATTTAAACTAAACTTTAAACTAAAACTAAACTAACGTACACTAAACTAAACTAAACTAATTTAAACTAAACTTTAAACTAAACTAAACTAACGTACACTAAACTAAATTTAAACTAAACTTTAAACTAAACTAAACTAACGTACACTAAACTAAATTTAAACTAAACTTTAAACTAAACTAAACTAACGTACACTAAACTAAATTTAAACTAAACTTTAAACTAAACTAAACTAACGTACACTAAAGTAAATTTAAACTAAACTTTGAACTAAACTAACGTACACTAAACTAAATTTAAACTAAACTAAACTAAACTAACGTACACTAAACTAAATTTAAACTAAACTAAACTAAACTAACGTACACTAAACTAAATTTAAACTAAACTTTGAACTAAACTAAACTAACGTACACTAAACTAAATTTAAACTAAACTTTAAACTAAACTAAACTAACGTACACTAAACTAAATTTAAACTAAACTTTGAACTAAACTAAACTAACGTACACTAAACTAAATTTAAACTAAACTTTAAACTAAACTAAACTAACGTACACTAAACTAAATTTAAACTAAACTTTAAACTAAACTAAACTAACGTACACTAAACTAAATTTAAACTAAACTTTGAACTAAACTAAACTAACGTACACTAAACTAAATTTAAACTAAACTTTGAACTAAACTAAACTAAACTAACGTACACTAAACTAAATTTAAACTAAACTTTAAACTAAACTAAACTAACGTACACTAAACTAAATTTAAACTAAACTTTGAACTAAACTAAACTAACGTACACTAAACTAAATTTAAACTAAACTTTGAACTAAACTAAACTAACGTACACTAAACTAAATTTAAACTAAACTTTAAACTAAACTAAACTAAACTAACGTACACTAAACTAAATTTAAACTAAACTTTGAACTAAACTAAACTAACGTACACTAAACTAAATTTAAACTAAACTTTAAACTAAACTAAACTAACGTACACTAAACTAAATTTAAACTAAACTTTAAACTAAACTAAACTAAACTAACGTACACTAAACTAAATTTAAACTAAACTTTGAACTAAACTAAACTAACGTACACTAAACTAAATTTAAACTAAACTTTAAACTAAACTAAACTAACGTACACTAAAGTAAATTTAAACTAAACTTTAAACTAAACTAAACTAACGTACACTAAACTAAATTTAAACTAAACTTTAAACTAAACTAACGTACACTAAACTAAATTTAAACTAAACTTTAAACTAAACTAAACTAACGTACACTAAACTAAATTTAAACTAAACTTTAAACTAAACTAAACTAAACTAACGTACACTAAACTAAATTTAAACTAAACTTTGAACTAAACTAAACTAACGTACACTAAACTAAATTTAAACTAAACTTTAAACTAAACTAAACTAACGTACACTAAACTAAATTTAAACTAAACTTTAAACTAAACTAAACTAACGTACACTAAACTAAATTTAAACTAAACTTTAAACTAAACTAACGTACACTAAACTAAATTTAAACTAAACTTTAAACTAAACTAAACTAACGTACACTAAACTAAATTTAAACTAAACTTTAAACTAAACTAAACTAACGTACACTAAACTAAATTTAAACTAAACTTTAAACTAAACTAAACTAACGTACAC
The DNA here is from genome assembly GCA_035772405.1 of Chrysogorgia sp. JL179-B06. Taxonomy (NCBI): domain Eukaryota; kingdom Metazoa; phylum Cnidaria; class Anthozoa; order Scleralcyonacea; family Chrysogorgiidae; genus Chrysogorgia; species Chrysogorgia sp. JL179-B06. The sequence continues at coordinate 827,251 of JAYKKM010000329.1, forward strand.
TAAACTAAATTTAAACTAAACTTTAAACTAAACTAAACTAACGTACACTAAACTAAATTTAAACTAAACTTTAAACAAAACTAAACTAAACATACACTAAACTAAATTTAAACTAAACTAAACTAAACTAACGTACACTAAACTAAATTTAAACTAAACTTTAAACTAAACTAAACTAAACTTTAAATTAAAGTAAACTGAACTTTAAACAAAACTAAAATTTAAACTAAAACTTAAACTAAACTAAACTTAGTTATGAACTAAACTAAACTTTAAACTAAACTGATGAAATTAAACTTTAAACTAAATTAAATTAAACTTTAAACTAAATTAAACTAACATTTAAACTAAACTAAACTAAACGTTAAACTTAGCTATGAACTAAACTATAAAAACTTTGAACTAAAATAAACTTTAAACTAAATTGTAAATTAAACTGAACTATACATTTACTAAAAGTATCCATTTCATTGACTTCGGCGTACATAACTTAGGTCTCTTTTATGTCCATTCATTGGGATTGTTTTAGAAACTATGTCAAAAACTCGTGTGTCATGTTTCATCGTGATTTCCAAACACTCAAAAACAATAAAACCTGTGTTTGGAAATCCCGGTAAAACACTCCCACTCGTTTTTCACATGTTACGTCAAAATAATATGTTTTATGAACCATTTCAGTTTCCTCTATTTCAGTTCTGTTTAACCTGTACGAGATAATTCCCAATGTAAATATACAAAGAAAACTCTTATCTGGAGCTCTGGACTATTCGATAACTTATGTGTTACAACGAGGAGTAACAGATTATGAAAACAGTGGATTATCTGAATCTCTGTTTTGTGAGTGGTCATATCGGTTATTTTGTCTACAGATATTGTGCCGATAAATATTTTCCCGAACGGACTATTTGCCGACAGACGTTTTGCCGACAGGCATTTTGCCGATAGGACAATTTGCCGATAGACATTTTGCCGAACGGTCTATTTGCCGACAGGACATTTTCCCGACTGGACATTTTCCCGACAGGACATTGATTGATTGAACTTTATTTAAATACGGAATCTCTTGATTATACAGAATACCTGCAACAGACAATTTCATTTTAGCCAAAAAGAAATGGATCGACTCAATCTTCAGAATAACATTAGTTCAAACAACGATTGATCCACATGGAAATATATATTATTATACATTCAAAATTCAAACGAAGACATTTCTTCTCGTCTAGCGAGGCAATTTTGGACAAATTGACAGCCATTGGTAATTTTGCAGTTTTGAGGTTAATAATAATAATAATCTTGATCGAACCACTTGAAACGGTTCGTTTTAAATTAGCGTCGATTTCTGCCGTTAATTATGATATGGTTATTTTTCTCCCGTAAATTATGATATGGATATTTACTCAATGGTTTGAAGACTATATTTAACTAAGCGATCGTTAAAAGTAGCTGAGGGTGGAGGATTCTCCGATCCTAACCTATGTTATCTGGAATCCCGTAGGGATCTGTGTTAGGTCCCACTATAGTACCAAAACGACCATGGCATTATTTGCAGAGGATTCCAAGTATTATCGTTGAATTTCTTCGCAGACAGATGCTGTTACTTTACAAAATGATATTACCTTTAAAATCTACATACACCATAAATATTACATCTGTAAGGAATGTTCATGAAGTTACCTTGGGGTTATTGTTACAAATAATCTAACTTGGAGGCCTGCAAATGTTCAACATGTAGTTGGTAAAGCTAATCGTGTAGGGTCTAACTAAGCGTGCACCCCTCCTTGACACCACCTTAAAGCAGTCACTATATCTATGTTTTGTACGACCTTATATTGGTTATGCAAGCGAAGTATTCTCTCGACGGCGATATGCAGCTATTAGAATAACCTCAGAGACATGCTACAAAGTTTATTCTGGATTATTATACTGCAGAGTATAAGAATCGGTTAAACAAATTAAACTTGTTTAAACTTTGTGAAATTACTCCGCAGTCTGTCGACCTCATCTCATGCATGGAATGCGTACAAAGACGCGCATCCAAATATATTTTAGATTTACCTTTTCTTTGTGATTCCAATTACAATCAAAGGCTTGCCGTCCTAAATATCCTACCAATAAGTTATTGGCACGAATATCTCGACATGCTGTTCTTTTTTAAAGCAAATTGTGGCATCATCAATGTGTCTAACTCAGTACTTCCAGAACATCAAATTCACAATAACATTACAAGATCAGTGGATCCCAACTGCCTTCAATTCAAAATTAAGAAATCCAACACTCTGACATATCAAAAATCTTATACCATTAGGACAACAAGGATCTGGAATGTACTACCAAAACCCATTATCAGTAAATATATCACTCTAACAACCTTTAAAAATTCACTACTCAATTACTATCGTTATGCTCTTGAAAACAATTACAATGTAATATGTATTGTTTAGTTTACATGTATGTGATATTCATAGGACCGCAGTAATTCGCCAAAGCTGTTGCGGATACCCTGCCATCGTCTTGTATATGTTATTGTGTAAATATTTGTCCTCTAGTCTAGATGTGGCAAAGCTTATAAAATAAAAATAAAATAAATAAAATAAAATTATTGGCCTGAATATAAAGACTTTAACTATCTTCATAAATATCTTAACAAAAATAATTTTTAGTCCCGAGAGTAACTCTGAGCATTTTCACGTCTTCAAGACGACGGTGACTCGCGGAGAGATTGAGAGCTGTTGTTTAATGTCATGGGCGGCGGAGCAGGGGCAGAGGGGCCGTCGCCCACTCAATAGAGGGAGTTTATTAAGATTCCAACAACGGACCACGAGTCGACTCCAACAATCGTGCATATAAAATCGCATGAACCGTAGTTTTGTAGATTTGACAAGGAGTTAATTAGTTTAATACCCACTGTTTTATAGCGACTCAGATCTCGTGTAAAGTTCTCTTTAAAAATTAAACAAACCGCGTTTAGAAATTTGGTCCCTATAGATATTGTTCACACCGTTGTGAGGGGTTGACATAAAGCATTTTTTCGTTGTAAACACAAGCTCAAGACAAAACCGTCGAAAATCATAAATCTCGGTACAAACAACTATGAGAAATCACTGTCTAAACAGTTCAGGACACTACGAGTCTGTGGCATATGATATGAATTATTTTTAGAGTGATATATAATATGTATTTACCATTCCATACAAGATTGAATTGTTTTTCAGTCGTTGTCCGTGGTATATACATCTCAAATGTGACATACAAGCCAAAACGTCCAAGATGTATTGCAATATATATAGCATCATATACACATGGATTTTCGTCGATGTTCGTAACTGACATTGCATATTGTGAAACATAAATAGAGGCCGCCTATCTGAAACAAGACATTCAGCTAAGTCGAATGTCTGCAGTCGTGCGTAATCATAATTCATATATATGCAGCATGAGAACGGTGAAATTGTGTGATTTAAACCTTATATAGATTCCTTTAATTCTCGTCTCAAAATGCAGGAAATGGCGTTTACGAGACTTTTTTCCCCTCTATATCTTGGTAGCTCAATGGTTAGGTAGCTCATGAATGGAGTCTCTCTCGACCGGTTAGGTAGCTCAATGGTTAGAGCGTCTCACCAGCAATCAGAATGTTACAGGTTCGATCCCTGTCCAGGACTCATTTTCTGAGGATTTTAGCTTGACGATCGTTCATGTATCGTCTCAATAGAATTCTTCATGCAAAATAAAGGAAATGAATAATCGTTAGTCCCAAGAGTAATATCAACGCCGTCCATATTCTCCATACAACGCCCGCACTCATTTTCACTGCTTCAGGACAACGTCGACCTACGGAGCTGTGAAAGCTGCCATTTAAAATTGACTTAATTGACAAAATAGTTATTAATAATTTTTTTAGAAACTTTTAATTTTTTTGAAAGTCATAAAAGGTGCATAAAGTATAGTGAACATAGGCGTAGGAAGGGGAGAGGCTAAGCACCCCCAAATATCAGGACGAGCGTTGCTAAATTTAATGTTTTTTCCCAATTGTATTAGTACGACTATAGAAGCTAGGAGAGAAGCTACTTAAGGTAATCTACCTAGTATGGGCTTCATCTATACGAGATTTTACAAACGGGTGTAGCCTGAAGTGTTAGCCTGGCAAGGGTTTAGTGGTTGGCCAGAGGTGGTACGCGAGTGTTAGATTGGTTCCCAGACCCTTCTGTCAGTACTAGGCGCAAAAAATGCCGTCACCTATTTGAACTATACTCGCTGTAGAATTAGATGAAGAAGTTTGCTGAAATTGCTGCAAATTGTCTTTCCGAACTTCTAGATTTCAAAATTTTCAGGGGGAGGACCCCCGGACCCCCCTTAAAATGCGGTCACTAATAACCTGCTTGTCGACTTCAGCCCCACACACTTTAAATCCGTTCCTACGCCTCTGATAGTGCATACGTAGTCAGTTTTCTATTTACCACTATCGTTGTTAGCATGCTTAAGTTGTCTACTCTCTATTGAAGCAAATTCACGGGAAATGTCTGTTGACGTTTCGCCAACAATTGCACATGCAACAATTGAAAGTGCTCTATTTGGCAACAAATAGTCTCCTCTTAGAATTAAGAATTATCCTTAATAATTTACATATGTTCTCAAATTAAGGCATAGCCTTAATTGAAATAATCCCACAAGCGTTATGTCAAAGTTGAGTTCGATGGGCGAGAAAGAGGCCAAAACTATAGGCGGGAGTTAGGGTTAGGATGATGCTTCAGGCGGGGGGTTACTGGTTAGGATTAAGATTAGGTTTAGCATCGAGAAGATGTGTAACTTAAGGATAGTACTTAAGTTAAAGGAGAGTCTCGCTTGATATTGCTCACTCGTTATCTCATATGGACTTCAAGTGCGTATTCCATATAAGGAAGCGGCCGAAGGGCAAATACATTGGATTGACGAGCAAATATTTTGGACTAGTTTACCAGGAACGAGAGTCGAGATCGTAGCCAAGATGATGGCCAATATTAAGGTTTCTGTTAGTATTAGAGTTGGTATTACAGTTAGTATTTAGGTTAGTAAGTGTAATAGCGTTATTTTTAGGAATTACAATTCGTTGTCAAGATAGCGGCCATATTCAAACCTACTTCTCGTTTCTTCTAACTCGTCCAATATATTTGCTCGTCAATGTGATTCCCCTTTCTATCTCCTGGAACTTACTCTGAATACGAGATCAAAGCGGCTTTAGTTCCTTCCTCTAATAGTTGTGGGAGGGCTTGTATATACGTGGCAAACCCCGTGGGATTTTATCCTCTCCTCGCAGCATGAGGCAGGAGGTTGGTCTACCACATGCACTATGGTAATACATCCAAACAGGAAAACCCCACTATAACCGACATACCTCTTAAAAACGCTAAAAATATTGGGCGTAGGCGTACAGGCGAAATGTTGCAGTGGGGGCTGAATATAACTTGCCCGAATGAAATATGACGTAATAAGAACATTTTAAAATTAATCACAGTATAAGTCTCTCGAGAAGTATTACTGTATAACATTTTATAAAATAACAAATTAAAAATGTGTTTCGAATCTATAACTCGATGGAAAACATGGATTTTTCCCGCCATTTTTATAAAAATAATGGACTGTAAGACGAACCTTAGAAAACATCTCTCCGTGTTCCCATACGTTATAGAAACACTCGTGAATGTTTGGGAGAACTCGAAATAGCGTGGAAACACTCGTCCTGCCGTGCTCGTGTTCCCAAACTTTCACTCGTGTTTCTACAACTCGATGAATGTCTGTGTCGTATTAGTGTTCACTTATTAGTCCGGGAATCAAATGTTTTAAAATAAGGCCAATTAAAAATATATTTCTGTTTTTCATCACTTTTTTTGAAAAAAATGGGGCGGGCGGGCGGTTTTTTATTTTTTATTTTTTTGTTTGTAGCCCTATTTCGCTTTTAAAAAGCGGGTTAAAGGCTGTTTTCCATTTCATACAATTCGTTTGTGCAAGAAATAGTCACATTCAAGACCTATTGCGCGTTGGAAGTTCAAAAAGATCTATCAAAGCTTTGTACACTCTACTTTCTTGTGCAGTTTGCAATGGAAGTTGAATATTTTCAACTTCTACGCCTGAATGCGAGTCCATGCTGTTCTAATAAAACGTTCTGTTTACAAAACATCATGGCCGCCAATGTTCGGTTTCCGACGTTTTCCGACCAATTACCGATTTAATATTAAAAAACAATTTCCGGAGGGGCGGGCGGCGATGAAAAACAGAATTATTTTTTTAATTGGCCTAAATAACAATTACGACTATGTCGTTGCCAAAAAGTGTTAATTGACGTTTCTAGCATCTTGTTGACATAAGATCGATGCTACGTGACCCATTGTGGTTCAAAGATAGGTTTAATTTAAGATTTATAACAAGACCATTTTTGCCCGAATGACAAATCTAACAGAAACCCTGCTTAATATTATAGTCTGTTTTAGCAACTAATTATATAGTCTGTTTTAGCCTTAATAGCCTCATTTTTTATTTGCACGTCTTGTCTTATTTGTTTCGTAGTGACAATAGAAAGCGATCAAATTTTATCTGATTTTTTCGCGTTATATCATTTGGGGTGTGGAACCGAGATTGTTTGTTTTGACCCACGAGCCTCGTTTTCGTGCTGGCCGCCATCTTTTGAACAGGTCTATATATTCACTGATCTCAAAAATAGAACTGGATTGAGCTTTCTATTGTATCTGATGAGCTGATTTTGAAACTTGCATATTTGCATAATGTAAATTGACGAGAGATCATTAGAAGCTCCGAGTTTACAAGCAAATCAAATTGTGACGCTCGCGAAATAGTATTAGCGTCTGGCCAATATAGCTAGTTTCTTTGTTAACATTAAAGGGGAACTGTACCCAAAAAAATTAATTACTTTTAAATAAAAGGCCTTTAAGTATAATGTTTAGAAATGTTAATAGTTTTACGGTATCTGCTCTTGTTCTCGAGAAATAACGTTTTCATTCTCGTATTTTATGCTTCTGGACGCCGCCATTTTAGAGTTTGCTCGACGGCTCAAGATTGATGTACAGCGGTGATTTTCTTTTCAATTTTGACGTCATTGAGTGTTTTTCTTTTGTTACTTGCACTCAAGTGACGTCAAAATTGAAAATAAACCCCCGCTGGACCTCGAGCCTGAGCCGTCGAGCAAACTCTAAAATGGCGGCGTCCAGAAGCATAAAATACGAGAATGAAAACGTTATTTCTCGAATACAACAGCAGATACCGTAAAACTATTAACATTTCTAAACATTATACTCAAAGGCCTTTTATTTGAAAGTAATTTATTTTTTGGGTACAGTTCCCCTTTAAATGCATAAAATCTTGAACCTAATTTGACGTCTCATATTAGGCTTCTCTCACTGGATAATTAGAACCAACGGCGGCCATTACTATAAAGGGACCAAAGTCGCAGTAAATCTGTAGGTAGGCCATGAATCGTTTTACCCAGTAATTTGAAAAATGTCTTCTGGTCCTCTTTATAGTAAAATTATTTTATTTTGTCGATGGTATGAGCACATAATCCAACAAAAAAACTCATAGGATCCTCAGTTGGTACCTTAGTAATGGCGGACTTCCGTCTTCAGTTTTCTGAACAATAGTTGCTCGATCCAGTCTTGTTTCGAGATCAGTGAATATATTACACTCGTGTGCAGATATACGGGATGTTAATTTATGTATAGTACTGTCCTAGAGTGAAATTATAAAGATTGGCCTTTACAGCTTTCTCATATCTCACTTTGCATGACCCTATTCAGATTTTTTTGCTATGTAAATAACACCACTGCATACGGCACACTTTATAATGACGTATACGGTAACATGTATGATACGCAGGCTCTGATTGGTCAATACCCGTGTTTGGATCAAGCCATGCAAACACGAAAATTTCCCGCCAAAAATGTTCTTAAGTTTTGCTGCTCGTCGGTTCTCTTGAATTATTTTATAAAAGAAATACCTAATGGTTTTTTCGTGTTTGGATACTGTGATCCATACACTTGGGAAGTTGCTCGACTTTCGAAATGCTATAAAAACACTCGCCTAGCGGCTCGTGTTATTTTTTAAGAAATACCTAATGGGTTTCCGTGTTTGGATAACGTGATCCAAACACGCGGGATGTTGCGAGACTTGAGAAAAGCGTAAATAATAAACAGAACTATACATACTTACTCATGAGATTTAATGGCATAATCCCGACGATAAACAATATTTTCCGGGGCGGCTACTTTCGAAATTAGTGACCTCTAAGGGCGGCTACTTTCGGATGGGCGGTTACTTTCGGAAGGCGTTTACTTTCGGGTTGTTATTTTTAGCATCGGCCAAGTTTTAACCACTACTGTACATTTTGCACAAGTTTTGTTTTATTTTGATTAAATTATATAAGAGTTGTTACTTATTATCTAGTGCTAATAATTTACCGTACTCGATACGGAATATTCAGATACCGAAATGGAAGAGGACGTCTGAACGATGACAAAGACAAACTTATAACTACTGTCTGAAATTCCTTAATCTTTGATATTGTTTTATACATGTTTTAATCCATGCCATTCAAAATAAATTATTAAACAGATGTTACAACTTATTTACACAATAGTTATAGACATCGGAAGGGGCTACTTTCGGGGGGGGGGGGGGGGGTTATTCTAAGAGGGGCGGCTACTTTGGGGGGGGGGGCGGTTACTTTAAGAGGGGCGGCTACTTTCGGATTTTCGTAGTAATTGTTTAAAAAAGCGGCTAATTTCGAGATTCTACGGTATTTTATAAACAGTAATCATGCATGCGGGATGTCACCGTTCTCAAGGGCGGCATTCAGTAAAAGGGATACGTGATTGGATACTTGATAAGTATGCGCACAATCCATATCCCTAGCTCCCTTCAGCAAACAGCAACATGTGCTGCATTAGCAAGCATGAAAATGTGAACCACTTTTTTTCGCCATGAATGTATCACTTGCAAGAACTAACACATGTTAAGCTGTGAAAGAAGCTGTAAGTTTATATATTCACACAAGACTCTTGGGAAACGTACGTTGATCATACGTTTGATCTATTCGGCACTGCACAAAATTGCGCTTATCACTGCAATTTACATTTATCATTGCACAAATTGGTTGTCATTGTATTCGCTAAGATAAACCCTGCAAAGAACTTAGGTGGCGGAACGGTCAGGGGGCATGTCAAAATCTAAAGTCTCTGAAACGGCATTTTTTCTAAGAGATAGTTTATACTAGATATGATTATAACGCATTTCTTACCAGTCGATCGACCGAGTATAGGATAGTAACTAACTTTATTATAATAATAATAACTATTATAATAAAGTTTCTATTTCTTTATTCTTTGTTAATTTGTTTGTAATTCAGGAAAGAGAAACGAAGACTTTTCCTGTATAGGCTGTATGTTAAAAAAGGCCCTCTATCATCATTTACATAAACGTTTCCTGTGATTACTTGCACGACAGCTAAAATGGCTTGAATAACCAAAATAGTCGGGAAATATGTTTATTTAGATCCATTCGTAGTTTAAGTAAATATACAATATAACGCGGGACTCGGCTTTGTAAATCGCCCATACAGTCAAGTGAGCTCACCGCTGATATTGTATCTGGTTCGTTATGAAATGTTACCAATTGACGTTCTTTATACTTTTGTGAGTCAATCTCATGCACATATCGAAAAGACAATCAAAAGGGGAAAATGTCGCGTATAGATGGGTATGCATTGATATATATATATATATATATATATATATATATATATATATATATATATATATATATATATATATATATATATATATATATATATATATATATATATATATATATATATATATATATATATATATATATATATATATATATATATATATATATATATATATATATATATATATATATATATATATATATATATATATATATATATATATATATATATATATATATTATATATATATATTATATATATATATATATATATATATATATTATATATATATATATATATATATATATATATATATATATATATATATATATATATATATATATATATATATTATATATATATATATATTGTACTATATATATATACATATATATATATACATACATATATATATATATACATATATATATATATATATATATATATATATATATATATATATATATATATATATATATATATATATATTGCTGTACTGAGTGAATATGGGAATCTTGGAGTAGATAGAGGATACATGGACGGATATCAGTATTACTGATACACAGTGATTGCCGCGCATAAGCAGTATATACGCATATATCAATAATAAACCCATGCTGCAGGATATCTGCAGCCCTGCATTGTAACGTTGTTCGCTTTCCATCCAAGTCTCGGTAGCTTAATGGCTATAGATCGAGCGTCTCACCGCGCGGCAATCAGAAAACCACAGGTTCGATCAATATCCGGACTCAGATACATTTGAGTTTGACGATTGTTCATGTATGGTCTACAATATAGTATAAATAATACAACTTCAATATGTCGAAAAATATTTTAAGTAAAAGTACTTATACGTATTTCTATTGACAACGTTTCGAACGATGTGTTTCGAACTTCTGACCGCGGCCGAAGGGCACACATCGTCCGAAAGTCGTCAATGGAAATACGTTAGTATATACTTTTTAGTATTTTTCGATATATTGGAGTTCTCTTATTTCTCTTTTTATACTATATTTAGTTCTTTTAAGAACTTAGCAGCTTTTTTATTTAATATATCGAATACAATATTAGTTATCCCCTCGGAAGCGACAGATGTTTATATATATATATACAGGGTGTATAAAAAAAGCGCAACCTCGGAATTTCCCAAGAAATCCACTGTGTTCTTAAACAAAAAAAGATGTTCGCCCCTGGGAATTTAAAACAGCTTGTAAGCGTATTCCAGGGGCATAACTGTCTAATTACTACACACTCGAGCACGTAAAGCAGAATTGAATCGAAATTTATGCATTTATTGAAAGTTGTTTATTTATTAGCAATTCGACAGTTATGCCCTTGGAATACGATTAGAAGCTATTTTAAATTCCCACAGGCCTAAAATCTTTTGTGCTAATAAAAACAAAGTGGATTTCTTGGGAAATTCCAAGGTTGCGCTTTTTTTGATACACCCTGTATATATCGACAGAGACTACAAATACAAATACGCGGTCTGGGGACCATGGATTGGAAAAGAAACTCTAGGGGTGGGGTGAGTTGGGTCGTAGAGGTAGAAAAGGCGAGCGAGGGGATTATTGCGGATTCGTACTATTTGTGGTAGTAAGGTTTGACTTTGGGTACACTGCACGTTATTATTTATTTCTTGCTGAGATTTCGACCTGTACTTGAACCGTGACCCAGGTCTTCTTCAAGATTACAATGACGTAGTAACGTTACACTAATTAATTAAATTAAACAAATTAAGATTAGTCACCGAAGAGAGCTCGTAGGATTTTTCACAATTTCGATAGATTCATTCTCTCATTCACGGTTGAAGTAATGCTTGTCGCTAGCTAGAAGTGAAGACTCCTCCCATTTTATGCATCAAGACGACCTGAGTCAACAGGTCGAAACCTCAGCAAGAAATAATAAACGCGATGTATAACTATTGCCACCATGCAAACATTCAAGGAATTAATAATACGATATTACTTTTGCACACAAAATGGTGAACTATTTATAGTTATGAGTACGTACTACATACAATGCGCTGGCAGTCATTAAATACTTCACTCACGAAACTTGTTGCTGAGACTAAATAGACGCCTTTTTATCAGTTCACTTCAGAGTAAAACATTCAGCATGTCTCTAACGTATATAGCCATGGTATATGTTTACTAATTTGCGAAGAAAGTGCGTTAAAAACTCGGTATAAAGTATAGGTCGTAGAAACTTTGCGTGCTTGGAGCAAGGCATTGTAGTGTTTATATCCGATGAGACACTTCCGTCGAAGTAATATCCTCTTGGAATGTAGTTTCGTCTCTCTAATAATAGCATGAGCATGCGAGTTTCAGCTACGACTGATTCAATAACCCGAATTCTTACGGCTCCCTTGTCCCTAATATACCAGATTCTTGTAAAGGAAACGATATAGACAATACATGGATAACTAATGAGCACATGAGGCGGTCAGCGTAATTGTAAGCGAGTAATTCAAAATCGATATGCGTCGGGATAAAATTTAGTTCAATGATAACATGAATCTCAGTGTTGAAGATTCTTTTCGCAATTTCAAAGAGGCCTTCAGTTAGGATAGCTTTTGCTCCTTGCGGAATGTTCTTGATGACAATTCAAATTGTTAATTGATGCTTACGTCCAAAAATAAAGTTTCTGAAAACAGAAAATATAATCCCAGCCTACGTTCTATTGCTCGATATGCTTCAATTATGAGCTGGATTTTATTCCAAATCTCATTATGACTGGTTATATGCGTATACCCGAGATTACGAACTTGGTTATTACGAACTTCCACTTTTCTTTATTCCCACGTTCATAACTATTTTGGCATTTGAAATGATTTTATCGCTAACCAAACTTGCAAGCCACAACTGATCGAGTGTTCCAGCTAAACGTTGTTGATCTTTGTTTACATGCTTTTCGTTTTGTTACGTACTTTGTTTAGCGTGAAATTTGTGCTGCACATTTTAGCAATACTATAGACAGATATTTTAGCGTAAAGTGGCTAAAATGAGTCTTAA